>JXTB01000312.1:283711-431646 GCA_002914805.1 Parasponia andersonii | reverse complement strand
CGAGGTCTGCTGGCAAGTTTTGGCTTTGCACAGCAGCTCACTCTTCGCACATTCTCTCGGGTCGTCGGCGAGCGACGTGAGTCCCAAAGTGCGAGCACTTCCGAGGTCTGCTAGCAAGTTTTGGCTTTGCACAGCAGCTCACTCTTCGCACGTTTTCTCGGGTTGTCGGTGAGCGACATGAGTCCTAGAGTGCGAGTACTTCCGAGGTCTGCTGGCAAGTTTTGGCTTTACACAGTAGCTCACTCTTCGTACGTTCTCTCGGGTCGTCGGCGAGCGACGTGAGTCCCAGAGTGCGAGCACTTCCGAGGTCTGCTGGCAAGTTTTGGCTTTGCACAGCAGCTCACCCCTCACCGTAGTTAGCATTAAACATTGGGTCTGCCTCTGTTGGCAGACCCTTTCCGTATCAGTATAAGACGTATGGTCTGCCCTGTATGAGCTGACCGCCTTTTCCGCAGCTACACAAAACGTTGGGTCTGCCTTTGCGGACAGACCCTTTCTTCCGTAGCAGTCCAAAAGGTGAATTCTTGAGGCAAGAAGGAGCTTGTCCTGTTTTGGATTTAAACTTTTCAATAATATAAATATTCACATGACCTTACATTATATATGTGCGCCTCACACGTAATATTTTTTCAAGTGCTGAGCATTCCATGTGTTCGGCACGTTTTTTCCCGTTTTGATTTCCTTTAAGATATATGCACCATTGTCGAGCGCTTTGATTACCTCATAAGGCTCGATCCAATTGGAGTCCTGTTTCGAGGCATTCCCTGTTCTGGCTTTTAGCACCCAATCCCCAGCGCTGAATCATCGGGGACTAACCTTTTTAGCGTAGTAAGACCTCGCTTGCCGGTGGTATGAAGCCAGGTGGACCAAGGCCATGTTTCTTGTTTCTTCCAGGAGGTCTGTGTTATGGCTTAACTGGCACTCGTTTAGGGGGGAATCCTTTACCACTTCGGAGCGGAGGGTCGGGAGGCCGACCTCGGTCGGGATTACAGCCTCTGATCCGTAGACCATGGTAAATGGCGTTCTCCCAGTAGACCTCTGCTCTGTGGTTCGATGGGCCCACACAACAGCTGGCAGCTCTTCTAACCACTTGCCTTTAGCCTCCTGCAAATTCTTCTTGATGTTGTTGAATATGGCTTTGTTCGTCGCCTCTGCCTGACCGTTCCCCTGAGGGTAGTTTACGGAAGAAAAACTGAGCCTTATATCATATAGCTCGCACAACTCCTTAAGCTTGGAATTTTGGAACTGCGTGCCATGGTCGGCGTGTATCTCCTTCGAGATTCTGAATCGGCAGATTATGCTCTTCCAAATGAAGTTAGTAGTGTCTGTCTTATTAACTGTCGTGTAGGCTTCGGCCTCTACCCATTTGGTGAAATAGTCCGTGGCCAGCAAGACGTATCTCTTTCCTCCTGGACTTCTGGGGAGCTCTCCGACAATATCCAGACCCCATTTAGCAAACAGCCAAGGAGTTATGTTTGAATGGAGGATCTCGACGGGTTGACGTTTCATCGGAGTAAATCTCTGGCATTTGTCACATTTTTTTACGAATTTGGTTGCCTCCGTCATCATGTATGGCCAAAAGTATCTGGCTGTTAGAGCCTTGTGGGCAAGGCTGCGCCCGCCCGAGTGGTTGCCACATACTCCCTCGTGGATCTCCTCCATCAATTTTTGTGCTTCGACGGGGCCTATGCATCGTAGCATCGGACCCATTGTCAACCTCCTGTATAACTGTTCACCCACCATTGAGTACCTGGCAGCTTTTAGCCTGACTGACCTTGCCTCCCGGGGATCTGTGGGCAGGTTTCCCAACGTCAAATATTGCGTGATGGGCCTCATCCACCCTTCGTCAGCAGCGCTAGTTGCGAACACGTGGTGCGCAGGGGTCTGCGGGGGGTCTGTCATGCCTCCGCCGTCTAAAAGAACCTCTATGCTTTCAGCGGTGTCCCCGATTGATGCATTCTTAGCTAGCCTGTCAGCCCTCTGGTTCTTCTCCCTGGGGATCGGCTCGATATTGAAATTGGCAAAGCGGGCTTTTGCCCCCATCACCTTGGAGAAATACCTGTGCAACCTCGGCTCTTTTACTTCAAAGTCTTCCCTGACCTGACCCGCGATCAACTGCGAGTCGGTCTTCACGGCGATGTCCCCTACCCTAAAATGTAGCGCCAACTCGAGGCCTTGCAACAATGCCTCGTACTCGGCCTCATTGTTAGTCGCCTGGAAACCGAGTCTCAGTGCTTTCTCAACCCTGAGGCACGTTGGGGTCTGCAAGACTATCCTGATTCCCGACCCTGAGGCATTCGTGGATCCGTCTGTGTGGAGCATCCAGGTTGAAAGGGGGTGAAGCTGTGACATTTGATTCAAGTCATGCCGCTCGCCAAAGGATTCGATTTCCACCAGAAAATCTGCCATGACCTGCCCCTTCTTTGCCATCCGAGGCTGATACTCGATGTCATATATTCCCAGCTCGATGGCCCATTTGGTCAGTCGTCCCGACAGGTCTGGTTTGGCCAAGATTTGGCAAATGGAAAAATCCGTATATACAATGACCGAGTATGCTTCAAAGTACTGCCGGAGCTTCCTTTTTGCGTTGACCAGAGCAAGGACCAGCTTTTCTGCCACACTGTATCAGGTTTCGGTGTCTAGGAGCATGCGGCTTATATAGAACACCGGCTTTTGTTTACCGTCTTGCTCGATGAATAGTACGGCGCTGATCGTTACCTCAAACACTGCTAAATAAGTGTACAGAAGCTCCCCCTCTGACGGGGAAGCCAGGATAGGTGGACGACTCAGATACAGCTTGAGGTCTGCCAATGCTTTGTCCTGTTCTTCCCCCCAGATGGCCGTAGAGTTCCTCCTCAGGCATTGGAAGAAAGGCTTGCATCGGTTAGACATCTTGGATACGAATCAGCTGAGGGCAGCTACTTTCCTGGCCAGGCGTTGGACCTCCCAAATGGATGAGGGTCTCTGCACATTCGCGATCGAGGTCAGCTGGGTCGGATTTGCTTCAATACCCCTCCGGCTCATGATATGTCCTAATAATTGCCCAGAAGATACCCCGAATGCGCACTTCTTGGGGTTCAGATGCATCTGATACTGCCTCAGAATCCGAAAGCATTCGTCTAGATGCTTCAGATGGTCTGAATCCTCCTCACTCTTCACGACCATGTCGTCGATGTAGACCTCCATAGTTTTTCCTAGCAGCCTGGCGAACATCTTATTCATGAACCTTTGGTAGGTCTCCCCTGCGTTTTTTAGGCCAAACGGCATACGCTTGTAGCAGTACAGACCTCGCTCTGTGATAAAAGCGGTGTGGATCTGGTCTTCTGCGTACAGGGGAATCTGATTGTATCCAGAATAGGCATCCAGAAAGCTCATCCTGTTAAATCTTGCCATCGCGTCTACCATTTGGTCGATTCTTAGCAGGGGAAAACTATCCTTTGGGCAGGCCTTGTTCAGGTTGGTGAAATCTATGCAGATACGGTCGTCGCCGTTTTTCTTTTTCACCACTACCGGGTTAGAAACCCACCGCGAGTATATGCATTCCCTGATTAGGCCGCTCTCCAGTAGCTTTTCTACCTCCTTATTGATCGCCCTATTTTTCTCTGGTACGAATCTTTGGGGTTTCTGCCTGACCGAGGGGAAATGGGGGTCTATATTCAGTCGGTGATAGGAGTGTGCGGGGTCTATCCCCGGCATATCATCATGGGACCATGCAAAGACGTCTTCATTGTGCTTTAAGAATCCCAACATTTCACTCCTCTGTTCCTCGGGCAATGAGGCTCCGATTAGGATCACCTTCGCTGGTTCTTCCTCTTTCAAAGGGACCGCTACCAGCTCTTCGATCGTGGATTATGGGCCATCAGACTCTTCTTCGATTTGTCTCATGTATGCTAGCAGGCGATCCTTTGATTGCTATCCGTCTCTGGCTGCGGCGCTTGTGCTCGTGTCGACTCCTCTCAGGACGGCCGAAAAGCATTTTCTTGCCGAGGCCTAGTCCCCCTTGATGTCGATCATGTACGTGTCGTCCTTTGACTGACATCTTAAGATTTGATGGAGGGTGGAAGTGACCCCATGCATGGCATGGATCCATCCCCTTCCCATGATGATATTGAAGGAAGACTGGCAGTCAACGACGATGAAATCCACGTCCACGCATCTTTCGGCTGCGCAGACGTTAAGGGTAATGATGCCTAAAGGGCAGACCCTGGTGCTGTCAAAAGCGAAAAGCGGTTGACAGGTTGGCCTGAGTGCGCTCCTATCCAGACCCATATTTTCGAACGTGTTGAGGAATAGGATATCGACACTGCTTCCACCATCGACTAAGACCCGTCCAACCAGCGCGGAGCCGATCTGCAGCTTGATCACCAAGGGGTCATCGTGAGGATGGCGTACCGTGGTTAGATCTTGTTAAGTAAAAATGATAGGGGCGGCGGATATGCGGCCTTCTCCCGACATCAAGTGGTTGACGGAGTGTTCCATCCCCTTCAAGCGCTTCGCCCTGCTCTCGGCTCTTTTGAGGCACTTCTCTTCCTCCTTTTGATCGTGGGTCAGCTCTGACCTGCCCACGATGGTTGGTACTATCCTGAGGGTCTGCTCTCCCGACCCTGAGGCTTGGACCTACTTCCCTTTCTCAGTCCTGGCCGTGTCTTGTCGCGGCTGAGCTTCATCGGTTTTCACGTACTACCTCAACCTACCAGCGTGGATTGCCAGCATGACCTGGGCATAAAGAATGCGGCAGTGGACGGTGTCATGTCCGAAATCTTTGTGGAACTGGCAGTACCTGTTCCTATTCTTCATATGCTCTGGCACGCCAGATTTGGGCGGGTCCTTGAAAATGCCCCTATCCCCATTTTGGAGGTAGATCACGTCGATCGGCGTGTTGAGTTCGTACTTGGGCAGAGGGTCACGGGTCATCTTCCTCCTCTTGCCTCCCTCCAAACCGTCTCGTGCCGGGACTTCTTGCTTCGGGGCTGGCCCTTGGCCCGGTGGGGGCCTTTTCATCCCTTGTGGGGCCGAGGGTTGTATTGGCATCGTCGTTACTGTAGCAGAGGTCTTAAGCGCCTTCTGGCAGCTTTCCAGCACCTTGAACACCCCTTCCGACTTGGCCTGGACGTCCGCCATGTCGTATGGTAGGTTTAGAAAGAGGTGGTCCGATAGCATTGATCCCGGCTGCAGGCTTCGGACGAACGAGCCTGCGGCTTGGACCGAGTCTGCATTATGGACCAGGGACATGACTTCGAGGAAACGCGAGAGGTACTCCCGCGGGGATTCATCCACGGCCTGTTCCAAACGGTCCAGGTCTCGCATGGTTTTCTGCTGCTTTCGGACACCTGCGTATTGCCTCAAGAAAAGTCTGCAGAAGTCCTCGAACCCATTTATGGACTTTTCTGGGAGCTTCCTGAACCATAACAGGGCTGGTCCCACAAGGGTCGTAGAGAAAACTTTGCAAGTTACAGCCTCGTCCCTGGTCTCTAAAGCCATCTTCTGCTGGAAGTGGTAAATGTGGTCGAGGGGGTCAGTTTTCCCCTCGAACGGCCTGAAGGTAGGGGTCGTGAAGTCTCTCGGCCTTTGTTCCATCTGGATCCAGTCAGCGAAGGCCGTCCGGTTGATGCCTCGCACGGTTTGTTCTACCAGATCATCAGGGGTCTGACTATGATGGTTGTCGAGTCTCTTTCCCAACTCTGCCATCATTTCTTGCTTCCAGTCGAGGGGCATACCCCCAGGGCTCTCATGGTGTCTTCCGCCCATTGTCCCCCTGGTTTGAAAAGGTCTTGACTGGCTTTGCCGTACCCCCTGCATTCGTGACCCAGACGGGGCGGGAGCCTCTCCCCGTGGTTGGCTTCCGAACTCTTGTTGGACTTCTTCGTCGAAATCTTCCCTCCGCTGGGTCCTATCTTCACTGGCCAGCAAACCCTCGAGGCGAGCATTATCCCTGCGTACCTCTGCGACCTCGTCCCTTAGACCCAGGACGGCCTCGTGGCCATCTCTACCTTTCTGTTTGCTTCTGCCAGGGCGGCAAGCATCTGATCCAGCTTCTGCCCCAGATCTGGTCGTTCCTCTCGGGAGCTTCCTTCGGCATCAGGACGGGTGCTCCTGGTTGTCATTCTTGAAGGTGCCATCAGATGTTGTATGGCTTTTTTGTTCGGGGAGGACGTGGTTGTGAGTTTCTCACTCTCTTTTCCACGCTCAACCTTTTCCCACAGACGGCGCCAAACTGTTGGAGCGGTTTCTCACCAGCCGTCCACGTGTCCCCTACTGCTGACGCTGGATTCTCCAACTGTCCACGTGTCCTTGCTGTCTCAAAGCTCTCTGAACTCCAAGCAAGATCAGAGAGGCAGGGGTGGCTACCTGCAAAGACTCTCCGATGCTTAAGTCAGTGGTTTATCTTTGTGTTTGGTAGCAAGGAGANCTATGGATCTCTGTCTGTTTTCTTTTTGTTCACAGACTGTTTTATATATATCAGTGTTTTGTGCCCACATGCCCCTCTCGGGAATGCATTGCTTTTATATATGTAGTCCTGAGATAGTGAAACCGTTGGTTCTCTATCTCAGGAATGAGTACCTTTCACCTTAAGATCTTTTTTAACAGTCACGGACCGAGATTTCTGTGATCTTCTCTGTGCTACCGTGGCCTGATTTTCGCCGCCTCCTACGGTTTCAATCTGTCAGGAGTAAGATTTGGGCAAATCGACGTTCTGTCAGGACGGCTTGTCCCTGCGCACACACCTACCCAGAATCGCATCAAATGCTCTGTCTGGGTCTGGAGCCATGGGTTGCTTTCCGTTATATTCAATCTGAAGACCCTTGGGGCTTCCGACCCCCAACTGTCGAGGTAGGGGCCGCCGTTCTCAGATAGCAAACCCTTGGGGCTTCCGACCCCCAGCTGTCGAGGTAGGGGCCACCGTTCTCAGATAGCAGACCCTTGGGGCTTCCGACCCCCAGCTGTCGAGGTTGGGGTCTGACTGGGCCAAACCGTCTGGGGTCAGTGATGGACTCGGCCCTAATCCTGGATGGCCCAATGGCCGATTGTGAGATCACGTGCGATCCGCGTGGCTTAAGGTTCGGGAACGGGTCCCACAATAAGATTTCTTCTCCACTCGCAATCCATGTGCACCCAAGCTGTCATTTTTATTTTTTTTCGTTAATGTAAAAGGGAAATTTATTGTTAAAATAAATGCATTGCTATATGAGCAATACAATAGAAAATTTCCCAATTATAAAACACACCAGTGACATAGAAAAAATTAATTCTAACATATATGGATAGTGTCACAACCGAAAATCCAATGTCATGACTTTTAATAAATTTAAGTGAAAATAGTGATAAACAGAAATTTTTAAAATTTTCAGAAAAAATCGAGTACTTAAAATTTAAGTTTTAGTCCTCAAAAGTAAGTAAATTTTAATATTGAACCAACTCGAGAAATTATAATATTATCTACTAGTTTAAATTTCTAAGATATTTTTAATTTTAAATTTAGAGAAATGATAAATAATAAATTTTAGATACTTTTTATTTAAATCATTAAATTTAATGAAAGTGTTCAATTTAAAACCATAAGCCCATAGGTAAAATCATTTTCATAAAATCATTTTTATGTCTAAGTACTTGATTAAATATCGAAATCATCCTCATACATCCACTTAGTAAATATATTACTTAATGGCTAAATAAATTTGACTTAGAAAAGGAAAAAATGATACAGACTATGAACCAATCAATGAAGATGACTAGAACTGCAAGCATATGCCAAACATACTTGCAAAGCCACACGAATATTTATCACATAATAATTTGACACCTGAAAGAGGAAGGAAGTAGGGGGTGAGCACGTGAATGTTCAGTAGAAAACTCAATTACCTTTTTGGGAAAAATATTTTTAGTAATTCTCAATACAACTGCATGGTTAGTAGTTCTAGAAAGCATTTTAATAAATATGGAGCATTCGAAACATATATAGAAAATCTTTACAGAAAATTATGCTCAAACCAAAACCAGATATATATCTAGGTTAAAACAGATAGAAAACTATAATAAAACAAGCATAGTACACATCACATAAATCAACACATCATATGAGTTCTCATCCTCTCATCACAACTAGAACAACTTAAACTATATGCATTGAGTGCTCTCTGCCTGATATCTATCTCTGAAAACTGGAGAGACACCCATGTGTCTAATCCTATCGAACTAGAGGGGCACCGAATGCCTACGCCTACCGAATAGAGATAGTTAGGAAACAAACCCCACACGGGTTTACGGGCTCTCACCGAAAGCGGGTGTACTGGTCCGCCTACTACAACACTGTGATGTCTAAGACGACTCTCATCCATGATTATATGAAATGTGCAATATATAGAGTCTCAAACAACCATGTAGTAGTTTAACGTTCTAGAGATGCTCTGATTTTTAATTAAAATCTATTTTGTACCTTAAAATCCAAAAGTACAGTCTCTATAGTTTTACCAAATTCCAAGTATAAAAACTTATATAAAATCATATTTAAAAATATCTAGAACAGTCTACAATGTTTCACAAATTTATAGTTCATTAAAATAACTATTCAAATAATTCAATTTAATAAAATCATAAAATTTTATTTTTCAGAATAAATTCAAATTTTAATGAAAATCATAGAAAACAAGGAAATTGAATCCCCTGCCTCAATCGAGTGTCCAAATAGAGTTACGGGGCTATGGAGAAAGTTTGGTGTCGTTTGGAGATCCGGGTGTCGTTTTCGAACCTTTTGATTGATAGGTTGAAAACTCGATTTTCAATCGGAGCTTCAAATCGTTAAACGGACTTTTCCACTGAATTCAGAGCACCCAAAACTGCTAGGTTAGATATATAGTTCAACTGATTCGGACTCGGACCAAACCCAGGCCCACGGCACGCAAAACAAAATGATCTAAGCCGTTAGATTTAGATTTTCTTGCTCGTCACCAAATATATACAATATATATATATCAAAAAAAAATTTCACGAGTACATCACAAATATAAGGTTTATTTTACGATCTAACGGTCAGATTAAAAAATTTAAATATAAAGCAAAAATAGCTCAATTAACAAAAATGGCAAAATTTAATCCGAGCAATCTTGAGTCAAGATATATATACCATGTTGAAGAACGTGACGAGACGAGTTGAACCCAACCGGTTTCACGACAAAACGTCGTTGGAATCGGTGCCGGCTAGCTTCAAAATCTGCAGCATTTTTTGGCTATTTCCAGTAAACGGCGAGCTTTCAGGCGGCGGGACCTGCGGCGTGGTGATCATCCAGAGCTAGGCTCTCTTCGTCAGCCGGTAGCGGTTCTCGTCGACATCAGGAAGAGCTTCGTTAGAGCAACGCCGAAAAATCGGTGTTTTGGCCAGTAAATCGCGGGAGAGGAGAGAGAAGGAGCTGAGGGAGAATGATGCAGGCCACGTGTCTCCTCTTAAATAGGTAGTACAATTTTTTAAAAAATTGCACATAAGTCCCTAATTTTAAAATTTTATTTCAAAATAGTCCTTCAGTTTTGTAAATTAGTCCCTCTATCAAAATTTCTTTCAAATTAACCCAAAATTTGAATTTTTAATTCAATTTATATATATATTTCAAAAAACTAAAATACCCTTCCAAAATTTAAGGGGTTTTACAGATAGCTTCATTTATGAGATGATTCATATGAAAAATAAAATGACAAAATTGACCATGACTATCTCTTAACAAAGAGTTCATATAACTACCAGTTTACTAACAATATCATTAGTCTAGTTCGTCATACTCACAATAATTTTGAAAATTATTCTCTACTACATGGACAATAAATCCCAAATACATCATAGGATACAAATTTTCATCATCTTAAAGTATAGTACAGATTTAGATAGATTCCATCTTTGTAAACCATGCAGCATTTATATTGAATTTTTTTAGGATTTGGATCCTAAAATATTCATATATTTAAAAAAATGTAATAGAAAAATAAATAAAATCTATGCACATCTATAATCTGTTATGATAATAAATAAAATAAACAAAACATATATAGATCTAAAATTTAGTAGAATAAAAATCCCATAAAAATAAATTTATGGGAACAACACTTTCACATAAATGGAAGAATTATTAACAACAAAATAATAAACGAGGGAAAACCTATTGATGAGATGAGATAATGATAGAAAGATTATTAAGGAAAAAGATGGAGTTTTTGTGAGCACAAGCTATTATTTATTTTTATATTTAGTTTTTCACTTTCTACAATATGGATTATAAATTAATATATTTCATTGTTACATAATTAATCGCTAAGATATTCCTTTAGAAGGAAAGTTTAGTCAAATTAGCTTTAGTTGAGTGTCCTGAATTATAGAAAATAATAAAATAATAAAAGAATTTATATATATATATATATTATAAAAAATAAATAAAAAGAAGAAGAAGAGTCTTCACAACAAATACATGGAGCATTTGGCTTGAAAACAAAATATAGTAAGGAAATTTATATCTAGAGGTTTACTAAATCTTTGTGATGAAAAATATGACTTACTCATTAATATTTTTAAAATTAATCCCGATTATCATGTCACATATGTAAAATTACTTAAATACCTTATTTTTACAACAAACTCCAAATCACTTTAACTACCATTATCGATCTTGATACCGATAGCAGCACCTCCGCTCTCGACTAAAGTCAAAAACCTTCAACCGTAGTGGAACATATTATACCGCCTCTCTTAGTTGTTCCGATCAAAATTTTACTTGTGGTCAGAACATTTTGACCCCAGTCAAATTTTTAACTAGGATTGAAGTCACTAGTCGAAAATTTTCGACTGATGTTCGATCATACTCAAACAATTTCGATCCCAGTCGAATATGGTCGGTCACCCCTGTCACTTTTAACTTTTTCGATTTGATCGAAAATTTTCAACTGGAATTGAGTTATAAGTACTGTCGGAACTCTGAAATATTACATAACAATAAAAATCATATTTTGTAAATGATTTATAGGTCTTGATTTTTCCTACTTAGAACCTTCCATACATGCCTAGACAGAATTTTTTTTTTTTTTTTTGCTTGAATTCCTAGACAGATTCTTTTTTTTTTTAATGTAAACAAATTCCATTAGGCCACTGTTATTTGTTAAGGTCAATAAATTAATAAGTTTAAGACGACTAATTATTTCCTTAACTTTCGTTGACTCGAAAAAATGCCCAAACATACACCACAACTGGTAACCAAATGACACTTGTGCACTTCGAATCCAATTCCCAGAAAAAAAAAAAAAGTGAAAAAAAAAACAAAGAAGAAGAAGAAGAATTCTTCAAAGTCCATGAACCTTTTGGTTTGTTCGTGAATTTTGGCTAGGAAAGAAATATTAAGCAAAATGAAAAGAAAAAGAGGAGGAAAGTATTGTTTGGGGTCTCTGCAAATAGCAGTTCTAAAAGTGCACTTTTGTCATATGGCAATTAATTAAATATGTTTTGAAATGTAACTATTTTCTTTTGAGTTTTTTTTGAGTTTTTTTTTTTTAGGATATTATCATTTTTATATCCCGTATTTTGATATTTTGTTTAAATTATACCTTCTGTTTTGGTTATTATCAACATTAATCTTTAGATTTAAAATCTGTTACAAATTTATACCCTGATACCAATTTAGAGCAGTTAATTTACCAAGTTATCATTTAAAAAATTAAAAATAAATCATATAAAAACTGATCCGAGAATAAGTTTATTAAATCATCTTGATAAATTAACTGCTCTAAATTAGTGTTAGTGTATAAATTTGTAACAAATATGAAATATAAGGATCAATATTGATAATAACCAAAATAGAATATATAAACTGAACAAAATGTCAAAATACAGAATATAAAAATGATAATTTTTCTTTTTTTTTTTTTACCCAAAATACGATTTTAAACCTCAACCTTAATAAAACTCAACTAGACAGTTGACAAAACTCATGATAAGTAATCAAACATGAGCTAACTAGTTGGAAAAAAAAAAAAAATACTCAAGCGGGTAGCTGACAAACTTCAATCAATTTTGAGAAAAATAGGGGGCCGATTTGTTAACTTTCCAACAAAACTGCTAAAGGAAAAAGCATAACCTCTCAAACTGCTACAAAGCCTAGTTTCTTCTATTGGAAATTTCTACTTGCTTTCTCTATGTATCTTTTTTCCTTCTCTTTTGTCATTAGGAGTTGAAATAGATGTTTTCGGAAAATAGGCATTTTATCTAAAATAATAACCTTATTTAAAACTTAGTTATTATAAAAATCAAAGAAATAATTATGAACTTTTTCTTTTGATATTTGGGGTGGATGTAATTAATCTATGAACCTTAACATTTGAGGTAAATATAATTAACAATCAGATTATACATGCGACCATAAAATTGTTATGAACTTAATTATTTACCCAAAATAATAACCTTGTTTAACTTCTATTTATGAATACTTTAATTAGGAAAATGTAAAAGATGCACGAATAGAAGTTTTTGAAAAGCAAAAGCAAAGAAAAATCGTATTTTATGGCATTGATTAGTAGACTATTAATAGAATGGTTAATATCGGGGAAAAAAAATAGAATGTGGTTAATGTTTATGGCTACCTTAAGTGGGGAAATGTGAAACACGTGAAAAAACTTTTGAGAAACAAAAGAAAAATCTTATTATGACATCGATTCTTAGACGATTAATAGCTAGAGTACTAATAATATTCAATATATCAAGAAAGAAGCTTGGTCTTAGGCCGATGGTAACACGAAAGCTTTGAAAAAGGGGCAACCGAAAGAAAGGGAAAAAAAATACTCTGAAGTATGGTTTTTCAGTAATTTTAACTATTTTTTTAGTCTATGCAAAATTATATCTCTATATTTAATCTTTCCAAAAATCTAAGTTTTGTGTTCACATTGACCAAAAAAATTAAAATTTTGCACTAACCACATAATGATAATATCTTATTTCTATTGACAAATAGCAAAATTTTATTGAAAATAACTTAAAACAGATAGCATAAATCACAAAATTTGTACACATGAAGTATATATTTGCATATACAATAAAACATCGGTAAATGAATATTTGATAAATTAATAATTTCTATTAAATAATAAAATCTTTTGTTCCTAATTCGGGTCAATGTACTAAATTAATATTCTCCCTAAATGTATAAGATAATAATTCTTTTGTAGTTCATTTAAGACTTATCGAATATATAAATTAATAATTAATTAAATATATAAAGGAAATAACATAAACATTTATAATACTAATTGGTTTTTTTTAGATAACTTCTATTTTCTTAATTATGTCTGTTTTTCAAAATACATCTAAAGTCATTTAAATTGAACTCAATACTTAAATTTTTGCAATGGATACATCACATTCAGTATATGATTTTAAATATATTTATAATGATTTATATTCTTGAAGTAAACCTAATGACTATTAATTATTGTTATTATGTTCTAGTATACATGAAACATCTTGAAATATTATATTTTATAAGATATTAAATTTCAAAGCTACTTTTATCATCATATATATATATATATAGGTTGTCAATAAAATAGTTATTTTTTTATATATACTTCTTAATTTTTTGATGTACACTAAAAACTAATTTTTAGAATTTTATTTATGTACAAAAAATATATAATAACTTTGTGTATATACATGTTAACTTATGTGCATTTAGGCTTCTATGTATACATTAATTTTGACTGTGCTTAATTTTTATTATTAGAAGTTATACACATATCTTAAGGGAAAAAAGGTGTAAGTATTAAGGTCATACTACTTTTTTAAATTAATAAATATTTATTTATCAATAAATTAATTTATCCTAAAAGTATTAATTTGTATAGATTTTCTTGTATTTTAAAAAATGTATAATTATGCACAAATCAAAAAATATGGTTACAATTACAGAAAAAGTATACTTTAGGATATTCTTTTGTGATTAACCTTTATAAAAGAAAAAAACTATAGTCTTATAAAAAATTTGTGGTGCCCCAACAATATAATGAGTTGTCAATTTATTATTAGTTAAATTCTAATTAATAAATTAAATCTAGTATAATTCTTGTTTAAAATATAACTATAATTAATCACCTATTATTGTTCATCATATAACGTCCGTAGTATTCCTCTTCATAACATGACCCACCCACGAAAGACTTGAAGTTGCTCGCGATCTAAAATCAAAATCACCTACTAGAAATAAAAAAAAAAATACCAAAAAAAAAATTATATGCATTTTATTTAACGTCACTGGTGATATTTGAAAAAAATATATATATATCATCAATATACAGCACCCATAAGAACCTGAATCTGAGTCACGACTCACGCGCACCAAACCTTACCCGACCCACCAAACCGACCAACCAATCAATTCCTAATGTCCTAATGTCCTAATGTCCTAATAATAATAATAATAGTAGTAATGCATTACCTTGCCTTAACCGCCTTCCTTCGTCAACTTGTTACCTGTATAATTATAAATACCTCGCCATTATTTAAATCCTTTATAGTCATCTCAATTACGTATATACATATCTATATTTTTCTCCTCTCTAACCCCTCTAATTCTCTCTCATCCGGAACTATGACTCAGGTACTCAATTTTCTTCTCTTCTTCTCTTATCTGATTCTGGTTTTTGTTCCTTAATTTCCCTTTTCATATCTTTTTTGGGTAAAATAAAAAGGTCCAGATTTGATCTCTTCTTTTACTGGCTTTGATTATTTGGTTATTAGCTTTAATTAGCATGGTCTTTGAAGCTATTTTTTGGGATGATTTAGGGTTTTCGTTTTGTTCACCTCATTTTTTTTTTTTTTTTTGAGGTTGAATTTAGGCATTTATGGATTTTGGGTTGGAGAAAATGAGCTTAGGCATGTTATCTGGCTATTATGAAAAGATGAATGGTGTGGTGGTGAAATTCGAATATTCTCTTGAGGTTACACTGTTTTTTACACTTTTAAAAAAAAAAAAAAATTTGTCTAAAATCTCCTCTTCTTCTTTTTTTCAAGTAAAAAAGTTTCTGGAAATTTTAGGAGAAAGAAAATTTCTTTTCGGTCTAAGGGGAAAGGGATGGAATTGATTGTGAATGTTAAATTGGACTAAGTTTAATTTAATACTCTTGTAGAAATATTCATAATGTTAGGATGTTTCTGGTCTGAAGGCCGTCGCAAGCTTTCGGAGAATTGAATGTGAATTTACGATTGTTGGGATTTCAAAACAAAGCTTGAGATTGATTAATTTGGGGGGTTTTTCTTTCTTCTGCTTAAATTCTATGACGTTCTCCATTCTGATATTCGAGTTGGTTTTGCTGCAGACCGTTGTCCTCAAGGTTGGCATGTCATGTCAAGGCTGTGTTGGTGCCGTGAAAAGGGTTCTTGGGAAATTGGAAGGTTGGTTGTGGACTTGCAGCCCTTGAGTCTCTGTTGTTTGATGTTATTTTTGTGCTATGATAATGTTAGATAGCCTTGTTTTGTCAAGAATTTTGCATCATGACACGAGAGTCTTATTTGAGATACTCTGCTTACTCATTTGGACATCTACTACTCTGAATGACTAATAGTCTTATTTGAAAAATGTATTTACTTGACTGAAAGTCACTTGCTCCCATCGATGAAGTTTTTCTCTGATCTAAATATTGGTTTAGAAACTTGTGCAGAGATTTGATTGTCTCTTATCTACCCAAGCCTTTCAGGCCCTGTTTAAATGGGTCAAACGAAAATCAATTATCGAACATGAGAATAAGCGTCTTGTGGTAAAATATCATTCGTGTCATCTGAATTGCAAATTGCTTGTTGGTAGTTCAAATCTTGTTACGTATTACTTTTATAATTGACAGGAAACTCAAGAGTATATAGTTAAGTCTTGTTGTGTAATCTTTGCTTGATATTGAATGGTGATTTGCTTTGTCACTGTTAGGTGTGGATTCATATGACGTTGATATAGAGCAGCAGAAAGTTACAGTGACTGGCAATGTACAGCCAGAGACAGTTTTTCAAACCGTCTCAAAAACTGGAAAGAAGACTGCCTACTGGGAGGCAGAACCTGAAGCAAAGCCAGCGGAGGACGAAGCAAAGACGACAGAAACTGAATCAAAGCCTGCCGAAACCGTTGCTGCTGCCTGAAGTGTCTACCACTTTGTGCAAGTATGTCTGCGAGGACGTTGTTATCTGTTTTATATTTTGATGAAATTAATGACTCTTTCTGAATGTGGATCATTCAGTGGGCTCATACTTGTATGTAAGCTACAATATCCATTTTGTGGCTTCTTGTATGGCCTACTGTATAAATAATTGAATAGAGACCAAGTGTGTGTTGTGTTTTCATCTTGTTCTTTTTTATCCTCAACTTATCCATAAAGAAACCGTTCTACACCTTTGTTTGATGAGAAGAAGAAAATTTTGGATATTTGGGTAGTCTATGTCTATATATTTGTTGCATCTGATTTTTCAGATTGATGTATAATGTAATTGGTTTATCAGAAAATTACAAGAATAACAACAATATGTCCTTCAAAATCAATTTTCCTCTTAATCAAGACCCAAAGACGGGTCAACCTTAAAACAGATCCTGGAGTTATTTTTTTTTTTTTTTTTTGGGAAGGGGGGGCGGGGGGTCTACTCAAGAGCTGAGGTTTTTTTTTTTTTTTAATTGCTTGAAGCGCTGAGGTTGGAATAACAAAATGAAAGTGAAATAATACGACATGTAGATACGTCTGCAATGATGTGTCATAACAATCATTGACTAAGAAATTGTTTTTTTACTCTATTTACGCGTCATGCCTTAGCAAGCGAGACATGCTCGACAAAAACATAAAAGTTTGCTATATTTAATAACAGGTATGCAGACAAATATGTGGTTTCTGTAATACGACGTGAAGAAAATTAGCATAGCATATACGTATTTGCATTGCTAGAAGTTCCTTAGTAAGCTGCAGCAGCATGTGGTTTTTTGGGGTTTTGCCTGCACTATGCCACAATTGACAATAGGTAAACATCTATTTCTTTTTCCTAATACATTTCTTTGGTCAAGATGCATATAAATAAATCCCTTTGTACTACAACCCACTGTCTTTGTCCTCGAATAACCTCAAGATGGGCTCCCCCTTGTCCATGGGAATAACATCACATCTGGGTTTCATCCTGATCGCTACACATACAACCATTTGTATGTGAAACCAAACTGACAAAATGGATGAATATGCTCTAAAAATGTTTGAGGTAATGCCCGAAAGGAATTTGATTTTCTGGACTGCTATACGATTAAGGGCATGTTTACTAATTTGTAACGAGAAGAAACACAAATGAGAATGAATGAGAATGAATCAAAAATTGAGTCTATCCTCTCTCAATTTAACTATACAAAGGATTCTCCGAAATTTGTGCCTCAAAAAGGCAAGTAAACACACGAATGGTGGAAAAGGGAAACACTTCTCTAATTTCCATTCCCTTTATCCATTATGCATTAGTAAACATGCCTAAGATTAATGGTTGTTAATGATTTACTGTAGAGTTTACATGTGCTCGTTTTGTGTATGCAAAGCTCGAGTTTATATGATTCAATATTCAATATGGCGATTCATGGAAGGCCTCACAGGATTGAGCAGGAAGTGGGTAGCCTTGTGAGTATTTGAACTTACTCAAAACTTGACCTTCACGTGGAAGATCTCATAGAAACCTTTGAGGAAATGAATGAACAATGCTCTTTGTCCACCACATATTGTCACAGAGAATACATTTAGCTTCTGAAGAATTTGTTCCCAATCTTTCCACTTACTACATCACTTTGAGGATCTCTGTTAGTATCCCAGGCATTGAATGACTTTCCAATGAGGTTGTTGAGAATGGAGATTGGTTTCACCATGGGTAACGCTCAATAAGTTCTTAATATCTAATTTCAAAGAACGCATTATGTTGGAAACTGTGGTTAAGAAATATTATGGTTTTGGAAAATACGCTTTGGATATCTATATCACAATGCAGAGATAGAAAATATGCTTCTTGAGTGTTAAAGAGGGTGTCACTGTGATTCCATTATTAAAGAGCATGTAGCTTCAGTGGGCAGCCTTTTTGCTCGGAAAGGATAAGGCTAGAAGAGCTTGCGCTAGGAGAAGTTTGCCCATGGAGCCAGAGGAGGTCTGGCAATGTCTCTTGGCGGATGTTAATTTCACTGATATAATTCTTGCAAAATTTTGCTGCTGTAAAGAACTCACGCAGAACATGCCTCGGCTCATATGTTGCAGAGGCCAAAATGAGGTATGGTGTACCACTTATAACAAAATCAAAGGAGAAGACATGTGAACGGTATAGGATGTAGCTGGACTGAATTTAAGAACAAGAGATATTACCTTTTACTAAGTCAATCATTCTCAACAAAATAATCTGTATGAGGTCTTAACTGGGCTGACTGTTTGTATTTGTTAAATTTTGGAAACTTAAATAAATTTGTGCTTTTGTAGGACTTCGAGGGTGAAGTTAGGAACGTTAGGAAAGGATAAGCATTTGATGAGATAGCATCTCAGTACTTCACCACTAGGAGGAAATTATCACTTAAACTGTTTAGTAAACTTACATCTTACAAAAATGGGAATGCACGAAAATTAGTGGCTGGGAATATGAACAATTGATTGTGATGTCGAGGAAAAGGAAGAAATTTACAACATAGAAAAGTTTTCAATGTCATGCTGCTGACTTTTAAGAATGAAAATCCAGCAACTTCAGCTCACATTATCCTGCAAAATGTATACGAAGTGGAATTAGGCGAAGGTTCTTTTGCTGATGCTACAAGGGGTACCATTTGTGAGAGGTTGACAAACTCCAGTGCCTGTACCCTCAACTTCAGGGGGTAATCTGCCACACACCCAATTCTTGGCCCGGCTCCGGTTGACCATTTCAAAGATAGTTGCTCGCCTAATTGGTAGGATTTTGCTTCTTTCCTGGACTTGATCCTCTGCAATATCTCTTTTTTCGGTACCTGTGTTTGAGGGTTATGGAGACTACTCGATAAGGTTCTTTTATAACTGCTAATTCTGCTTGCTTGTCCTGATTTACATGATTCAGAATGTTGTTCCTTTTCGGCCTCCTTTGGGGCGTGAAGTGAAGGTGAGCCAAAATCTTTTATGTGCTGTAATGTACATCCTTGTCGAGCTGACTTGCTAATATCACAGTCCTCATTATCCTCAATGCGAGACATTACCTGAATTGTTGTAAAGTGCAGAGAATATGAAGAAGTAAATGTCAATGTCCTTCAATTTGTACCAGCCATGATATAGAGGACGTCTAAAAGCGAGAAGCAGCGGAACAAGGTCATAAATCTTGTATTCTACTCCCCAATATTCTTTCAAGATTTCAACTGCCTGTCTTAATTATATCTATGTTGACTTCTTAGCTCATTTTACAGATGACAATACATGTGAGTTCATACCTGAACTCCATCAAGGTGGACACCATTCTCCTTAAGGAAGGTGAGGAAGCTGCTAAGGTTCTTATCAGTAGGACGGTAATGTCCACTGTATGCTGATACAGACTGAAGTCACAAGATCAAAGTATTGAAAATAGTTATACCCTCAAGTTTCATGTATGCTGATGTGTCATCTTAATTGGACGATTGAAATAGTAATAAATAACATCGTGCTATAATTCTTTTTGCACGATAACAACTTCGTTGTTACCCAATGAAGTTCTGTTATTATGCAAGAAAGTGGAAACAATATCTATTTATTCAGTTCTTTCTCCTTCCTTACATGATAAATATACTTAAGCATGTTCATTATCCAAGACCTCACCCTGACTCTGTGCATGTCATTTTATTGTACCCAAAATAGCATGAAGTTTTTCATGATTTTCAATTTTTTGGCTGATCCTAAGAGCTTTTTCAAAATAAGCTGGACCACAACATCACTTCTCAATAAAGCAACAGTTCTTAAACAGTCAGCCATCCCTTGCATTTGCTAAACACATTGTCATTGTTGAAACTGGAGCCGATATGTCTTGACTGTCTCACAGAATGCAAGTGTAATTTAATCTAAGATCGCTCAAACGCTTATGAAATCCAGAGGACTGGAGATATTAGTTTGTTACAAACAAAACAACCGTACCAATAGATTTAAAAGCCTAAAAACAGATTAGTTTCAGCCACTAACTAGAGAATGATTAGAGAGAATATTATTATTTGTCAATTTTCACCTGCAGTGTTTTAGGCACTCTTTCTCTTCTAGAATTAGGACTTTATTTACTATTTTTGCCAGCATTTCGAATTTGGAACTACGAAATAACTTATCAAACAATTAACCATATGCATTTTACTAATTGTACCTTGACTTTTCCATATTCTGCCATGAGGCTTCCAGCAGACAAGGTGGCTCCTCCTGCAAGGAAGCTGGAATGATGAAATGAACCCTTCTTTTTCTGGAAAAAGGAATAGAGATAAAGCATCACTTTTCCGGAAATAGGAAAATCTCCCAACCAATAATATGGGACCTTAATTCATACCTCACCAACATAAAGTTTCCTGCAGGTACTCATTACAAAAATCCATTTTGTGCTTTGCTTCACTTGCTTAGTATCAAGGAGATTTCCTGTTAGTTTGTGCACCACCTTTCCTTCAGTAATGATGTACTCGTAGAATTCTCTCTCTTGCTTATTTCACGAAGAAAATTACGAAGAACATCAGAGAAGTTAAAATAACTGGATACAGACTAAATGGAATCAGAATTAAAGAATATCTACATACAGGGATTGTGCTATTAGTTAAGTGTTTCATCTAGAAGTAAACTGTGCAGAATGGATATGCATCATAAGCAAGTTCTGTGATGTGATTGGTTCTTCCTCTATACCTATTGAGGAGCAGCCTAAGCGCGTTGATTAAAAATTAATTTTTTCAGGCTTGTTTTTCATTACACGTCTTTAGATCATCAATTGTGGGTAGTGTAACTTTTGGTTAAAACCTAGCTTAATCAACTCCCAAAGGATAAAATGGTCATCATCTCACAACTTAAAATTTCTTTGCCTCTAACTGCTATAATAATTGGACTTTCTTTTGATATTGAATATTGGTCTCTTAGATGTTTGATATGTTGGCTTTTGGTACCGGTCCAAGATATTTGATGCAGTCTTCTAGTAGCCTTGATCTTGGGCATTTTTTCAGATCAAGCTTATTTCCATCTCCAACGTCCAACCTGCACAAAATAAATATACAGATGTTTCAGCAACACATTGTTTTAGTACGTAACAGGATTGAACATTTTGGTGGGCTGCAGGGCTAATTAAAGAATATTTAACTTTTGTAACCTTTCATGAGGATTCTTTGGATAGAAAACACGTTTTAAAGCAACCAACCTGAACTCTTTATTTTGTACATATCTCTCCTACACACTAGGTTTCTCTCAGTTGGAACAGTTGTTCTTATTTCTACCTAAAAGGTTAAATCGACAGAAATCAAAGATGCGATGCTGGACTAATGCATGTGCGTGAAGATACATAATAAAATGCATCAGACTAACATTTTTATAGGAGTTTCCTTATTCTTTTCCATTTTGGTTATGCTTGATGCACAGTTGGAGCTTGTAAAAGAGCATGAGGTTACGAGCTTGAATGCAGAGTAGTGAAGTTTCAAGTGTGATGTCAAATTGAATGACACGCTTTTTTGTGTTAGGGAATTTTTTCGTGTGAGAATTTTCTATTCTCTTATTCTGATATTGTAGGACTAGCAGAACTACATTGCACCAGGTTTTGTCCTTCTAGACGATCTTCTGTTCTATGGAATCATTTCAAGTTTGCAGACCTTTCTAAGTTGCACTGAACTGGCACTAATATGATCTTAAGCAACAAGCGTCTTTGATCATCGCACTCTAAATTTTGACCAGTCCCTTCAGTTTTGCTCATTTTGATGCAGACCATTGTTCATCTGTGAGGCCTTAATATGTTACTTTTAGTTTCTTATATACAAAATGCTCCTCTATAGTTCATCTTCTGGAGAGAATCAGAACTTGAAATAGTATAGTTCTACTATTACACTATTATCTATCTACATGGCAGAAAAGAAAATTACACAGAATTCCAGTGAAAGTAAGTGTACAAACCAGTAGAAAAATGGCTGCTTTGCATCTCTTCTACACCATTCTTCATAGTAAAAGTTCAGATTGTGGCCATAGCGATGTCTTGGATCTATCTGCAACAAATCATCATCGTTAATCGTCAACTCTACAATGAAAAAGAGTAGTAATTGTAACGAGATTAATGAGAAACTAGACTTATCAAATAAACAGAACTATCAATTTAGTTACAAGCTTACAGCTTCAATCCAATGTTGGAAAGCTAATTTTTGTGCCTTTGAATCCTCGCTTAATCCTTTTCCAATCTGGAAAAACAAGCACATTACACGAAAAGATACTTAATATTGTCTCTCTTAGCCTCAGAAAGACAAAGACACAGAAGAAACTTGTAGATCCTTTAAGAAGTAAGCAACATGCCTTTGAAGCAATCACGCTGATCCTACTCCACCTTGAGGCTGCAGTTTCAGATTTATGGTAATCGAAAAACGAAACAGTACTGTAATTCAGCCTCGCATAATTTATAGCTTGCCACCTCCAATCCAAACATATTACAAATACATCATTTTCAGTAACATAATAGAAAATAAACAGAGTATGAGAAAAATTTTGATAATGGTCAAAGTTTCACATACCATAACTCTTCAGCAACCACAGCTGAGTCTGCTAAGCGGCGCCTGGTACGGTAACTCCTGTAAACTTTCTGCAACTTAACTGCAGCCGTTGATTCTTCGCCATTCGTTAGGTTCTGAGAATCCATGGCCTTTGATTCCACATCATGGCAGCAGCCTAGAGGACTCTCAGTCATAAGCAGAAAAATGTCTCAGTTATTAAGTGCACTGTAAAAGATTGAAAAGAAAACATACTAAGCTAAGAACAATATTCCAATGCCTTTTTGATTCACTTGATTTTTCATGTCATTTGATCAGATTTGGTTAGACCATTAATGATGGTACTAGTACTGCAATGGCAACTAACTTGCATTATTTGGAAATTTAGAGAAGAATGGGTAGACAGTGGTCTCCACTTACGTCACGTCAACATAGCACTGCAGTACCAAGTGCTTAACAATTCACATTTCATGCTCACAAAGTTTTATTTATGGCTTTCACTTTTGTTTTTTTAAGACATTTAAGAATAGAATATAATTTTTACCAATTTACTTAACCATAACTATCCCAGAAGAGGGAAAAAAAATAAATAAGAAAAAAATTCCTTAAGCATATACAGATGGAGCAAGTAAGCATATTTTCTTGTTGCGAATATATATTCATAGTAAGTGTGGTATTAATTTGGCACAATATTTGTTCAGTGATGAATTTGGATAACGGAATCCCATAAAATAGACCCTTTTTAGTAATTTAAGGAGCCACTGTAACTATTTTTTAGAAAGATTATTCTTTAGAACACTGCTCGTTTTTAATAAGAGTAATGTAACGAGGTATTAATAGTGTTCAGCACCACAACGATATATTTATCTATTATTAAATAATTTAATTAATAAATTGGACTCATATAAGTTCCACATGAATTATAATTATGATTAGTGATAAACTGACAGCATCATTATGGTCTTGAGCACTCCTAGCATCCTATAGTATTTATTCTTTTAGTATTACTAATGGATGGGAATTCCAAAGGCAAAAAAAAAAACACTTGTATTTTGGCAAATTACGATCCAAGCACTGAATTTGGATTTTTTTTTTTCTCTCTTTTTTTCAAATTTCCCTCTGTTCAACGTGATCAAAATTAGTGAATCAAGCGCAATTTTGTCATCCACAATCACCAGAGAACTCTTCACTGAAAATAAAATAAATAAATCAACTAAATAAATATAAATCCTAATAACTGACCAATTTTAATATTGCTTATTTAGGTAGTCTAATGTTATATAAATATAGTTTTATCTTATTTTGTCAAAGTTTTGTAGGTTTATATTTGTTTGGTTGAGTTTTATAGTGTCCACAAGGATAAATTTGGATGCTCGTCGAGTCATTTTAGCTTGTGTTGATCAATTTTCTTGTTCAAAAAAAACAAAACTTGTCTTGATCAAGGGAAATCTGAAAGAAACCCAAAGTCAAAGGTTTAGATTGTAACTTCTTAAATATTCGATTTTTTTTTCAAATGAAAACCCAAAGGCCAAAGTTGAATGTATAAATTTTTGAATTTTTTGTTCGTTAAAGGATGACTTTAATAGCACTAGCTTTGCTATAAGATATGTGGGAAATATTTTAAGGGTCAATGCTAGTACTTAACCCAATCATTTTCGTAACAAAAACAATATATTTACCAATCATATGGTACATTCAGTATTATGTACATACTGTAATCCTTGTATTAAAATGTCATTTTTTTTTCCCCTTTATTTGTTGTGGTTGTCTTATTTAAATGTAGCTCATCTTTTTCGCACGTATATATAGGTGGTGTCTATACTATACATATATCTCTAGTGGCTTGAGTTTAAATTTATCTTCATCAAACTAAAAATTAAGACAAAATGAAAACTATCATTCTTTAAAACTTGCATCGGAATCCAGGTACCGGTATAATAATGACAAAAAAAAAATTAAAAAAAAAAATACACACACATACCGGGTTCAACACCAGAAGGATACTATCAAAGTTGGAAAGTACAGCTCCTGAAAATGAAAGGCAGAAAAGAAATGCTAAAAACAACTGTCAATGTAGAATCTCAACCGTTGCGCAACCAATTGGAATCCAAGAATCCAAAGTAACAAACGAATGAGATTAGACAATCACAACTCCTACAAACCAAACCGATGATCGCTCGATTCTACTTAGTTCGGAAAAATACTTTCAAATCAAACTGCCATGACTTCATAGAAATTGAATTGATACAAACTTTCAATGATCTCAACAAGTTCAACCTGTGCATATTTAGAGCAACAAAATCGAAAGCGAAATTTATAATCCCTAAACTGGACATGCCAAGCTTATTCTACACAAGTATGGCCATTGGCGAAGAAACACTCACTATGGTATCTAGGTTTGTGTGTGGATTTCCTTCTAAAGCATTCAACTCGAGTCTTAGCACTTTCAGCAAACAATAGATACATAATAAGATGAAGATGAAATTGCATATAGCAGGAAATAGGGTGACCATAACTTCAAAATTAGAATAAGTCTTCAGATTACTTGACACCATAAAGGAGAAGAGCAGTTTTCATCTCCAAACACAACAGAAAAATAGTAAGTTTTCATAAGCTACTACTAGATTTAAGCAGCCCATTACACAGCCTAAAATTCCTTTCAAGACACCACTTAAGAGTTCAGATTTCACGCCTCTCCCGGTTCAGCAGAGTAGATTCTCCTCTCAAGCTGCATCAGATAAAAGAAGAATAAGAACTTCAGGGAAGAAAAAATGATTTCCATGTAATGCAGCGAAACTGAAAATAAATAAATAAATAAGACAGGAAGGGGAGATTGGTAGGACGTAAATGAGGGGAGAATGAGCCATTATGAAGTTATCTCAGAACAAATTTCAGTAAGTTCATAGGTGTAATGCAGCACGAAGATAACAATTTACTTATCAAGAATTTTTTAGAGCACTTTAAAAGCTTTTGCATTAGAACAACCAGAGGTCTAATCCATTGCTAAATAAATAAAGAGAGAGAGATCCTCGAATATCATAAAAAAGTCAGATGTCAAACAGAAGAGCCGCACAGAGTATTAAAGATTATTTAGAATTTCACGTATAACAGATACATGCATGGACACTAGACTGCCCCCAAAAATGCACAAACATGCGAGCATGCACACATAACATATTAAATTTTTTCTCCTGTAGTGATGCAGTACCCAAAAGAAGAGAGAAGCAAGATGAGAAGAAAGAAAAAAAAATTATAGTAATCAACGCAGCATCAGAGTGAATTACAAAATATTCGAATAATAGAGTAATGGAAATTAAGAAACCTTTCCTCACAAATGGAAACAGAATGAAATGCAAGACTAATTACTCAGATTATTCGATCAATCAAGAATAGAAAGCATCCAACTAAGATATAAGGTAATGGCTCATAGATCAAAAGACCAGCAAAAGGGATTGGAGTGACAAGTGAAGTGAATAACAGAGGAAAGAGCAAGACTTCACCATGGCATTGGTAAGGTATTCTAATTTTGGGTTAAGTATTTCACAAAGAAAGCTCCAACATTGTTTTCTAATCAAATCAGTGATGCCCAATCAGCATAGTATATATTCTAATATATCAAGAAAAATATATTGTTGTAGGGACTGTCCAATGACTTATAAACAATGGAATCCCACGAAATTATAACCTAAATCAGCTGAATGGTTTAGAGCAGTTTATTCCATTTCCATCTCCCATTAGAACCCCACAAGCAGCCAAGATCACATGCATTTAAACAAAAAGGGAGGAAAAGTTGGTTATATTCTGCATCCTTGGTAAGTAAAATGGACACAGAGTTGTGTGAGAGGATAGAGAGAGAATTGGGACTACAATTGAAAATTACAGTACCTGACAAATAAGATCGAACTTTTCTTGCAGAATCAGAAATTCATGCTTCATCCGATTTAATGCCAAAAAGCACCTAAAAATGCAACAGGTGCTGAAACTCTTTTAGGCGATTGTGAAAAAACAGAAATCAAAAACAAAAAAGAAAAAAAAAAAAGAGATAAATATAATAGGAATATGATTAGAATAAGGCAAGGATAATAGCATAACTGTATATATTAGTCTAGTTAGATGGTTTACTCCATGTGATATTTCGACACTAACCAATAGTAGCAAAAAAAAAAAAAAGAAATATGCTGATTTTTTGGAAGATTATAACATACTATAGAAAGATGGACAATAATATTTAGCCACTAATCAATAGTAGGCTAGCAGCAAATCAAAAAAGAAACAAGACACATCTTTCTAAAATAATAACAAACTACCCATCTTTCTAAAATAATAACAAACTATGTAGTGATTGATATATAGTAATAACATCTCTGTTCTATGATATCTACCATACAGAAGATGTCTTATAGTACAGATCATCCATAACACAACATGAGCTAACTTGCATCATCCAGTGTTCAATGCGAGATTGTTCAGATAATGTCTGTCTTAGAACAATGCATTAGGCACAAATACCAAACTATTTACTTGAATATCTGCTCCTACTACTCTCTTTCCTACATACCATACATGTAGTTTGATTAATATATTACAACAGTCATCATGACAAAGGGACATATCCCAATTTTATCAATTGACTTCTCCTGCTCCCCTCATCTATTATTTCCCCTTTTAATCCTAAAGCACTGCCAGCGCAACAGATTCACTTCAAATAGCTTGTTAATGAGTCCATTCTATCTACAACGAATGATATCCTTCACATCAAAAAGTAACAGATACCCCTATAACTATTATGCTAATGGGAGTTTTCACTTCAAGGCATCTTTCTCATTGTTTCCTCTCGTTCTAACTTTTTTCTACCATGCATTATCTTGCCTCCTTGAAATTGGCATGACCTCCAAGAGGGAATAGTCACTGCTCCATAAATTGCTTCTAAAATCAATGAATTAAGGCAACTTTAGGAAAAATAAAGTAAAGATAAATGTGCTGTAAATATATTTCGGATCATGAATATTATACTTACTCTTCTTTAGAGCTGTTACAAATAGCCTGCCTAAGATCGCCACTCGCAAGTGCCATACGATAAATACCAAGGCTTGAACACCAAATTCAGGCAAATAAGGAATCTCAATCCAACTTTGAATTGTCAAATAATAACAGAGAAAACGTACAAAAATACAGTTATGAAAAATGTGGGTTGCTATACTTAAGAACTCCCAATAAAAGGCCATACTAAGAAAAAATAATGCTAAAAGAAAAAAGAATACAGCATCTGGTTTATCCTTGCTAAATTTCTCTCCGATGAAGAAAGAATATATGAATGATTCTGAAAAAGAAAAAGAATATAAACAAGCAATATCAATGTTGATGACATAATTAAAAACATATTCTCAGACTTTTACCTTATTACTTCTGAAATTGTCGCTTTCTTAATAAATGATCATAAGAAATCAAAGTTCGGACATACAAAAGGGTAGGAAAGAAACCTAAAAAGGAATAGTTATCGGTATTCATGTAAATGGTTGAATCACGACAAAAGATATAAAATAACTGACAATTGCAAGGTTATACACAAATCTTAGCTAATCCTAACCTACTGGTTCAGAACACACTAACAGATTGAAGGATAGGCATTGAACTTTATCGTGCATTGATTGACTAACAATCCAATCTTTTGAAATTTCTACAGCTCCACTAAATAATTTATAGTCAATATTATTAAGAACTCACCAGAATTCTATTAAATGTAAAAGATGAAAGCATCAATTTTCTTGTCCCTGATCATTAATACACGTGTAACAGACATGCTTCTCTTTTCAAAATATTCCAAAAAGGACAACATCATGAATGTTCATGAATTTGTTAGTTATAATTCCATTTCAGCATCGCGATAATCAACTTAAGTGAATCATAATGGCATTATGTTCCGCATATGACAAGAATGTATTGAATGGTAGATGACATCAAATGTTAGTCCCATATCTTCGCGAGCACACCACGTGTGACAACATAATTTGCCGATCACAAAGATTCTTAAAATTATCAAATGACAAGATTATCTGCAATCCAATAAATGCAATCAAAGTTCTTAACTTAGTGGATAAGAACTTAAGAAACCTTCATTACCATGACGTACTCCCTTTGATTTTGAGACAGTGCTGTTCCATCTCATTAAAATTTATAATAGGTTGATCCCTGCAAATTTATAACAATGAGGCTAAGTAGTTGCAACAAAAGGATAACTACAGCAAGGTAAATGGAAAGGTCATTAGAAAACAAAGATATAAAGACTTAGTAATCATACAGTGCTTGTGTCAACGTTCTTAAGGTAGATTGGGAATCAGAGCGAAAGGTGGTAACGAGCTCTATAAAAGCGAGTGGACCATCTACTTTCTTCACTGTATGAGCAATGTTGAAATGAAAATCCACAAAGCCCTGCATGCACAAGATAAACAACAGCAACACATAATAGGATGAATGGCATATGTAAACTATTTTGTGACAAGGACCTTAAGTCCTATTATGTAATACCCAACTTCCACTGCAATCTTCAAAATTCCCAAGCAGACTCATGAATGGCAAAATATGTGAAATTTATAAGCAAAGCAGAAAAAAAGCTAAACACAAACTGTTTAAAAAATAATGTCCATTAAACCCAGTTATGAAAATTATTCCAAAATTTATTTTCTCTGCGCATCCTTTATCACTTATTAGCAAATAGCTCAGTATCTCCAATACCAACAGAATTCAACTCAGGCATACACCAACAGTCGAGCATATACATATCACAATTCAAAAAGGGGGGAAAAAAAATCAAAATCAAACATAAAGGTATACGCTAATGACAATCCAATCTCTGTGTCTGTATACATGCAACAAACATGCATATATAGAGTCTTTACGAAATATATACATAGATACACATATATTTAGAGTCAATAAGTTTAAATAAGAAAAGGGTACCTCTTGTTCCATGGAACTGATAAGTTCAGAGAGCTGCTGCCTGAGAACCTCCCTCAAAGCCATTAATGAGAAAAAAGGAAGAAAACCCAGAACAGATTTTGGCTTTAAAGAGAGAAAAACAGTTATTGATTTTGGGAAAATGGGATTGAAAATGCCAGAGGCACCAAAGGGTTTGGGCATATATAGAGGAGTTTAGTAGTGAAATTGATTACAACTGTGTTGTGAATTTGGAGGTGCTTTTGGTGAGGAGAATACAAACAAGAATATTTCGAAGAGAGAAGAAAACCCATTTGAAAACTGAAGCCAAAATGAAACGGTTATGGCGAGTGGCAGTCTCTCATTTGAGTTCTCGGACTCTGAGTTTGCCTCTTTGGAAAACTTGTCTGTCATATTTGGAATCTGAGCAAGATAAACGCTGGCCTCAGCCTTACCAGTTTACATGCCATATATAAAAGCCTTGCGAACTCATTCGATTATTAAAATAAGATAATATAATAATAATTAAAAAAAAAAAAAGAACAAAACCCTTATTAAGGGTTAACCCATCATTAATAACACCTTTTGTTGCCAACTGAAGTTTTGTAATTACGGAAAAATGTTCAAATAATTTCTATTTATTCAATTCTGTTACTTTCCTTTCATAATGAGTCCTTTGCACACAAAAAAAAAAAAAAGACTTTTATAGCATTTTTGGAACTTGAATTTTACGGAAGAAATGAAACAAATTCTTAAGAATTCTATTTTCACTTATTTTGATTTTATCAAAATTTTTTGGAAAAAATTTTATGGATAAAATGAAAGGGATGTTTAGAGTAATTTTTGATAACCTAGATTATGGTACAAGGATTACGAGGTAGAAAGATGTGAAAACAAATCTTATAAGATTTTAGAAAAATAGCTTATCCCTCTCTTTTCTTCAACTTTTCCCTTGTTATTTTTTTCCTTACCACAATCCTAGTTATAACCTTAGTAAAACACCTATGTTTTTAACAATTTGCAAAATAATATTTTTCAACCATATTCAACTAAGCTTAACATCATGCTAAATCTAGAAACGACAATTTATGTTACTTCGTGTCATCCCAACCATATGGTTCAGATTTTTTGTTGATTCATTTGTTACTTGCTTAATAAAAATATTTTTTAAATTGAAACAATAAAAAAGTTGGTTTACTTTATTTTTTTTAGCTTTATTTTGTTTTATTAAGATAAGTTAAACTAAATAATAAACTTAAAAGAAATTCATTAAAAAAAAAACTTTTTACAAAATAATCAGTTCATATTTCAAGATATATTTTGATAAAAAGAAATTTAATTGATCACTTCAATTCGAGTCAAAATTGTGCAGCATGTTAACTAAACATGTACGTGAGGTTTCAAAGTGTGTTATTGTATCATGTCCAAACTGCCACTTTTAACTAAAGCTCACGCTCGATCATGCAAAAAGGTTTTTCTGCAAAAACTTGTAAAACCTAAGTCTTTCACCAAAAAAGATAAAAAAAAAAAAAAAAAAAAAAAAAGGAAAGAAAAAAGAAAAAACCACTTTCAAAACATCTAGTATCCTGCACATATCACTAATGTAAGACCATTTCTATCCTCCAAGACATATGCCAACACTCATATTATATTTGGCACCGAAAAAAAAATGAAATGTTATATTTGACACATTATTTCATTTTTTGACACTAATGCGTAATGTTATCCTAAATGTTATTTTTTAAATTTTATTGTGTTGAGATGCTCTAAGGATACAAGATCTAAATTATAGCATCGACGCAAGGATTTAGCATTGTATTGAGATGTTCTAAGGATACAAGATCTTATCCTAACTCCAAGCATGTTATTTTATTGTAATCCATTAGCTTAAACGGAGAAAGAAAAAGAGTGAGTGGGAAGAAGAACAAAACAAAAGTACAAGATAAATGAATTTTCAATTTCCACGTTGAAATACGTGACTAGTAAGTCATTATAAAAGATAACCACAATTTATCGGTCAGAAATAAATAAATAAATAAATACGTAAACATAGCTTCTTTCTTTTTCTTGCTCCTGCTCCTCATAAACATTCTGTTTTTTTTTTTTTCATTTTTGTACGCCGAAAAAAAAGAAGAAATAAGCTAAGGAAAAACAAATGAAGGCACTTATAAAATACATTTCCCTAAATTTGGCATAGGACTAACAATTTTTTTTCTATGTATCACATTTGTCTATCAATTTCTCTTGATTTGTGGACAGAAGGATTTGGACATGTATGGCAGTTATTTGGGTCAACATGACTTTTTACGACTATTTTATAGGATGAATTTTTGTAAGACCAGTCATAAAAGTTATGAAAAGTCTACCGTTACTGATAAAATAAGTAACCGATAAATAAGAATCTAATATTAAAGATTAACTCTCAATTCAGATTGTAGCTAATGCCATGGAGAATATAGTATACTTTATAGTAGCGGATTCCACCCAGAAAATTAAATATACTTAAAAAAAAAAACATGAAAATAGAAAAAGAGGAAAATTATGAGAAAAACAAATTGTAAAAATTCTAACAAGATTCATGGAGGTGGATGGAAGATCCACGCCATCTTCCAATCTCCACCCTTAGAAAATAGGTTAAAAAAAACATGTTCTTGAATATAGATGCATACCCTCATCTAAGCCTATTCAACACCAAGCCTCTTTTCATCTTCTCACTTGCTGGATTTCATCAGCCTCTAGACCTAGACCAAGTCGGTTGATATAGGGATTAATTATTTATTTTATTTATTTATTTATGTAACTCTATTGACTAAAAGTAATGTGTAAGTATTGTGTAAATTTATAAGTCCATTGGTACACTAACTATACTATAGAAGACGTTTTCTGCTCATGATCGATTTTGTCTGTTTTCCTTTAGGTTTCTTATGAGCTAACTCAAATCATAGTTTTATGTGCTTTTACACTGAATGTTGGTTGATTTATAATACTTCTTCATTTTCTTTTTTAGTGGTCTAGTATAATTTAGGTTCCACTAAGGACGGAGCCACATGGTCCTAGATGGAGCAATTGCTCTCCTAAATTTTAACTTTTTTTGTTCTCCTAAATTTTAACTTTTCTTTTTTATAAATAGTATATAAATTTTTTTTCTAAAATTAATCTTTAACTCACTTAAATTTAGCTTTGCCCCCTCCCCCACTTTAATTTGTAAAATTTTAAGTATATCTCTTAAGTTTTGAGTTAGACCTGCATACAATTGAAGTATATTTGATTTTTAGTTTATTTAGATTAAATTCCTGACTCAGTCCCCTATTGGCTTTTTTCTTTTAATCAATGAGCGTTATTTATAGTAAAGGAAAAGTTTGTTGTAATCAAAGAAGAGGCACCAATAAGAGTCAAAGAAGTAGAAAATAATATCTTGGCGAAGAAGTTAGATAGGTTCAAATAATGTATTGGGGAAGAAGTTAGATATGTTCAAATATGTTAGTTAATGAGTTTTTTCTGACTTATTTGTTTTTTAGGTGGAATATGCTATTATGTGGTATGTTATATTCTTCATTAGGTCCAATCTTAATTAATAATTAATTAAGATTTTTCTTAAAAATTACAAAAAGATCATAACCTTCATGACTAATTCTAGAAAAATTATTTTAAAGTGGTCCTAAAAAAATATCATTTGGACAAATTTATGAGTAATTTGCCAAAACAGTTTTTTAGGTAAATGTTTTTAGAGAAATTATAAAATTTAAGACCAATAATTATAATTTATGATGGTTTTAAAAAAGTCATCATGAAGAGTTATGAAAAAGAAAAGTATATCCCGCACTGATTTTTAAAAAAAATAAATACGTAAATTCAATATATGTGATTTTTATATTTTCATATAGTCTTTTTGGCCCTGAGAAACTGATGGAATTTTAAAAGAACAGAGGCATGCAGGCATCGACCACAGAGAAGAGTCGTTGACATTCCGGTTCAAGCTAGAGTCGCTTGAGGGATGGTAGGCTCTAGGCCTTCGCGAGAGGCACAATTGGAGTTTCACAAGGGCATACAATATGACCTAATTAGCGAACATGGTATGAGTTTGCAGTATGGATGATATCGGTCTGGTTGGGTGACACACCACTCATCTAACCCCATCATGAATTTAGGGTTACAGTATTACAACTTGTACCTAGTTAATTGAAGAGATTTTATTTATAATCCATTCAAAATTTTGGTTAGATTAACCAGAATAAGCCTTTTTATTGATATTTATTTATTTTTTTTAAGAAAAGAGGCAAAAAAAAAAAAGGCAAATAAATTGTATGGATTAAACTTTACGATAAACAAAAAGGAGAAAGTTCTTTAGGCTTTGAGTTAAAACTTACACTAATTTTTCTAATTTTATCTTACAAGTAGACAATTGTGTATAGTGATATATTATAAGTATTATATTGCTATATAAGATATATTATAAGAACTATATTGTTGAGTCGAGGCTGGGTTATATTAGGTTGGTTAACCAATACATACTCGAACAAATATGGGATGGTTAGGTAACTTCCAATATGATTTGTTTTCGGTTTATTCAGGTCCATTGCTGAATTTTCTACTCACCTCTAGTTTGAGACTAAAGGACTTACACGATGTGACGTGCCATGGGAAGGCTCGTCCATACTAAGAGTGAGCCTAGAAAATTGGCCATGTGGGTTTGTCTATGGAAGTTTTTCCTACGGTCATTTATGCGGAATCCAGGACATAGTTAGAATTTTATATATTGTTCGAGACATAGTTGGAATTTCTTAACTTATTCGTCTTATGTCTGATATTTTTTTCCGATCAAAGGGACCTTATCTCCTCAATGAGAGGATCATAGATATGTGATCATTTCATTGATATCCTGAAGAAAAGAATTTATTAGGGCCAAAAGCTCAAAATGCTCTGTAAAGAGGACTACATGGTGTTGGCTCTCCACCACCCCCAACCACGATGGGTACCGTTGGCTAAGTGAGCTACCTACTAGCATATAGAGAGTGCTTATAAGTGTAAATACTAGGGAACCATAAGGAGACCCTTAGTATCTCCACGAGGAGAAGAGACTCGTGGACAGTACTGACCACTCAGTATGGCGTATAATCTCCACACAGGAAAGTTCAATGATGTGTTCGACTTACGGGCCACTATGTCGTAAGCATGGTTCATGGACTAGACTTCCTAGAGGATGCATGGGGCTCATAAACCACGCATGTCTCAATATGAGATGGTCATGAGGAGGCCACTTATGGAGAGATCGAGGATGTATGGTGCACTAAGGCCATGCATGCCTCAATATAAGTTAGCCTTGGGTGAGCCACTTATGAAGCAGAACAACTAGAGGATGTATGGTACGCTAAGATCACGTTTACCTCAATATATGTTGGTCATGAGTAGACTTCACGTGGGCCTCAGCAGTAAGTAGGAAACTGGTGGGTAGTGTGATGCTCCTACATGAGAAGGTTGCACATAAATCTGCGAGCCATAAGGGAATCGTAAGCACTTACTAGCATGCCAGAGGACTTGTTGCCATGATGATTGGCCTATAGGTATGAGAGCACCCTTAGTGCCATGGGAGCTATCCAAGAGGTATTGATGGAGCTTTATTAGATGAGATGGAGTACCGACTTGGTCTCGGAACCTAGTGACATATGTCACGAAGGTGTGAGCATCCTGGGTGAAAGGGCATATGGCATGAATCTCGATGGCACATTATGAACCTATGAATGAGGCGAGTGGTTCAGCAAAGGCTGTGGCATCACTACAAGAAAATAAACCTATAGCAATGACATCTATAGGATAACGCTATTCACACTAAAAATTATATTATACACTTAATAGTGACGACAAATGTCGTCGTTATAGGTTTAATTAATAAATTTTAATACTTTTTAAAGGTAAAAAGAATTAAAAAAAAAAAGCTTAAAAATTAATATATTTAACCTATAGCAATAATATTTTTTGTCGCTATAAATTTAATTTAATAAATTTTAATTTTTTAAAAAATATAAAAACATATAAATAAAAAATAATAATTAATTTAATATATGGCGATGACAATTGTGACCATCATAGGTTTTGAATAAAATTTTAAGCGGTAATGTTTACTGTTCTAAATTTAAAAAAATTAAGAAATTATTTTATTTTACCTATAGCGACGACAAAAGGTCGTCGTTATAGGTTTTAAATAAAATTTTGAGCGATAACGTTTACCACACTCAATTTTGAAAATTAAATAAAACGATGTCATTCGGACTATAGCAGTAACGATACTATCTATAGCGACGACATTGTCGCTATAGATGTTGTATAATAAAAATTCAAATATTTTTCATCTTCTTCTTTCCTCTCATTCATTCATTCACTCTCTCCAAACCATACTCCCTCTCATCCTTTCTCTCTGATTTTCACTCTCTCTCAGTCCTTCTCATTTCTCACTAATATATTTATATATACATATATATATATATATATATATAAATGCATATCTAGTTTTTTTCTTCTGTTATGTATGTATGCAAATATTTTGTTATTAATACTAAGTTTTGTTTAATTGATTAATTGTTACTCAAGTTTATATTATTTTAGATTTCAAATTTTTCTTCATTAGAGAGGTAAGTTTCCCTAAATTTTAATGTGGTTTAATTGATTTTAAAATATATAGATTAATTAATATTTTAGATATTTATATGAATATGTGGATTTTGTGGTACATTTATTAATTTGAGGTTGAATATGATTTTTTGTGAAATATATATTTTAGTTTATAAAATTTATTAATAGTTTGATTTTAGAGTATGAAATTTGTTTGTTTAAGAGTATTAGTTTTAATTTTTGACTTCGATTTTGAGGTTTTTTTATAGTTTTTTTCGGATTGATTTTAATTCATGTGTGTATAATTTTATTATTTATCTTTTAAAAATAATGATTTAAGAATTAATTTATATTAATTAAACTAATTGTATTTTTTAAAATCTGTGACATCTATAGTGACAACATTTATCTTGGCTATAAGTATTAACGTAACGCCCTCTTTATCCTCTTACTACTAGTGGAAATTTATTAACTTTCTATTTACAAGGCATCACTTTTGGAAAATAATTCTGTAATTGTGTTTCCAAAATACGGTCAATTCGAACATTTTATTTTCTTTAAGACTCCAGGGATAGCTGACTTTACTTACATACATGATCAGTATATACATATATTATAAAATGAAACGTAGTAAATAGATACTAAAAAAAACAAACTAAAAATAACTTCATTGTGAGACTACAAAACATCCCAAAATACACAAACTAGGACTCCACAAGTGGTCAAAATATCCATATGTACAACACCAAGGTTGGGCCTCTACTTCAACTCATAAGCTCATATTGTCATCTCAATCATTACCTACAACACAAAACTATAATGAGCTACAACTCAATAAGTAAAGTAATGGATGACATGTTGCCTAATGACATGAATTAAATGTATGATCGTGCTTGCTTAAATGTTTCGGTATAAATAATTTCCTTTAGACTCTTCCCTGTCTTGTGCCCACTGTTCGGTTCAGCACTGTGCCTGCAGGGCTTCCTGAATTAATGATATCCCATGGGTTCTCCTCCCGCAGGCTCTTACCACAGTGGGGCTCGTTACTAACCTTATTCCATCATTACCCTGTCGAGCTCAAGATATAAGGCGGCCCGAGACTGTAGTTTAGTCTATTATATAACTTGGAGGAGGGATATTGTGGCAAACCTTCTGACTAATCCTATCACACTTGTCCCTCTCCTGGGGCTGCCACTCTGAAACTATAAATATTTATCTCGCTTCCCCGTAACAGTGATACAAAACCTTCTAAAAGTTACCTGGTCTTAATTTCTCTATGATAAAATAGTTTTACACAATAATACTAAGGCATTTCATAAATCATATTACCCTTCTTAAACTTTTTCATAAAACATGCATATTTATATGGTGTACATAATAATACCACACCAAAATTACCAAGCATATATATGCTGAAATCAAAATACCAATGGTCATACTTATAACCAGAATAAATGCAAAACATGGAAACATAATAGATACTTATATAGCACATAACTCTTGTGTTGCAGTTGAGTACTTTACTTACCTCGTGTCTTGAATAGAATTGAATTGTAGAAAGGGTTAATATTCTCTAGAGATTGGTGTGCTATTCACCTGTCATAGTTTATTGTTATTCAAAATGCACATTTTGCCAAAAGAATACATCAAGATACTCGAACAATACCGAAATCAGAATTTTCATGAAATTAGGAAACTTGATCTTAAAATGATTCAAAAGCATATAAATCACTTAAGGTACTTGGCAGTCAATAAGTAACATTGAAAAACTGTTCAAAGGTATTAAAATATGAATGCTAGTTCATTAGCACAAAAATGATCCAAAATGGCACATAATTTTGTAAAACTAGTCCATTTACTCCTAAATGGTGCCATTTCATTTTAAAAATATTTGGACAGCACTTCCTCTATTTTTAAGACATTCTCACATGATTAAAATCATGGTTTTAAACCTGCAATAGCAATTAGAAATCCAAATTCCCAAATATACGCATCAAGAGGATCACTTAGAATAATCTAAGTGCACTTGAACTCTTTTTTGTTTCAACAAGTTTAAAACCATTTTTACACTTGTGTCTCATCACAAGCAGCCACCAAATGAGTGTAATGGATAATAGGATCAATAAGATATACAATCCAAATTTAAGAAATCAGATTACAAACATAGAAAACTTAATCTATTACACATAAAAATACTTAACTCCATAAATAGCAAACTTTGGGGCCTTAGGTTTAACTTTAATCCTCCACTTAAATTTTATATTTCCAGCAATATATAAGGGTTCCTAGGACTATTATTCATCAAATAATAGCTTAGGTTTAAGAGCTGAAATAAAGGAAATTCACTACGAATTCAAAATCCAACATAAACCTCACCTTAACTAGTTTGAGTCTTCGCTAGTGTTTTTGCCTTCTATCTCCACCAACTGATTTCCAAGGCTTAGAAATAGATTTTTGGAGTTAAGAAAACCTGAAGAAACCTTTGTTTAAGTGAAAATAAGTAGATAATTGAAATTAAAGGACAAGACCTAGAAAGAAGAACTTAGTAGAGCTACCTTGATTAGTTTTGGTATATCTTACTTTCTAGAATTCCAATTTGAGTTCTACCACTTGGAAGCTCTTGGATATGGCTAAGAGGAGTTGAGGGAAGTGTAGGTAGGTGTTGGAGAGGCTCCGGTCATGGCTAGAGAGAAATGGAAAGCAAATGACCAAATTTGGTCTAAAAGTGATACTTAATGACTAAGAAATGGCATAACTTAAATTCTATGGGGTATTTTGGGTATTTTGTTCATTCCTTTCCATATGTCAAGCTCTAAAACATCCTTAGCATAGTCACCACATTGCTGGTCACTCCTATATATCCAAGTGTAACCAAAGTTGGTGAATCCTATCTTAGAAAGAGAAATCTAGTCATACTTTGACTTATGATCCTATATGGCCAATCTTATTATAATTTGGTGGAACCTAGCCCCATAACCAATCATTAAATGTAAAAGTAAGTCAATTAGACTCTAATTAATAATACAACATAGTATCAATGCCCATTAATAGAATGCACAAAACTGACACTACGCGATTAAGCTGAATTCAAGCTAGCTTAGTACAACAAAATACCAATTAATGTCCTGAATGCCACCTCATGCTTACCTGGAGCCGACAAATAAAATACTATAAATAAGTCCTAGACATTGAATTAAGCCTATTTGACGTATTAAACACACAGTGAATTTGGCTTCGAAGTACGTGAAAATTGTATTTTACTGAAAAACTACTATTTGACCAAGTTATCAACAAGTACAATCTTAATACATATGCACATAGTATTAGTTTCATAATTATATTCTTTGTTCTTTTAGCACACCGAGCTCTCTCTCTGAGGGTATTGAACCTTTACATTATATCGGGACACTTCAACAATCATTAGTGTAATAACATATATGTAAATGCACATAATATAAGGAATGAGCATATTTTTATGAAACTAGTATTAATGACTTCTAGATACCTAATATGCAATTAGAACATGTTTATTATTGGCTCTCTTAATTATATGAGGAGTTGGATGTCATAATTAATTTATATATATATATATTAAAAAATATATGTCTATAGATACAATATTTTGTCGTCACTATAAGTCATATATAGTAGCGATAAAATATGTCATCTTTAAAAGGGATCTATACTGACGGACCTATAGCGATGACTATATTACGACGACTTTGTCGCTGCTATAGACCTATAGTGGCAAAAATCTGATCTATAACGATGACTTTTTTCGTCGCTATAAACCATTTTTCTTGTAGTGTACATAGAAGCCATCATAATTGCTTGCGAGTATGACTCGGCAGGAGTCGTTCTTATAAGTGTGTGACTTAAAACATGCACACTCAAAGGCACAAAAAAATAACCCATGGTACACGAATAGGCAAAAGGCTAACCGGGACTTGAGAAGCCTCAATGCTACATGGTCATTATTTGTATTGAAATTCCCAAACCATGACAGTTAGTATCAGAGTTTGGGTTCATCTCATGGGATGAGTGAACTTGAGGCATATCTCAAAAGTGACTAGTGGGCAAGTTGAAGGGACCGAGTACACCTTTTGCCTATGAGGGCTTCATAGAACCTTAGGAGTCTTAAGAAGGCTTCCATGCTTAGGAAAACGATTGTGGCATGAGTGCCCAATGTCAGTTGAGGCATTGGAAGATCCTTAAAGGAGGTATCAAAGAGGATGAAGTTCAAATAGATGATGCTAGAGAAGAAATCACTACATGGACAACTTGGGAATGGCATTGCACATAAGTTGGGATACTTGGTTGGCTAAAACATGACTCAATAAATGGCCATATGAGTTTTCTTGGGACACTATATCAAGCTTGTCTGAGCAATATTATAAGTCACGTAGGAGCACTTTTGTTGAAAAAAGAGCTTATTAGGGTAGTGCATGCTTACTCTTTGATCGATTGGAGGCATATAAAGTCAAAATAGTCATTAGCTAAGCCAAGATAGATAGGGAATGTTAGATACTCTATTGCTACTAGTCTGAATGACCTTGGCATGAGATTGCCATAAGAATGGAAGGTCAGATAGAAACTGTGAATATTAAAGAGCATCTTTGTTGAAGTGCGAGCATTCCAAGAGATCTATTTAGCCTATATAGGTATAGCTTGGACACGTTGTTTGGTTAAGTATTTGGTCATGGATATGTTTCAAGAACACGAGCAACACTAAAGCACCTTGGTAGGAGGCATACTTGAAAAGGTATCAGGGGAGCCATCACAACCACATTATTGAGGAAAATTGAGATTGTTAGCTTAGTTAGTCTACTTAAGACCAAAAAGATGGTTATGCTACAATACGAATAGGGGCTAGAGGGCCGCACCAGTAGTTGAGAGCACTAAAAATCGTTAGTTATTCAGTTTAGAAGTCATTAAAGACTCAGAAACCAAGACATGGATGGTTGCCTCGATTGAAAGTCGTTGGGACTCAGGGACTAAGGCAATGTCAGTGAACTATAAGATATTTGTCTAGAGTGAAGGTCGTATGGACTCGGGTTCTAAGACAATATCAGTATGTCGAAGGTAAAAGTCAGTTCGACAAAGGGACGAAAACACTAACATTTGTGAGGCAAATAGAGGTACTATTTGAGAAGAGCAGATAGCTTACGAGCTATACCTCTAGAAATACACTTTGAGATGGAGAAGTTTTTCCTAAACTAAAGTGAGAGAACCCACTTGAGCATGTCATCAAAGGATCAAGAAGCTGTAGAGTATGGGATTTGGAAGCTGAATGATTCTGAAATACATATCGATTGGTGCATCAAGTTGGGACAATTTTAGAAAGTCTTTCATTGAAAGAAGGCACAGTACTAAGTTGGTCACACGAGAATAAGTCGACTAGAAGGAAGACAATGTTAGGTGAGACAGAACATGAGGCATAGTATTTGACATCGATGCAAGGATCTTGCGAGCCAGAGGGCAAGCTTATGGGATGGGATCCCACTATAGCTATGAATAATGGGAGGATCATTGCCACAACTCAGAAACACTCAAAGAAACAATCCGTAGTATCTTATAAAATTAGGTGATGCCACTTACAAGAAGACATTGGTAGGTGGTATGCCGAAAGGTACAATTAGAAGAATCTTCATAAAGTTATCATAAGTGTATAAAATACATGAGGTGCCACATTGACAACGCAGTTGGCTTGAGAGCCACGTCTTGAGAGATGCACCATTTGGAAGAGTAGTATGCTTGCAACGAAGTAGGTTGTATTTGCAGGTCATTAGGGTGATGGTTTGCCACAGAGGTGGCACACAGTTGGTGTTCAGAGGAGCACCAAACTGAGTCTCAGATGGGACTCATTATGGATACTATAGGAATGGTTGACTTGCGAGCCACACCTTGTAGAGGTGTATCTAAGTTCCAATCAAGGGATTAGACATCAAACAGTTAGTAGAAAAGTAAGCATCTTGGATGTTAAGGCTTTGGGGTCAAGGTCAAAGAATGGGTTGCTTCATGATTAGTGGGACATCAGGCTGAACTCAGAGGAGTTTGACTCAACAAAGTCAGAGGTGCAAGAATACTCTACATGGATTGAGTTTAAGTGAACAATATGTTATAGGTTCTCATATCATAGTCTAAGAATGGGTGAACATTAATCATCACCAGAGGGTGCATCTATAGAGATAGTGGGATTAAAATACATGCAAAAAATTTAGATGAAACTATGAGGGAGAGCATATTACCCTTAAGCATTAAACTAAGAAGGATATAGAGAGGAGGATCATTGATAAGGGTATCAACTAGATGAAATGGGGGAGGATGTGACGTATCGTGAGAAGGCTCATCTATGCTAGGAGTGAGCCTAAGAAACTGGCTATATGGGTTTGCCCATAGAAGTTTACCTACAGTCACTTATGCAAAGTTCTAGGACCTAGTTATAATTTTCTATATTTTTCATGACATAGTTAGAATTTCTTAACTTATTCATCTTACGTGCGATAATATTTCTAGTCAAAGGGGCTTTTTCTCCTCAATGAGGCGATCACAAATATGCGATTATTTCATTGATATCCTGAAGAAAAGTATTTATTAGACTATATACTTTCTGGAAAAAAAATCATATTTTCTTAGGAAAAAGGGCCAAAAACTCAAAATGTTCTTTAGGAGAGTGTATAATATTGGCTCTCCATTACCCTCAGCCACGGTAGGCATCGTTGGCTAAGTGAGCTACCTATTAGTATAGGGAGAGTGCTTCTAGGAACAGGCACTAGGAGACCCTTAGTATTTCCACAAGGAGGAGAGATTTGTGGACTGTACTGGTCACCTAATATTGCATATAGTCTCCACACATGAGGCTCAGTAGTACGTTCGACTTGCAGGCTACTATGCTGTAAGCACAGTTCGTGGACTGGACTTCCTCAAGGATGCATGGGGCTCGTAGACCACGCATACTTCAACATGAGATGGTCACAAGAAAGCCACTCATAGAGAGACTAAGGATATATGGTCTGCCAAGGCTATGCATGCCTCAACACAAGTTGGCCTTGGGTGAGCCACTTGTGGAGTGGGATAACTAAAGGATGTATGGTTTGCCAAGATCACCCATATCTCAACACGTATTGGTCATAGATAGATCTTACGTAGGCGTTGGTAGTAAATGGGAAACTGGTGGGCAATGTGATATTCCCATGCAAGAAAGTTGCATATAAGGCTGCGAGCTACAAGGGAATCATAGGCACTTGCTAGCATGCTAGTAGGTTTATTATCACGATGATTAGCCTAAGGGTGTGAGAATACCTTTAGTGCCACGAAAGCTCTCCGAGAGGTATTAATGGGTCTTTATTAAATAAAACGGAGTACCAACTTGGTCTCAGAACCTAGTGACACATGCCACTAAGGTGTGAACATCCTTGGGCGAAAAGGCATATGGCATGAATCTGAATAGCATATTAGGAACCTATGAATGAGGCGAGTAGCTCGGCAGAGGCTATGGCACATGGAAGCTATCATAGTTACTTGCGAGCAAGACTCGGTAGGAGTCATTCTTATAGGTATGTGACTTGGAACATACATACCCAAATGCACGAAAAAGTAACACATGGTACTCAAATAGGCAGAAGGCTAATCGGGACTTGGGAAGTCTCGGTGCTGCACGGTCATTATTAGCATTGAAACTCCTGAACTGTGACACACGACATGTAAGAGACCTATAGGGGGTTCTGGTTCTTATTTAGATTTGTGTGAATTAATGAGCATTAGGCAATGGACAGTGAGGATGGTGCCATTATTTTTATTTGTATTCTTTTTATTTTCTATTTTAACAAGTCACAGGAGAACTTTGAAATGGAGATGTTATCGGTTACCATAACCAATTTATTTAATTAACTAATTATTTAATGGAAATAGAAACCAATTTATAATTTGTTTAATTTGAGTACCCAAAACTAGTAAACAAATTAGTTATTACTAATATTCAAAAATAAATCTAATAGTAATATTCTGATTTTGAAAAATGACATTTCTTAACTTCTGCTTTTGAAAAATACAAATCCATACCGTATTTTTTGGAATTATTTTTCTTAACAAGTAGCTCTTTTCTACACCTATTTAATATGTGGCCATTTTATAATTTTATTTTAATAAATTGCCTTTTTTAGCTGATCAGATTTTTTAAAAAAATAAATCAATTTTATACAAAATAAATCAATATATTTTGGTCTATTAAATGTGAAAAACAGCTATTTTCTAAATAATTTTCAAGATTCGGCTATTTTTTAATAGTGTTTGAAAAACGGTCAGTTTTCGTACAGCCATCCAAAATTCGGCCATTTGGTTTTGCTTAAAAGCCCTAATAATTACTTCCACCTAGGTCCAATTGCAGCCCTTAATCATCTGATGCCTGAGCCCACGAAAACATCATGGCCTTCTCTGATCTGTCTCTGGCAAATCAAGAGAAGTAGAAAACTGTTAGTTCAGAACTGAGCAAGTTAAACTTGTCCTAGCTTAACTCTTTTTTTGATAATAACGTCCTAGCTTAACTCAACTGAGAAATTTCAGAAGCTTTGATTGATCATAAGAGTGAGAGTTAGAAACATTTTGAGTTGATGGGAGAGATATTTTTTGAAGAGCCAAAAATGGGTGGGGTTGGTTAGTTTAAAATTGAACCAATGCTTTCAGTGTCTTGTCTTGTAGCATTCTGTTGTTTTTCTCTGCGGTTCGTTTGTCTGCTGTTCGTGTCCCTTGAATGTTCCAATCTTGGTGTCTGCCTCTGACTTCTGAAGCCCTTCTCTTTGGTCGTTTTCCTTTGTACTACTATTTTTTTTTTCTTTTTGTGTACCAACTTTTTCCAGACAAAAAGAAAAAAAAAAATATTTGCTATTCTTTTCCTTAAGATAATGTTTCAAGATTCAAAATATTTTAAAAAATAAATAGATAAAAAAAAAAATAGAAGCTAGAGCCTAGAACTAGCTATCTTAAATCTTGTGAAACTAACATGTTTAGTAGAAGTTGGTTGCCCTTAGATTTGGGAAGCTCCGGTTCTTATTTAGCAAATAAATGAAATCTTGGTTGATTAATTTAAAGTCAATTAAAAAGTCTTTGATGAAAACAAAAAAAAGTAGCATATAACGTATTGAATCTGCACATAAATTTTCGATGGAATACGACAACTTATCCCGTGACTCCTGTGAAGCGTGAACCTTTTTTAAATTGTTTCTTCACTTTGATCTTTCATTGTCAAAGAAGCTATTGTATGATTCCCTTAATATTTACAATAAACATTGTTTAGTCTAATCAATAAATAAGATTGTTTAGATAAATGGCCAATTGTTTAGATACATGGCCAACAAATTAGCAAATTTTTATGCTAAAAAAAAACAGCAAACTAGTGCAAGCATAATCTGTCAATCAGTACGTAATGAAGTTTTTAGCTAATTGTATGAAACAAATATTATAGGAAAAAGGAAAGTCAAATCGTACATGAATAATACAACGTATCATTTTCATTTGTTTTAATATAAAGGGTGGTGCATCAAATAGCTCTGAGGTGACTTTGGGTATCCCGCGTAGTATATAGATTCGTCTTGAATTATCCTAACTACTAAAACCGTCCAAACTCGAGTTTATGACTTCTTACATGGGGACAAGTGGGATTATCACCAACCAAACCCCCTTTTACAGTCATATTATTATTATATAGTGCATTTTATCCCTGAAATTATTGAAAAAGAAAAATTATCTAATATTCATTTGAAAATACCGAACACAAAAAGAGAAACATTGTAGTTCACATTAGCTACTACAAGTGATAGGTACAAGTCCACAAAAAAGATTGAGACAAAAGAATTTCATTCTGTTTAGTCCATTTTTGTTTTTGTTTTTTTTCTCCACGTACGTAGCAAAACAAGTGCATGTGGGTGTGGGGCTTGAATCTTGATTTGCAAGAGGGGGAACAAAAAATCTCAATTCCAGCCTAATAATTTGGGTCAACAACCGAGACCACGCCCCTTTCCATGTGGATTGCCGGCTTCGGACCACGCATCTACAGTCGTTAGCCTTAGCCAACTACTATTAAGTTTAACCCCTCACTCTTATCATCTCGTCGTCAAAAACTCGTTACAAACAATAAAGGCTTTGTCTACAAATCAATAATTATAATAATGAGACAAGAACCTTATAATATTTAACCTTCTACATGCCCCCACTCTTCCCCAAAAATTGTGTTCCACAAAAACAGAAATTTAATCCAAAATCAAAGAGTGTAAAACACTAAGACCAATTCTATATTATCACTTCCATTTGGAACCCAATGCGAGTTCTCTCATAAAAAATTGTGCTCTTCAGAAGTTGCGAGGATCAAAACAAAGAGCTTTTCTGTTTCTAACTTAAATCTAAACAAGTTAGTAACATTACTAACACAAAACATCAATTTAACAATGTTGTTAACCTGTTTAGATTCGAGTATTCCCAATAAAAATAAAGTTTTTCCCTCATATAAGAAATGGTGGGTGGCGTGTGTAAGAGAATTTACATAATCAGAAAAATTAATTGTATTAGTGAACCTCCTCCTCCATTTTTTTTTTCTTATTTTTTATTTTTTTAACTAGTAATACTCTACCGAATTATCTTTATCTGTGGCTTCATCGACTTGGACAAAACCCGAGTACTTAACCGGGCGAGGGACATAAGGTGGCGGAGCACATCTCAACAAAGCCCAATTGACCCCATGGAAGAAAGGGTGGTGCTTAATAGCCGTGGCCCCCATGGTGGACCCCATCCTCCTAGTGGGGTCCTTAACCAATAGCTGCGTGATCAGGTCCTTAGCTGGGCCCGGTACGGACGGCTCCTTGGGGAACTCCAGGGCCCGAGCCACGATGTTCGCCAGGGTTAGCTCGTGGTCGAAGCCCTTGAACGGCGTCACCCCATAGAAGAGCTCGAAGATGAAGATCCCCAGCGTCCACCAGTCCACGGCGCTGCCATGGCCCTCGCCGGAGACGATCTCCGGTGCCAGGTACTCGTGGGTCCCGACGAACGACATCGACCGCACGTCCATCGGCTCCGCCACGATTTCCGGCGGCCCACCGTGGCCGGGCTTCTTTTTGCGCTTGCGCTTGGGGCGGAAGCACGAGACGGCCGGGACGATGCAGTTTGGGAGGATGCACGATGACGTGGCGAACGGCGGTTGGTCCGTGGCGTAGTCTCCGGCGGCGGGATACGCGGCCGCCGCCGGAGACGGCTCGTGGTGGCCCGAGACGAGCTGGGCCGCCGTCGACGTGGAGTTGTCGCCTTTTAAGGAGAGGTCGAAATCTGTGAGCATGATGTGGCCGTCGGACCGGACGAGCACGTTTTCGGGCTTGAGATCTCGGTATATTATTCCCATTATGTGGAGATATTCCAGTGCAACTACTACCTCCGATGCGTAAAACCTTCAACCAATGGAAAAACAAAAATAAAGGAAATATTAATTGATCTGATTAATGGAGGACCCCCGTTAAAAGAAAAATAACAAAAGGATAAGTGGGGTCCAGTTGGAATTAAATAACAATTAAAAGTGAGGCGGACCTCAGTGAGTGTGGTTGGCCCAATACAAGTGAGGCTCTAGTGAACTTGAGGGATGGACATTAATTAATTAATTAATTTTTATTAGTTACTTTTGTCAAAAGAAATGATTAAATTAGTAATAAAGGAATGAAAGTGATCGTGTACGAGAGGGGCCACCGTGTTAAAACGCACGATAATCACCTAAAGGCCAATTGGGGTTTTTGTTTTTATTTTTTTTCTTTTCCTCGAAATGGACGTAAAATTTATTATCAATTACATATTGAAAAGGAAAAACCCCAAGAATCCGCGAAAGGAAAACATAGAGACAACGTAGCATAAAAATAGAAAGCTGGACAGGAATGAAATTAAAAAGGGAAAAAAAACGCGCAAAATTATTTGATTCGTATCACAATAAGCTTTTAAAAAAGGAAAATCGTAAAAATGGAAGAGAATCAAAAGTTTACTACTAACAGTCTAACACTATTTTGACAATAACGCTCATAAATGGATATAAATAACACCCACAACACGAGAGACCCACCAAAGGCAACGTGGGCTCGCAATCAAATACCATCCCCATCACTGATTAAACCCCCTGGACCCCAAATATTACGAGATGCATCATTCTCCATCATGCAGTTAAAAAGAGAATATAATAAATATATTGAAAAATATGCATAAATCGACTAATAATAGACTGTTAGGGGGGGCAGGGCTCGAATCTACGCCCCTAACGAATCACAACTTTTTTTTTTAATTGAAGTGATTTGCTTCTCGTAAACGTATAGAATGACTCATATCCATCTAGTATGCAAGTACAGCTCTCAAATGCGTCTAATGCAAGAGAGCTCTATAACGCTAAAACGAGTCAGGCTGGATTGGATGATATTCGGAATTAGTAAGCCTCAATAACATTTATTTTAATTAGGATAAAAATACTGCTAACATATAATTACTTTTAATACAATTAATTTTAGTATCCTAATTGGGAATGAAAAACATGTTTGAATAAACCAAAAAAAAAAAAAGGAGTTAAAATGCACGAACCGGACGGCGGCTTCGTCGAAGCGTTTCTCCGGTTGGCGCTGGCGGAGGACGTGGAGGTCGCCACCGGGGCAAAACTCGGTGAGGAGGCAAGACCACCGGACCGAGTCGAGCGTGGCGTAGAGCGTGGGGACGAATGGATGGTCCAACATTTCCAAAATTTCCCTTTCTACCCTCGCACGGCTCTCCTTGTTCCGGCTCGCCAGCTCCTTCTTGTCCATCACCTTCGCCGCGAACACCGACCCGTTCCCGCCTTTCAGCTCCACCAGGTACACGCTCCCAATGTCGCCGCTCCCTAACCTGTGCACGAATCGGAGATCGCCGAGCCCGAGCTCGTCTCCGCCACCTCCTCCGCCGCCGCCGCCGCCGGATTTTCTCCTCAAGCGCTGGATCGCGTCCCACCGCGGATCGCACGACGGCGCGTGCGGCTTCATCGAGGAGAAGCTCGACGACGTCGTCCGAGTCGTCGCTTCGGAGCCGGAGCTTGTGCTCCGCTTCGTCTCGACGACGGTGGTCGCCGTCGTCGTCGTCGAGTTGAAGCTCAGGCTGTCCAAGTCGTCGGCGAGATCGTCGGCGGCGCTCGGTTCCATTACGGCGACGGTAGGGTTCGAATGTTATGGATCCAGTAGAGAGAGAAAGTAGAGAGAGAGAGAGAGAGAGAGAGAAGAGAGAGTTAAGAAAAAGGAAAGGAAGAAGTGAGAGTGGGAAAACGAAGTACGAGAAAGGAGAGGTTTAAAAAGGGTCGAGGAGAGAGGCAGTATGGGCCGGCGAAATGGGATGATGGGCCATTTGGATGGCTTTTATTTGTTATTGGCCCATTGTGGGCCCAATAGCTGGATTCCATCAGTCCGTCTTTCTGGTCTTTGCATTCCATAATTGGCATTCAAAACCTTATTAAAATGTTAATTTTTTATTTTATTTTATTTTCCTCCTCCTTATTAGAATTTTTAGAAATGTTGGGGCCAGTTGTTTATGTAATATGTACATCACATATTTATTTATATGTATATATGAAAAGATATTATATATAGGATATAAAAATGTAAGATTCGATAGTATTGTTGATTATGGTTTCCTATCTATTAAGCATGACATTCCTTTTGAAATTATAAGCAAGTTGATCACGATATACTTGTTGTCTTTTGAATGTCGTCCAGGCTACCATTTTAAAATTTTGCTCGATCTTTAATCACTCTTGAGCCCCTAATGGTCACTAGATATGGCCTATCAAGACTCAAGAGAATCACATGGTTATTTGATCAAAAGAATAAAGAGGAAAGAAAATTATTATGAAATAATAGGAGATTTAGACCATCTACAAGATTGCATAGTTCCTAATGAGATTCTCTTTTAATGTTTTTGACGAAAATGTCGTAAAATAACCTTATATTTCATAAATTTTTTTTTACAAATTCTTGTGTTTTAAGAAATATGGTGAAATTTTTTTGAATTTGATCTTTTTATTAATAAAAATAATATAATTTGACTTTTTTTGAAATTAGACCTCTTCATATCATCAAAGTCAGGGAACTGATAGAAATGACAAAAATATCTTCAACAAATGGTAAAATTAGATTTAAAATAAATTTTAGAATTGTCTATACTAGTTTTCAAATAATATTTTGATTTTTCAACCTCATGAATGATAAAATAGTTTCCAAATAATTATTTATGTATCCAAATACAAAATAAAAAAATATAATATAAACTTAAGTCTATCATCCACTAAGGATAATTTTATCATTTCTTATTAATTTTCCCAAATTAGTTTATATAAGAAGATCGGATTTCAAAAATAATCAAATTACAATATTTTTTGTAATAAAAAATTCAAATTAAAATAGATTTTCTCATATTTCTTAAAACATAGGGATTTCGTTAAAAGAAAAAACAAATGAAATACTCATTTTATGATTTTCTCAATGTTTTCGTATTATAATTGCTTTGAAATCAAATAATATTACATATGTTTTTATCATGTTAGCATCTCTCAGGGTAGAAGTTTAAAATGTAAAAGAACAATTTTTTTTTTCATTTCATTTAAACACACATTATCATATAAAAGTATATGGTTAAAACTTGACGAGCAGAGTAATACGTCGGATTCAATAATAAATAACTATCTATATATTTTATAATACAGACATATAATTCAATTCCATGAAGTAATTGATGTCTTGGCACTGTCAAAATACATAATTTTTTTTTTTCAAGTTTTGGCTTCTTCTTTTTATTTTATCTTGGAGTGAGTTTGTCTTCACTTATTGTGCTTCTATATCCCCAATCAAATCATGCTAAGTCACAATAATAATAATAATAATAATTGTCAAAGGAACACCGTAAACACTTTGATAATCTCGCTAACCTGAGCAGGTTTTACTTTAACCAAAAAAAGAAAAAGGTCATGAATCAATACAGAGATATCGACTTAGTCACTTACCTTTTAATGCCAATACCCTGTTTTGTAGAAATGAAAACAAGAAAAAAAAAAATGATGGAAGGAATAATACAAGACAGAAAATATGAATCTCCCACTATATAGATAGTAAGCATACCGTATTCTTTTGGTTGTTTGGTACGATGGGAACGAAAGAAAATAAGTGATCTGTATATTACTATTTTATTTCCAATAATCTATCCGTATTTAAATAGATTTAAGATAAAGGGTCATATGAGTTCTCTCTCTTCTCACTTTTTTTTTTCCCCCTACAAAACAATCACCTTTTTTATTTTCTCTTTATATGTTTTTCAACTTTATCCACAAGAAGTGATGTTACGATTAATTTATTTATTCGATCGAATATAACAACATAAATATAACAATATGACGAAGAGCGAAAATTATCACAAACTTTTTTCTCTAATTTGAGTTTGTTAGTCAAAATGGGACATTAGAGATTAGAGAGTGTAAAATTAGCGATTGTTTAGATAGGAAAGTTGCTGATTTTGTCTCATAACACATGAAAATCTTGTCAAATATAAACTCCATTTGGAACTTAGATTTTTAGAAGGGGAAAAAAATTCTTAAAATTTTATTTTCTCTTGTTTGAACTGAAATAAAAAGCGATAAGAATTTTTTTCAAGAAAAATGAAAGTGTAATTTGATGTCTTTTTTTAATATATAGAATTTTGGCACACTAATTAGTAAAACCAAAAGTGTCAAAATAAAATTCTGTAAAATTTTAAAAAATGTATTTTCATCTTTCTTTTTCTAAGATTTTTTTTTTTACAATTTTTTTTCTCCAAAATTTGGGTTCTAAACGGAGTCTTAAATCCAAAGAAAAAAAAAAAAAAAAAAAAACACGGAAACATAATGCCTCTAGCATAGTATGTTGCCACGCTCTTAATAAATATGATGAAAATTGAAAGACTGTTGGTGCTGGTAGGTTTTTTAAGTCCACCATTGATAGAGTGGCTAGAGCTTTGATTACAGAGGTTGAAGAAGATAGGGACCGTTACCAATTTGTTTGGTGACTGAGCTGTGAGTTGTGACTGCTCAAATTTAAAAGAGAAAAATACAGATTCTTACTTTGTTTGGTGACTGAGCTTTTTGTTTACAGAGATTACTATAACTTTAGTTCAAGACCTAACACCACATATTGGAGCACTAAATACATTTGTTGTTAGTTTCTTGATTGCTTTTTTCATATTAAAAACCCTCCAAATTAAGCTTACATATGTGAGGCGAGCATTCAAAGCCTTTGGAAGCCACTTGTCATTCCCTTAATGAGGTATCAGTGATAAAGAATTGGTCAAACGGAAATTCATTGATAACAAATATATCCAAATACTATATACATATATTTATATATTTATATATACACACATATATTATATATATTTGCGTAAATAACAACAATGCAAAAATATTAGCATTGTCATATAGCATAAATATAATATCAAAAACGACAAAAAAAAATTAGTGAAATAACAACATGGATTTAGTGACAAAAAATTAGTGAAAAACGACAAAAAAAAAAGTTTTTATTTTTCTCTTTTTTGAAATCTTCTAAGAGTTTGAAGAAACAAAAATATTAGCATATCTAATGAACAAATATAAATTAAGGACATAGTACTTATCTCTTTAATAGGTCTCTAGTTAGAATAAAAGCAATTGTGTTTCCATCTTTTCTAGATTCGAGTTTAGTGAAAAATGCAAACCGAGCACCAACCGAAAATGCCTCAGTATTTTTGGATTTCTTAGTCAAACTCGGGTTCAGGGGTAGAAGTACGTCCCCCTGTTTGGAACTTGGAATTTTTTAGGAAAAAAAAATCAAAAGATTTATTTTTTGTTTGTTTGGATTCAAACAAAAATCAAGAGAAAAAAATTTCATTGAAAGTGAAAGATGAATTTGATGTTATTTTTTTAGTATTATAGAATTTCAACAAACTGATTAGGAAAGAGAAAAAATTTTAAAATAGAATTAATATAAAATTTTGGAAAAATATTTTTAGCTAATTTCCATGACTTTGCCTTCATAAATTTTTTCTCCTCCAAGAATCCAGGTTCCAAATAGAGCCTAAAAGGTTAAGAAAAATTAGTGTTTTGATCGAAATTTTTATGTCTTGTTTGAGTCACTTAAGTTTAATTAAAAATTAGCTAAAACTAATAACGGAGCAAATACGGGTAGAATTTGTTTTGTTAGGGTTGCACCGGCTTCCCGTTTCATTCACCCATACTTCTAGTTTTTTAAGTGGCATAAATCCTGAAAAGGAAAAAGAAAGTATCTTTTAACTGTTGAAATGGGAAAGAAAAGGAGCAAACAGAACATGCATGCCAATGAGTAATCTATTTACATTATATGTTAAATATATATAATCTTTTAACTTTTACTATACAAACCCTTTTATCTGAAGAGAGGAAAAACCATTTAAAAAAAAAAAATTAAGAGCACTGTCAAGGCACATGTAGTACTTTCCAAGGTCCCTAATAAAACACAGAGATGCTTTTCAGTCAAAACTAGTGGGATTACTGTAATAATACTTACCAGTTGGACATATCATTTTTCTCCCCTGTGGGGATGTCCCAAATATAATAGAGGACTTTTCTTTTGTTTTCTTTTAGCTGAAAAAAAGTTAAAAGGGCAAAAAGATTACTATAAAGTTAGAATCCAAGCACTTCATTATATGTTGATGCTTCAATAACAAGCATAAAGAAGCTAAGCATTGTTAAAAAAGGGTGAATTATCAGGTAAAGAGAGTTTAGAGTTGAGACTATTGTGTATCGAATAGAAGATTAGGTCCTCAGTCAACAGGTAGACAATATCTTAATAAAAAAATAATGAAAGGTACATTAACTATATCTGTCAAATAACATTTAACATTTATTTGTCTATTTTACAAATTTTTTTTTTTTTTAAAGTAGCTGGACAAGATTGCACTTTTAGCTTCTTCTTTTTGTCCTAAGAGGCCTAAGCTCTAATACTTAGTCTCTAGATATTTAAAATAAAAATAAAAATTTAACCTTTCATGGTTTATTTGATTATCGACACTTGGATTCTAGAATAAGTTTCAGTTAACAGTCTGATCCTCTCCATCAGCTTGTATTTGTCATCTTATTTTTTGCATACCTAGGGTTCTTCTACCTACTTCGTTACCAGAATCTATTTTAGATATTTCTTTATATGTGTATATGTATATATATATATATATATTTGGTAGTTATATATTCTTGAGTACAGAGTTTAGGTGCATGATGTATTTGGACACATCATCTGTTCATTTACAAAGTACCAATAAGCATAACTTGGATTAATGGAACTCTGAATTTAGTCTAATAGTGTCCCTTCCCCTCAAGCCCCATAATATATATATATATATATATATATATATATATATATATATATTAGTGAAATGGCAATTCTCGTAGAAAACTTTTGGAGATCGATCTACTTTTTAAAACTCCACGCATGATAGTTTTTTTCCCTTATGTTATAACGAGACCACCTCTCCCAATTGGCCAAACTTCACAAGTAAAACTTTAAAAAATTTAATTTTAAAAAAAAAAAAGGCTTGCATGTTATCATCATTTAATGGAAAATCATAGCAGTTAATTAATTGGAGTACTTAAAAGTGCCAGCACTTGCATGGTAATTATTAGAAAACAAAAGTTAGCACTCCATCCTATCAACTTATTAGTTAGTAGCAGTCCATCTCATCAATTTACTAGCTCTAGAAAATATTTATGCAAAAACATCCAGATACATGCTGGCCTTCTTCTAAAAGTTATATTCTGAAGAAGTTCTCCTACTTTAGATATAAAAAAAAAAATGATGATGATAAATTAAGGAGTTATATTCTAAAGAAGTTCTCCTACTTTAGATATATAAAAAAATGATGATGATAAATTAAGGAGTTATATTCTAAAGAAGTTCTCCTACTTTAGATATATAAAAAAAAATTATGATGATAAATTAAGTTTATTATTATAACAATTTATTATTATAACAATAATAATATTGGCACTGTTGTAACAGTCAATTTAGGGCATTCGCATAAATGACTTTTCTGATATATAACAATTCTTGAATTTCAAGCATGTCTTTCAGGAGCAGAAAAAGAGAATGATAATACAACCTATTTCTGTACTAGCATACAATCCACTATAAACAAAGGAATTAAACCTGAGAATCTAGAGGAAGCAAAGGCATTCAATCTTAAGGAGAGCTTATTCTTACCTTGTTCTTTTTCACAAGTTCATAACCAAATCATAATGTATGAAAAACCCAAAACGATATTATAAACTTGAAAAATAAATATAAGGGGAAATGAATAAATTGATGTTCTTGAGTCACAATGAAATCTCTGAAATAACATCCTCCATTTATTGATATGTAAAGAATTTAGGTGTATTCACCTGAGTCAATTTTGTAAGAGACACATCAAGTGCTATCCATAAACTTTATGATTAAAATTTCATATCTTTACAATATAATGCTATTGCTACGATACATGAATAAGCCTGTGCAACATATATGCCTATTCATTCAAACAAATATAATGAAATATAATCTACTTGATTTCACACTTTGCCAATTTTCTCTTATTCTTCAATCATAGTTAATCAAGTAAAACAATAGATCAGTAGAATACTTACCCCAACTTATACATAGACAATCCTTTTAACTACCTATCATTGAGTAAGAATGAGTACTTGTAGAAAACTCAAACAATGTATGTCTGTTTTGAGTTCTTCCGACTGCGCTTTTTTTTCGGGTTGGAACTAAGAATGGAAGAGAAAGCATTGACAAGTTCAGAATCCTCTTCAGTTATCAACATCTTAGCTTTACCAGGATCAGCAAGCAAGAGTTTCGCAACAAGGTATCCTGCAATTGACCAAGTTTGATACAGATGTGCTTGTTTTCCAATGAACTTTGCTCTCTTGGTGTCGTAATATTCGGGCCACTTGTCTCGTGATATCTGTTTCTCAGCAATTTCTACAGCTTTTGCAGCGATATCTGGTCTATTCATCTTTATGCATGCGACTGTGAGCTGTGAAAAGCATATTGAATGTGTCATTGATGTACAAAGCATTGCAGTTTCAATGTATACTACTAATTCTCGGTTAAAACAACAGGTTCATCTGGCATGAATATTGATCTAGGCAGTAGAAAACTATGGTCCCAAATACATTTAAGCAAACAGCGGTACACACAACCACTACTATTACTACAAAAACGAGAATCAACAAAGTCAACCTAAATACAGTTTGAACTCTTTGGTCCATCTACAGAAAAAAAAAAAACATGCTAATAATAGAAAGACTACCTGAAAAATTTGCAATTACTAACCTGCCATAGCAGAGTCGGCCAGGAACCTGCATTGTGATAGGACCAAGGCCTGCATCAGAAACAAATAAGCCATAAACAAAAAAAAAAAAAAAAAAAAAAAAAAAAAAAAAAAAAAAAAAAAAAAAAAAAAAAAAAAAAAAAAANCAGCGAAACATAAAGAAAATGAAATTATGGGCCTAATGAGGTTAGAAAATTACGTGTTCTTGGGATCACTGCCGGTTATGATCTGCCACTCCATACCTTCTAGAGCAGGATAACAAATCTTCAAAGGCATGTCAGCTACCAAATCTGCCCATTTAGATTCTATAAGATCCAAAATGGCATGCGATTGATTTATAGTAGCAAGACTGCTTACTATGGACCACAAGTTCCCTAAAGAAAAGAATCGGAAATCCATATGAGCTGGTTGCAAGTTTCCAATTAAATAGCCCCCTTTGTTGGGCATCCACTCCACCAACCAAGAAGAAATCTGATCTGGGTAAATGTTAAACTTATTAACTGCATCATACGAGTATTCTTCAGTTTTGTAACGGTATATCTCATTCAATTTTTTCAAGTCAATCCAGTAATACTCTCGGATATGGAATGACAGAGCTAACAGACGATTATTTAGCGCTCGGATAAGATCAGCTGATCCATCGTCTGGAGCAAGCATCTCTCGTGCGCAGAGTAATGCTGAATAGAAAAGTGCCTGCAAGAGCCAAATATAATATAAGATTGGACTCTTGTAATCTTATTGGGAAAATAGGGGATTAAAACAGAAAAGAACACATGCTATAGATAACAGATGATAACATGACTAATCATCCAAATGCTCTCAAGCATTTCAGTCAAGAAATGTAAATTGCAAGACTATATGAACCACCTTATCCAAATCTAATGTGTTAAAGAAAGGTGTGTCAGCGTTTAAATGGACATCTCCACACCTCTAATAATTGGTTTAGCTATAGGAGTGAATAATGGATTAATTCCAAGTAGGAAAAAAAAAAGTAAATTATCCCACATTGATGAGAAAAGTGTACTGTTGGTGTTTAAAGGGATACCGCTACACTTCCAAAAAGTGGTGAACCTTTTGGAGTGAGCAGTAGATTTATTCCCACTTAGCAAAAGGACTTGATGAATGAATAAATCTCCTATTATAAAGGGCAAAGCTGACACAATTGTCAGTTTAGCACACAAGGTCACCATGCTCAAACCAATATCCGAAAAACCTCTGAGCATATCTCTGAGTCCACAGGAATTTAGAAAAGAAATACAGATTCCAGCTTAAGACAACAAGGCATAGATAATAGATCAAACCAAGATAACTNAAAAAAGGCTAAACATAAAATTGATTTGACATTTCTCCTCAATTGAGCATTGGGAATTTATAAAAATAAATAAATAAAAACTACACCCAGAAAGAGATAAAATTATTGACAACCATTTGCCCCTTTTAGAGCATAGAACAATATCCTACATAGGCCCTTTATGCTGTTAAATTAAACACAATCTTGATCATAAATACATTAAACAATTGTTGGTCAAAATTGATACTGGTATGGAGAAGCAGCCCTAGGAGGTTGAACTCTTTTGATCCTAATCTGATACTGAACTTATTTTCATTAAAGGTTCCCAAATTAACCCTTAATTTGCAGCATATCCTGAATGCATATGAATAAACATTCAGGGATTAATTAAACCTTCCAAGCAGTGACAGACTAAAGTTCCCAAATTTTTCCTATTTTGCGTGTATAAAACCTGGTTTACTATTTCCTTTAAGAAATTGTTTCCTGATCAAGATTTTCTTAAATTAGTTAGTTATTGTTTTCAAACTACTTACATCTTCTTATTGCTTTCTTAAATAACTACACCAGACTTCTGTGTCCCTACACAGAGAAAAAGTGACACTGGCAATTTATCCTTCTCCATGGTCACGTTCCCATCCCACATTCAATTGCTGGGTGGTCAAAAATAATATCACTAGTAAATGACAAGGAACAAGATTGTTGAATGAAAAAAAAAAAAAACACACACACACACACATACATTTTACCTGGATTTCCAGAGGGTGTCCATGAATCCCCATACGGCGATCTATCATGCAAGAACCATCTGTCACCAGTAATGTAGGGAACATATCAAAACCATCAGCAAGACATAACCTTAGTATCATCTTAATTCCCGTTTGTACATCGACTCTCTCCTGGACTGAAAGATCACCCGAACATTTTCCATATGCACGTAACAAAATAATCCACCATAGTCCTGAAAGTTTCATTAAATGATAATTAGAAAAAAGCAGTATACTAATGCAAGCATGTATTTTCAGTTCAAAACATTCCATGATCACGTAAATTTATTTACCAGAATCAACTGGTGCAACACGGCCAATTGCTGCTTCCCCAAAGTCTGGATCAAGTATCTCTTCTGTTGCCGAATCATCACCATCCAAAGGAACTGTGCGAACCTTAAAGCTAGCAGGCATCAATCCTTGACCAGGACTGTGACAGTCCATTGTTTTCTCCCAGCTCTGCAGTATAAATATTATGTGTATGAAAAATTATAACAAACACAGAATAATGGGGTAAACATTAGGGAGAAAAAAAAAGGTATAATATAAGCCTTTAAGGTTCAGCATTTACTATAATCAATACCATATAATATAAAATAATCACTAAGCACTGCAACATTGTCAAATGAGAACTTCTATCGATTTATGAAGACATTAAGACAGGTACTACATTCGGATAAGCTGGGGCAGCATTAAGTATTGTCTTTTTTTTACCTATTATTGTTATTATTATTATTACAGTGGTTATTTTATGTTGGATCCTCCTATTGAATCCTACAATCTTTGGGAAAGAAGGAACTCTAGCAAATTGCTTACTAGGACCCCATGAGGAATCAAACCCCAAAGCATAGACCTACCGACTCGACCTAATACTCATGGGAAAATCCTATCATATTTATGGATTTATAGTTTCATAAAAATCATTTATCCATAAGTTACAAAAGAAAATTTTCAAGATGATTTCTTGTTTCAATAATGTGAGAACTAGATGAAAAATAAGTCCATGCCATGAAATGAAATTTTTTAGTGTATGAGGGATGAAGTTTATTATTATGACAATAATGAAAACAACATCAACCCATGTAGGAAAAACAAATGTGTACGAGAATTTATAAGGCGCTGAAACTACAAAAATTGTTTATAAAAGAATCAACCATCAGACTACTTGGATTATGAGACTACCTGCAACTGAAGTGTATGAAGGATGAAGTTTCGAACAATATCATACTCCCCTTTCAGTAAGAATGCTATTCCAGAAGGTATGAAGTCACGAATGAAGACCTGATCATAATTTAACACATTGGAACTTGTTGGATCATTTGCAGCAATGGTACCAATAGGACTGCCACAGTAGTAAACCACAGAATCCCGTAGAATATCCCATGCTTCATTCTCAATCGAATCAACACTAGTCTTTTGAAAGTCATCTCTAACTGTCCCATTAGCACCATTAGATGTCCAAACCTCCTTTTCCTGATTCGTCTGTTGAATATCCTGAAACTCTAAAACATTTGGCCCATTCACCACACCATTGATTGTATTCAGTTTCTTTGCGTTATCAAGAAACCATGTCCCATTTACATCTTCCGTACTTCTCCCACTAACACTTTCAGACTGTTGACACTTGCAACTCCAAAGCCATGAACGACGAATCGTCATATTTCCAAATGAACCGCTCCCTAGCCCATGAAATCGATAAGTTCCACCAACGCAGCTTTGTAGCAAAGTTGAACAAGCCAGTCTTTGCATATTCGTCGATACCCTTTTCTTTATATATTTTATGTGGTACTTCGAAGAAGGGATTGGATCAGATGTGCTTAAACACGAGTCAACAAAAAAATGACGGGGTACAGTTCCGGAAAAAACTTGCAGAACTGCTTCAGAAGGACCCATTGGTATGAAGCCGTGCTAGAATAAATGATTTCTACTAAACTTAAGAATCTTTACAGAATCCAGCAGGTCCAGAAACCTATATTATACACCTTAAATCAGAGATATCAAATACATATATATATATATATATATAGACAAAAAGTTTTTTTGTTAAATGAAAGAGAGAAACTAACATAACCCTGAAACATAATTACATCGTAAGCTTTAGAAAAAGCTAAGAACATGCACATAACCAATAATTTAACGGGGAAAAAAAAAAAAAAAACGACAACAACAAGTCAAGCCCAAGAAGATCATAATAACAAGGAAAAGTGAACCAAACAGGGGTGATCTATTCAAGCTTTTGAACTAATAATGCAAGAATTTAACCATTGAAAAAAAAAAAAAACAGCAAATTTCTTCCTTTCTTTTTCCCTAAATTATTTGTACATGATCAAATCAAATAGGTGCTAGAAACCCAAATTCAAAAATTTGCCAAACATTACAAAATTAAAAAAATAATAATAACCTTTTGCAAATAACAAGGAGAAAAAGTAAAGATAAAAGGTAAATCATGAAATGACAAAGCAAAAGTTATATAGCACAATCAACATCTTCACATTAGTATCAGAAACCAAAGAGAATATTTAAACTATACAAAAACCAAAGAGAGTATTTAAACTATACAAATGTTAATCAAACTCTGCTTTAAAAAAAAAAAAAAAAAGACTGCCTACCAAATTGTGAAATATGGAGTGAAATACAGAGCAATTTCCAGGATGCCCAGGAAAAATAAAATGAGACCCAATGAAGATACGGAAGCAAAGAGAGGGAAAATATTTTCTGGGCTGCCAAACAGACGATATTAGACGTCAAATTATGAATATATCGGCAGAGCAGCAGACGTACGAGACTAGTAAATCCACTTCAACGTTCTGCTTTTTTTCTTTCCTCTTTTCCTGTCCTCATATGATTGATTTTTATTTTTTATTCCTGAGCTTTGCTTACGGTGTTCATTTTTTCAGGCCTCTGTTTTTTTTTTTTTTCCAATTTTATTTTTAATTTAATTTCTTTTAATATTGAGTTTACTTTTATTTTTCGGAAAAATAATTTTAAGGAGAAAATAAGGAAAAGGATAGAGGGCTTTGAAAGCGATTTTTTTTTTAATGGAATTACTTTTTAGTCCTGATTTTCGACTTTTTTGCATTTTAAAAAAAAATCCTGACTTTTTAATTCTGTAAAATAAACCCTGATAATTTCGATTTTTGCAAATTGCACCTGAGAGAAAGTAAAAGACACAAATATCCTTTTTCTTGGTCATTAAAAGTGTTTAAATACTAAATATTTTATCAAAAAAATCTTATAATTATTTTTTATTTTTCCAATTCTTTTTAAATAAAAATTTAAAAAGTTAATAAACTAATTATAAAATATTTAAGAAATTATGTTAGTTTTTAATACTTTTAATTAAATTAATGAGAGGTAAAATTGTCCTTTTAATATAAAAAAAAAAAGGCAAAAATGGTTTATCACGTGGTACAAACTTGCATAAATCTAAAAAATCAGGACATTATTTTACATAAGTAAAATGTCAAAGATTTTTCTATATAAAACTAAAAAATGAGGGTATTTTTTTGTCATTGTCCAAAAATAAAAACTATGAATTATGATCTTTCTCCTATTCTAACTATTTATTTTATTTTATGCAAAATTATACTTTATTTATAAATCTCTACATCCATACGTCAATGGACTAAAAAAATTCCTTATAGTAGATATATTGAACTGCTTATTTCTGTAAATAAATAATTAAATTATCTTAAAAATAATTTTAAACAGTATATACAAATTATCCAATTTAAAGTTATAAATAGAATATAGACATTTATAAAAATTTTAAATGTAGAAATATAATTTTATATGATTTAAAAGATTTGGTTAAAACTACAAAAATACCATAACTCATGATTTTTTTTAATTTTGAAAAATAAAAATAATAATAAAAAATTATTCTTCACTAGGTGTCAATAGAGCGAAGTTGTACATGTCATCCATAATTCCTAACAGGCGATTTTGACTCTTTTCATTCAATTTTTTTCTTTTAAAATGTATATCCTGATTGGGTGTTTAGAAAAATCAACAAACCATAAATAAACTCACTAATTTCGATCAAACTAAACTAAATTGTTTGGTTTGTTTTCTTTTTCGAAAATGAGTGAATTTGATTTTTGGTTACTGGTTTTATGATATGATACCAATCATTAAACCGACCAAACAAAACCAACAAAAAATGTCATTTTTTCCTATATTTTCTATATGTCATTTTTAATTTGCTATGCATTGTACTAGGACTTAAATTATATTCTAGGAAATTAAGTACATACTAAAAAGCTTTTGAAGGTTAAACAACTATTTTATTATCATTGTTATTATTAGTTTGTTTATTCAAATTTCAAGGATGATTATTAGTATAAAATTAGATTATTATTATTTGATTAAACTTGACTCGGTAGTATAATTTTAGCTTTTGTTTTTTCACTTATGAGAATTTCTTGAGTAGGTAAAAAAAATAGTGATGAATTTGACATAATAAAATCAAATTTTAGAATAGCCAAAATAATTAGATTTGTTCATTTAAACTAATCATCGATTATGTTTGGTTTCATTTTAAACATTTACTCCGACCAAATAGACGTTAATTTATTTAGTTTGACAGTGATTTTTTTTCCCTCCAAATCGACCACGAACACCATTACATTGATCAAGTTTTTTTGGATTGAAGTAAACGCACAATTTCTGTCTTTGGCATTCCATTTGCTCTATTATTTGTACTAATTGCCTATTTACTTATTATTTTTTTGGGGTCAATGTCAGGTTTGGCCTTTAAATTTTTGTGATTTGCAGTGCGGTTCCTGATTTTTTTTTCTTTTGTAATTAGATCCATGATTTGAAAAAAATGGTCAATGAACCCAAACTGTTAGTAGCCATAAAATTTGTAACAAGTTCAAGGGGTCAATGTCTCGATGTAGTGTTACAATTTTTACAGCTATTAATGGTTTGGTTAATTTCCATTATATGGTAAATTCAAGCACCACGGTGTCAATCTATGACAAATTTTGAGGGGCAAACATGCCCAAAAAAAATTTCTATTAAATTTTTTTTTTTCATACATATTGAGGAAAAAAAGGTTAGGATTCGCTTATGGTTGTATTTTGGCAATTTTATTGTATTAGCAGTTTACATTTCTAAATTTTTTTGGCGGTTTTGCTTTCCTATTTTCATAGTAGTAATTTTTATTTAATCACCAATTCCCTAATTTTTCTCATAGAAAGTACTAAGACTTATGGAGGCAGTAGATGCTTAAATTTCCATTTGATTGATATTTTTTCACTAATTGACCTTGATGAGAGGGGATTTGAATTTGAGACTGTCACCCTAGTAGAAGTTGTGCTACCACTAAACAACACCTATAAGAGTAATGATAAGGACACTAAAATATTGCATAAAAAAACTTAAATTACATGCATGATAGGGCATGTATTTCAACTACTCTTTATTTTAAAATAAGACTACATTATTTAAAATTATGTAGTTAAAAATGATACCACATTATTTGTATAAGTATTTTATGTAAGATTTTGGTGTCTCAATCTTTGCCCATATCTACAATCACTATTTGATAGTGTTTTAATATCTTAATTATTTCTCGTGTTATTTTAGCTACTTAAAAATGATGAGCAATAGTTCCCTAAAAATAATAATAATGAGCAATAGCGAAAAGAGTTTTTGGCATAATGAACCTTTTTATTATTCGTGATTGGTAAAAAAGTCCCAGAGTTATTTTTTGGTAATAAAGTCCCTGAGTTTTAAAAATTTCGGCAATTAAATCTTTTTTGTATATAATTATTAAAATATTAGATAGAATTGAGCATTTTCAGGTCACATACAAAGTTTTTAAAGGTCAAAATCAATATTTTACTAACATTAGTTGGAATTGAAACAAAAATAATTAAAAATTAATTACAATTAATGACATAATATAAAAAAATTATAAAAATAGAAAATTTCAAAAATTTAGATTTCTTTTAAAATTTCTTTGTATATCCCTTCCAAACTAATTAATATTAGTGAAATACTGATTTCTTTAACTTAAACATGTTCAATTTCATGAAAATTTTAATATTAACAAATAAAAATAACTTAATTGCTAAAATTTTTAAAACTTGAGGACTTAATTACTAAAAAATAATAACTCATGGACTATTTGGCCAATATATAAATAACATAAAGGCAAGACATGTCAAAAACTATAGTGAAAATCACATGCATAAAAATATTGCACATCCTTCAAGAGTAATTGGTGTCTAATTCAGAAGTTGAAGAACTAAAAAGAAAAAAAAAACAAGAAATTGCAATATTAATATGAAATATCAATAATTTTTTATTGGACAATAGTCCAAACCCAAATAAAAATACAATTTAATGTGTGAACCCATTCATGTAATTTCTTTTTTTTTCAGTTATTTTTTTTCTCTTTAATCCAGCCTTACCCGGGTTGCCCCATATATTTCAAGCTATAAAAGAAGAAAAGAAAAATAACGCGCTTGGGTTCTCGACAGATTTACTATAACTTATGGAAAAGTGTTAATCATGCCATGGCCTACAAATTTTCTGATGGTATGTATTGGAATAAATTTCTGGAAAATATTTTCATAAAATTATTTTCAAGAATATTATAGTTTTGTAAAATCAAGAAACGCAGCGGAATCGGTCGTATAAAAATTTTTTTTTTACAAAATGTTTCAGATCGTAATCTAACATGAATTAACTCTTGATCTAGACAAGAACAATACCCGGATTCGCTCCACAACCTTCTCGTCTTCCTGTCTATTCTCGAAAGCCGTTTGATTGATCCGGTGAGTAGTCACCTTCTTGATTCCTAACAAAGAGATCCGCAGATGAAAAAGAAGATAATCTTCTCGAACCGATTTCTCTGGGATGGCCGAAACACCAAGGACGGTGAATCTCTAGTGGTGGCAGATTTTCTCTGCTCTCTCTCTCTCTCTCTATTTTTGTGTGACACTCTCTTCTCAAGGAGTGTTTCATGTGTAACACTTGTATCTTATTGCTAGAGAACTTTTCTCTTAAATATGGAGAGATTAGTAAACCTTAATGGGCTTATTAGGCTTGTTGGGTTCAACTGATCATCAAATGACTATTGGGTTTTGATTTGAGCTAGACAGGGGATCAGATAGATCCATAAATCCCAAGCTCCAATGAACCATATACCCACTATCATAATTAACTCTTAATTATAATTAAGCCTTGTCCATTAATATTGGGGCATATCACTATAGGCCCAATATTGAACTCTTGGACTAAATGTCATTTATTTTCTGTGAAGCTTATTAACAATTAATTAGCTTGATTCATTTAGTATATACTATACCTGTAGACATACCCCCAACGTAATGTCGTACTAGTAGGGTGAAATTACCGTATTACTCCTCTAGTACATATTTACATTTGAGTTACTATTTTTATCTAATGGATAATAGTTGACTATGGTATTTGTATCTGCTCATACCAACACCGTCAAATTCACATAGTGAATACCAGAGCCCTAATTTATATTATCCAAATACTTGAAAAAACTCAAAGTGACATCATATACATGGTGTCCATCATGAAAAACATTCTACATATTTCATATACCTTATCTTCCAAGATACCGGAATTCGAACTATAAATCGGAACTAGTCCTTTAGTAATTCAAAAAAACAAAACACATGAAAGTAAGTTCGTTAATCATTAGGATTAAGGTCTTCTACAATAGTGCTAGATTAGTAAAATTAGAAATTTGAGTTACGACACTTAACCTCCAAATTCTTATTCACTAGGTCATATTCGATGTTGTTATAACTTTCTTATAACACACTAGTATTTCTATCCGAAGACTCACTTCGATAATTAGAGACTTCATTAATTAAATAGACAACACTACATTCTATGGTATAGTAAAGTATTCCATCTTCAATATGCAGAATGCGAATAATTTAATTTAGACATAATGAAATAAAGAATATAATGTGTCCCACATATGAACTTATCATACGAATAATTCTTTATTACTCATTTCATGTCTTGGAATCTTTTAGATATTTGCATAAAATAAACATACACATCACATGTATATCAATGGGACATAAAAGAAATAGAAATTCATAACATGGAATTTATTAATAACAAATAGATACTAAATAACCAATAAATATTGTTTATAATGTCTAAATAATAAACTGCTTTATAGGACATTATTCCAACATTTTCAAATTCCAATGATATGGCCTAAGTGTGCCCACAGAGCCCAAATATAAATTTTAGTAAAACAAGACGAATAATGGTGAGTTCTTACAAGTTACCAGTCACTCTATTACATATGTCAACTTATTTATTTTTCTATATTGTATTAATTATATAAGGGAAATACCTTTAAAAGGAAAAAATTTTATAGCATAAATAGTCCTTGAACTATCTAATTTATGACAATTTAATTCTCAAAATTCTAATTATAGCAATTAGCCCTTAGACTTTTTGATTTGAAATGATTTAATCCTTAAACTATCTAAATTACAATTTTTTGTTAAATTTTTGACCAAAAAACACATGTAAGGAGCTACAAATCTGAAAGTATATTTAAGAGAAAATAAAATGAATAAAAGGATTTGTTGAGAATGAAATATATATTATTTGTATTTTTTTAGAATAATACTATGGAGTAACATATGATACCCAACACCACATGAAGTGATACTCTATATTGGATGATTATAATTATATGTCAGGTTAGGCCCCGTGTAGGACCCAATTTATTAATTATAATCACCTAGTAACAAACTGTCATGTCATATGACACTGAGTGCCACCGCTGCTCCGTAACATTGCTAATTTTTTAGGATTCTTAGAGTTATAGTTTTAGAGATAATTTTCAATGATTGTTCATATGTATATATATATTTAAAATTCAAAAATTACCTTACCACTATGTGTTTCTTACGTGTGTTTTGTTGTCAGAAATTTAACAGTTTGTTATAAAATTAAGATAATTTAAGGATCAAATTGTTTAAAATCAAAACGTTCAGAAACTTAATTACTATAATTAGAACTTTGAGAACTGAATTGCCATAAGTTAAATAGTTCAAGGATAATTTTTGCCATTAACCCAAGAAAAGAATTATATGAGTGAAAGAGATAAAGGTAAGTACTTTGGTATAAGCAATTAGTGTTCTCTAAGAATCAGAGACAACTATTTCTTGCAATATTTTATTTATTTTTCCAAATTTTATTAATTGCATAGTTAGAGTATTTTTTCACTTTCATGTTTTAGTTTATATTTTTTCAAGCAAAAAATACAAAAAAAAAAGTCAATTTTTATTTATAACATAAGAAAGTTCCATGATGCATAAATAATTTTTGCCTATATTGATGTGGCCAATTGGAGCTTTTTGTGATTGGTTATGAATGGTAAGGGTCAGATAAAATATTTTTGAATATACTCCTAATAATATTGAATTTCTTTCTCTCTCATATAATAAGGAACGACTTGCAGGAATATTCGGTGAGGACCCTTCAATAGCGAGGCTTAATCCATCGGAGATAGAGAATGTCACACTAATCTCATTGAATATTGCTACCAATAAAAACTGTGTGAAGTGTGTCTCAAGCATTATATATTAGATATTGAGATAGTAAGTATAAGCTATCATATTTATGACCCCAAAAACAATTCATCCAACATTCGAACATGTGATCATATCCTTTAATGAACTATATTTTACCACTAGACTATCCTACTCAATGGCCATAGACTCATATATTAAAAGCTAAAATACTATCCAATGGCTTGTAAGAGTTTTTACAACTTAATATATATATATATATATATATATATAACGTTAATTTTTTTTGCTCATTTTGTTCCCTATTTTATGTCCTTTTAACTGTATGTAGAATAGAATACTTCTTTTTTTTTTTTTCCAATTTTTGGTTTAATGGAGTAATCATGTGTGGTAAGCTCCATTATACTTTCAGCACACTACATGCATTTTGAAGCATCATATTTAAGTAAGAGATAGGTAAACAATACTGCATGGATGGGGACGAAAACTTATACCTATTATAGGATTTCTTAACTTGTACCTAATGTAGAATCTTCATAAAATACTAAAAGTACGTGAAATAATACCCTTTTCATAATAAGTTCTAGAATATACATCTCACTTAAAAGTAGTTAAGTAAATATATTATTTTTTTTAAAAAATAGATGCTGTAAAAGCACTTATAAGTTCTTAAGACGAGCATGTTATAAGTCCTTAAGACGAGCATGTTAGATAAGGTATGGAGTAACTCACAAAAAAGAAAATCTGAGTATTAAGTGCTAGATAAAATATCAAAAGCATTGAGTATTATGGTGAAAGTACAAAATATGGTGTCAAGCATCTCAACTCCAATTTAGCCATAATTGAATCTATAATGGGATAAGTGCTAAACACATTTTTTTCTTTACAATAAACTTAAGAATTAAAAATGTGTATTCTTATAAAAATAAATTCTCATATAATTGATCAACAAACATGTTATATTAGATAATTTTTGAAACTATCTATTAGTATTTGGTACTTTCTCTTTTACTTTTAAAATTCTAACTCTGATATCTAAGAATCAAACATAATATGTAGCAATAATGATAAAAAATGAAACTTTTTTAATAGTTTAAGAACTAATATGATGAAACTTAAATTTTAGGGATGAAAATAAGACTTTTTCTATAGTTTAGGAACTAATACAGTCATTTATCATAAACACAATATAAATTTAGGGAAAAATTTTATTAATGACACCGAATTATAATCATTGTACCTTGGTTCTTTTTCTTCCTCACATTATTATGCCATTATCCTTTATGACTTAGAATTAAAAAGGTTATAATTGTAAATGAAAAATATAGTAAGTATCTATATTAATTGAAGGGCTAAAGTTGTACATAAACCATAATTCTATAGTGAAAATAGTACAAAATCTATAATTCATGGATGATTATTGAAATTAGGATAAATGACCATATTGGTCCATGAACTTTAGGGAAAGTCTCATTTTAGTCCATAAATTTTAAATTTCGTCATACCAATCTTAAAACTATTAAAAAGGTTTCATTTTAATCTTTTTTGCTATGCATCGTATTTGATTATTAATAGAAGGGATACGCAAGATGTATTTGTCCTTTTGTATTACTGATTTTAACAAAATATCATATTTTAGGCAACTTTAAAATACATTATTGTCAAATATGCAACTAATTTTTATTTAATCAATTATTTTTTAAATTGCTTCAATTCATATACTAATCTCTTTATTATGCTGAATTATCCCTATGCATCTTAAATAAGTACAACAGAGAAGCATATGTATCTCATATATTTATTTTGTTAAGAATAAACTAAAATATGCAGTAAAAAAGAATAAAATAAAACTAATTTCATAGTTTAGGGATCAAAATGACCAAATTTAAAGTTTAAAAACTAAAATGAAATTTTTTCCATAATTTAAAGATCAATAGGATAATTTATCCTTGAAATTAACCGTTCGCTTCTTTTCTTTTCTTTACCTTATAAATATTATGTTATTTTGAATACTATATTAGTGAAATTAATCTAGAGGAAAAAATACAAGTGTAAATAAGATCATTGCAGTCACTAATGAATATTTGTGTCTTTTCATTTTTTTTCTCTTAACTACAAAGATGTGTGGGAATCTTCTTAATTTTTATCGAAGAGATCCTTTATAAGATTGATTCCAAGAGCACTTTTAGAGAATTTTCCAACTATTGAATTTGCTTTATGCTCTATAAAGAGTGGTAATTATATTAAAAAATAATAATAAAATAAAATAAAGAATAGTAGCAGGCATATGGTTAATGATGTTAACGAGGCCATTTTGTGCCGATCTAGGCACGTTTAGCCTCTGCCATTCATGTCTCGTGCTATGTCGGTCCAGATTATTATTCATGCTGTAATAGGCCCTAACATGCCAACGCTTGTTATTATATCTAGTTGTGCTCATTTTTGATATTGTTTTATGTTATGCTCGTGCGCGTTATTGTGCTTATTTTTGATATTATTCTTTTTCGTGCCCAATAGTTACCTTTTTCGATATTATGTTTTTTTTCAATCTAATTATGTCTATTATCATGCCTAATCGTGTTTAATTATAATATGATCAAGCATATTATGCCTAATTTAACTTGTTTTAATTTGAACTCGAATTGTTATTATGCCCATTATTCCTTTTTCCCCCATAACTTTAATTGTTTTAATATTACTCTTACATATTTATTTCTAAGTGATAGTATATATATTAGTTGTTATTGTTGTGTAATGTAAAATAAAAATTATTTATGAAATTAGAAAAAATTTTGTATAGAAATAAGTCCAAATTGTTATGTTACAATTTATAACTGTATATGAGAAATGAGAATAAATATTTAAACTTCTATAATTTAAGTACACCCCAAATAAATAGGCATGTATCTCAATTATATTAAAGTACCTAAACTATACATTTATTTATTTTTAATAATTTTTTGTCTTCTTGAATTTATTTTCATGAGTTGTTTAGATAGTTTTAGGTAGGTTTTAGCTATGACTTTAATTATTTATGAATCATACCTTAATTATTTATGAATCAAATTCTTTATCTAAACTTATTAAGTTTTGGGATTTTATTAATAAATTTTTATTTTTTTAGAAAATATTTTTGATATTATTTTTTTTGTAATTTTTTTAAAAATTAGAACTATACTAAAAAAGATCTTATATCATCTAATTTAAGTGTCCTTTTTCACAAATAGTTATTATTGTTAATCGTGCATATTATGTCATGATTGTACTATGCTGGTCCAAGTCGCAATTACCAATCATGTGGTGATGTGCTGGCCACAATTACCAATTGTGTCATCTCGTAATCGTGCGTGCCTGTAGCGATTTGTTTTGACATATATTACTATATATGGCATTGAGTGCCTTTAGTGAGATACTTACATAATAGCAAAACAATTAATTAGGATTACCTTTAACATGTTGTTAATTCTATCATGCTAAATAACTAGAGAAAACATTAGTTGAGAAAAGGTTAAAGATCGAGAGGAAACATAAAATACGGGAAAGAGAAGAACAAGAAAAAGTGAAAAAAAGCTAGGTCTAAAGCATAGATAAAAGTTTGAACATTTTGAGGGTAATTAAGTCTTTTCAAAGATATTTAGTCATAGTTTTTAAAGTTTTATTAGGGTTATCATGCGCTTGTAAATAGGGCTCACTCGAGGCATATCTTCTGACATTTCCCTTCTGATTTTAGGGCATGTAAATAATTAATCTCGCTGAATTAAAAGAAAAGAAAAATAGATATAAAAAATATGGGGAAAAATAAGCATGACTCATTGTGTAAAAACTCGGATTTTAGGAGGGTAATTTGGACATTTTACCAATTTTCTGGATAAAATATTGGGGAGATTAATTTGCAAAAATTTTGTGTAGAAGGACTAAATTATAATTTTTAGGGAATTGATTTGAAAGAGATTTGAAATTTTGGGGACTTATGTGCAATTTTTGAAAAATTGCACATCTCTTTAAGACAGGGCCACGTGCCCTGTCCTTTTTCTTTCTCTCTCTCTCTTCTCTCTCTTTCCCCCCGATCTCTCTCTTTCTCTCGGACCTCTCTCTGCCGCTGACACCAGACCGCCGTAGGAGGTGCCGCCGCTGTCATCTGCCCGTACTACCGACCGGCAAAACTTCCCTGTACGATGCCGAAGCTGCGCCGTTCGTCCCCGGTCGCCGCCGTCGCCTACAACGCAGGAAAATCTCCAAAGTCGCTGTTTCGAATTTTTGGCTATCGGCGACGATTCTGGCCACCATTCGACCCCCAACCGGTCCCGTTGGATTCGTCTCATCGCAAAGATCATCAAGGTATATATATATCCCAACCCCATTTTTGCCCGGATTAAAAGTTGCCATTTTTAGATATTTTGAGTTTAAGTTTAACTTTTTGATTCGGCCGTTGGATTGTGTTTATGTTGTTATTTTTGGATTGTACTCTGAAAATGGAGAAGTTTAATATATATATTGCTTATGTTTGGTGACCGGCACAGAAATTGAGACCGGACGGTTGAGATTTACCTCGTTTTACGTGCCACCGGCCCAGTATGGGCTCGACCTGAATTGGATAAGTTATATGTCTAACCTAGCTATTTTAGGTTCTAGGAATTCAGCGAAGAGGTCCGTTTGTGGAATTGAAGCTCCTGTGAGAAGTTGATTTTTCGCAAGAGGACGATCGAGGGCTTGGAATTGGTTCCCGATCCTTCGGGCGATCGTCAACGACACCTTGAGGATTCAATAATATGGTATTGCTATTCGAGTAAGGTAGGGATTCAATTACCTCTGTTTTATATCGTTTTCGAATAAAACTTACTTTCTGCAACATATGAGAACAAATGTGATTTCTAGACTATTTAAATATTTGTGATGGAAATTGGTTGTATAAGATATATACTGTATTGCTCTGGGAATTTTCTGAGTGTAAGTTATTTTGGGTATATTAAAAATAGGGTCGTTATGCTGCCCGTTTTTCTATAAAAACCTAGTACGCTGATTTTATCGAAAAACCCGAGCATAATTATTTTCACACTTCAGTTCTGTATTGCACGTGTCATAGGATCATACATGAGCACCATGTTAGCATCGTGGGTTCACAGTATGGCGCTGCGTGCCCCACCGTCGGTGAGAGTCCGTAAACTCACGCGGGATTTTGTTACTTCTGATTACCTCCTATTTGGCAAGCGTAGGCAATTCGGTTATCCCTCCAGGTTTGGTAGGCGACACATGGGTGTCCCCTCTAAGTATAGGCTTAGGTATCAAGCAGGCTGTTAGGCATACTTAGTGCCATCATCTTGGGTTTCCACAGATGAGAAGATGAGAGCTCATGGGTATGGGTTGATTTGTGTCATGTGCATATGGATTGAATAGTTTTAATTACACTGTTTATATATATATATATATATATATATATATATATATATATATATATGGATTTCCGGTTTGGATTATGTATATATATGTATGTTTTGGAATAAACTAACCATACGGGAATTCTCCTATTGGGCATTTTATGCTCACCCCCTTCCTCTCTTCCTCAGGTGGTGTGTAGTGTGATCTTGGTGATCAAGAGGAGTAAGATGTCATCTGGATTGCAGTTCGTCTCTTGGTAATGCTAGGAGTTTATTGTCGTAGTCTGTAGACTATTTAGGTTTTGTATTAGAATTGAACCAAGATTTACTGCTTTCTATTTTGTCTGTGAACCTATATATGCCATTCTGAGATTTGAGTTTTGTTGTGAATGATGATGTTGCTTGGAATTATATTTGATTTCGCGTTTATAAATAATTATTCGATCTATGTTTAATGGTATATACGAACTTTGGGAGTGGTTCACGGATGAAATTCTAATTATTTTATTTAAATGGACCGTTTTATAAATACTAGAACTTTTGACATTTTTCAAATAAATCAAGGAATTTCCCACCTTTGTGAAATTCCTCTTCTGCCACTGGCCCGGGTTTTAGGTCGTAACACATTGTATAATTAAAAACTAGATATATTTTATAGAATAGAGATGGAGATTCGAAGTTATGGTCTTTAGATTATAATTTAGAAACATAATGAGTATGGTATAAAATAATTGGTATTTAAGTTTCAAGGTATTCTATGGTAGATTTTGCATTAAAAATAAAATTTGGATAAATTTATATGAATTTCGAGAAATTTGGACTAGTTGCCCTGATGAATATCGAAAATTTTCATAAATTTCGATGAAATTTGATGCCATTTCGATGATGTGTATTTTTATAATAGAATCTGAAAAATTGAGTATGATCGTCGAAATAACATCAAATTACTATCAAATTTCATCATATTCCATTATAAAAATACATTTTATCGAATTATCATAGAAATTTATCAAAGTTTATCGAATTTCATCAGATTCCATTGAAAAACACACTTTATCGAAATGACATCAAATTATCATCAAAATTCATTGAAATTGTCGATATTTATTAGGATAACTAGTTCAAATTTTCTAAAATTTTTAGAAATTGATCCAAATTTAATTTTTAATACAAAATCTACTACAGAATATTTTGAAACTCAATTACAAACTATTCTAAATTATGCTTATAATATTTAAACATGGAAATTTTTTAATCATCCACGCGAGAAAAGAGTTAGAGAATTTGGAGAAAGGCTGACTATTACCTTTGATATTGCTTTTATGACTTGCTTCAACTAGGTTACGAGAGTTAGAGAATTTGGAGAAAGGCCGACTATTACCTTTAATATTGCTTTTATGACTTGCTTCAACTAGGTTACGAGAGTTACAGAATTTGGAGAAAGGCCGACTATTACCTTTAATATTGCTTTTATGACTCGCTTCAACTAGGTTTTTCTTGTCTGAATTCCACCGTCCATACAGTGATGACCCACAACTTTTATTTTGAAAGAGCAATAGTTAAAATTTAGTTGTTTTTTTAATCTAAATACCAAATAACAAAAATTGCACTACTTTTATCCAATGTATACATTTTTGTAGTTTTATTGGAGTTGTCGTAAGTTTGTAAATACGGAGCCTATTTTATGAAATTTGTAAATAAGAATTATATGATACGGGATATCAAGGAAGGTCAGACTAATTGCTTTTTCTTGCTTATAGATATAGAATAGTGGAGACAAGAAGAAGAGACCCTTTGCGTCTCAGCCTCCTCTCTCTCTCAATTGAGAGTCTCCTTTTCGTACGTCTTCCGCAGCTTCATTCTCAATTTCCCAATTCGACTTCTTTGCTACGTTCATGGTGTTCGATACTCCTCCTTTTTCAAATTCAGGTACCAATTTTTGAGTTTCTTCTGCAAAATTGGTCAATGTCAAGACCTAACTAAGCAGGCAAGTTCATGTTTGTGATTTATCTCAGCTTGGTGGAGTTGAAGGGTTAAAATTCATCATGGCCTTTTGAGCATGGGTGTGATTAATCGATGGTCTTGGTGCAAGCTTTACGTGTGTATCTATATATATATATATAGATATTCTTAATGATTTCTGTGCTGATTTTTGTGTTTTGCTTTGTTTTTGAATCCTGACATTGGATGTGTGAAAGGATTTGAATGTGGGATTTTGCTAGGGTTTGTGTTTAGTTTATTGGGTTCGAAGATTCATGATCAGATGTCTAATCTTGTGTAGATGATGTTGAATTCGATAATGGGCATAGTGGACAATTTATATTCGTGTTTGATTTATATCATTCATGAAAAACAAAGGGACAGTTTATAGGACAATCCAATTATGTTTTAGTGATCTTTGAATTCGAGCTACGATCTTGAGTTATAGAGCGGCAGCTTGATTTTTCTGAAGCTGTTGATAGATGATCGTAGTTTAGGGACATAATTAATGTTTTGATGGTTGTATTGGAGAGCGGCATTGAAAGGGTGTTCAAGTATGCTTATGTGTCTGTGATTGGTTAGTTCGTTATTGGCTTAAAATCGAAATGGTCATAAGATTCACGAAATAGGGTATGTCTTCCTGATAGGGAAGGTGAAAGAAACCAGAAAAATGGTATGAATGCGATATTGTTTTCTATTGAAGTTTCCTTGAATTTTTTACGGATGACAGTTACATGTCTGACCTTTTCATTCTTGAAACTGTCGCTGTCTTGCTTAGAATGGTCACATGGGCTTTGCTAGCTTAGTGGTTGAGGAAGAAAAAAGTATCCATTGCCTTAGTCATTTGTGGTATTATTGGTAGCTAGAGATTGTCGTCACTGTGTTTAGTTTTCTACAATGGTGCTTGCATAATCTTCAAATCAATATGTCATGATGTCAGTTATTGTGCAGAGGAAGTCTTGTCGACAAAAAGGACATTTTGGGTTAGCATAGTTAGGGGTAGGATTTTGTTCAATGTGAGTTACTAGGCATCTTATACCACCGTTGAAACTTGAAATGAACAGAAAAGAGAAGCAAAGGAGATGACACCTTCTGGACAATATATGTAGATCCCATCACCCACAACATTCAGAATATAGTTGTCGAGGCAAGGCAAGCCTAATAATTATTTATTAGGCAATATAAGATCAAACTAAGATTGCTTCGTCTTTTCTGAGTGTATTGTAGTACTACTGTGAAGAATTTTGTGGGTTGTGTTTGGTCTTAAACTCATGAATTCATCCAGTGGATAATACAGGCTAAAGGAAAAGAGCAAAATTTGTTCAGTCTTTCATTCGTCTTGTGCCTGGAGATGGATCCCTTTTCTTTTTGTTTGTAATTTGGGATTTTTTTTTCTTTTCCATCAAGTACTTCTGTTTGTAAAAGAATATAATTCATTCTAGCGACCTTGTCATGGGTCAACAAGTAAGGCCTTTTGTTTGGTTATCAACAAGAACAAATATTGATGTGGGTACCTTCTCCTCCTATTATTGAATCATGGCAACTCTTAGCATTAAATGAGAGTTACAAGTATTAAATGAGAGTACTTTCCTATTCCTATGTTTTTTTTGCATTGAATTATATTTATTGGCAAATGAGAGTTATAAAGATGCTTTTGCCGTTTATCCATGTTATTTGACTTGTGGGGGAGCATGATGTGAATATTATTATTACCTATGGTGGTTCTGAAGACCATTAATAAGAATCTAAGCTTGAAGAAATTAGCTATATGTGAAGAAGGTTCAATGCCAGTATCATTGAAGTAGCAGCACATGGAGTGAAAGTTGTGTGTAGGCAGTGTAGCTAAGGATTTGACTTATGGTTGACATGATTGTTAGTCCACTGGTTGAAGACCATTTGCACTTTAGAAGTCAGTAATTCAAAGTAGGCATGCTGGAGTTTGGAGGATAAAAATGGTTCCTCATTTGCATCCCTTTTTTTAAGTGCTAAACAGAACCACATGAAGTGGTAGCTAGCTATGTGTAGAGGCCTTTGTATTTATGTCGTTTCCTTTTGATTTATCTATATATTTAGGATCTTATTACGCAGAATCAAGTTCTATAAGTTCATAGCAGGTGAATTTTCAACTATAGTTATTTTAACCTCAAAAAAAAAAAAAATCAAGATCTTTAATAAGTATTTATGACAAAGCTGACTTTATCCGATTCCAAGAGTATGGTATTCCTACTCAACTTCATTCTTGCTTGAGAATTGTTTCTAGATTTAAATGCAGTTTAATTCTTTTATTTCATAAGTAAGGAATTGAAATGCTCTAAATCCACTTTTTCTTGAGCTTTATATGTCTGCTTTAACAGTATATATGCCTTGAGCTATTGGAGTTTCAAGCTAACTAACTCTAGGTATCAAAGAAGTATCTCTTTGCAATCTTTTTGTGCTAAAATTGCGGAGACAGGTAAACGATTGGACATGGCTTTTGGAGTTAAAATGTGGATTCCTTGCATCAAAATATGATGGACACGAATACACGATTATTGTAAGTGTTGAATACCTTTTAGTGATTAAAAAGTGGAAGTAGCCAAGTAGGGCCAGTCAAAGTCATAGTCACATGACTGCTTCAGACCCACATACATGTGAAGTTCCTTTATTACTTTACCATTGCACTTGTTATTTATATTTATGCTTTAACCCTTTTTCATTCCTTAGTCCATTTAATTTTTGGCTATTATAATTTTTCCAGTAACTGAGCTTAGTAGTAACACCGTAATTTTTGTAGCTGAAAGTGCATTCTGTCCTGATATTTGCATCTCTAAAGTTCTGCATAACCATCATGTTTGATGAATGAGCTGGTAACTTTACATATGAATTACCTAATTTCCTTCAAATGCATAGATAGGAAATTGTGATATGTCAATGATTTTCATTTGTAGTAATAAATAAATCATTAATATTTTAATGGTTTTTCAACCAGATAGATATGTAGGTCATAGAGTTAATATGTGAACTTTATGATTGGTGAAAGGTCAGGTGTTCTGAAACATATAATTCATATGTGTACTGTTTTGTTGATTATTCAATTAATATCAATTAAAATATTCAGTGTGACATTGGCTGGTCAATTGGGTCAAGTACATTGTAAAGAGGATGCTTAAGAATTAAGATTGATCCTGAAGATTTTTTTCCCCCTTAATGAGCTCGGAGTCCTATTTACGGCAAATCAGTGCAGAACCTTTCACCATTATTTATCAGTTTGGTTTAAGATCTATGTGGATAAGTATAGAACTCTCCTGGATGTGACTTTAGCAAGGGATAGAACTTTCCATGAAAGATATGGTGTCAAAGGTTTCTTTTAGACTTACTGAGTTTTTAAGTAACGTGTTCTCTCCTTGACCTTTTTTTATTATTATTTTTTCTTTTAAACCTTTTCTCTTTCTCTCTCCCTGTTCAGTTTGATTTCTTGAAAGTCATACAACATATTCCACTGTGCTTAGACTAGGGTAAAAGAATTTTCTCATGAGTCAACTGTATGGCATTGGTTTTCATATCTTTGTTCAGTTTGACACGTGATTCTATTTTTTTTTTTCAATCGATTGAAAAGAACATTATAGTTATGAAAATAAGACTATGAACATTTTTTTTTATAATATAAATACTGATTTTCCACAAGAAAAATGACATTGGCTTATAGACTAGTATGTGAATAGGGTATACTATGCGTGTTTATACATATGTTTGAATAGGGTTTATTATTTACTCAAAAAAAAAAAAAAGAATAGGGTTTATTATCCTTTCGAAAAAAAAAAGAAAAATAATAGGGTTTATTATTAGACCTAGAGAGCAGACACAACAAAGTACAATAAAGACATTAATCTAACAGAAAATTCTCTCTCTCTCTCTCTCTCTCTCATATATTTCATTTATATTAATTTTGCAATTGAGTGGCCTATTTTTAAGTTATGGTTGAAGAGTTTTCCATATATAGCAACTTACAATGCTTTGTTAAAAAGCTTAAGTTGGTAGCTTAGTAGAAGATAGTGGTGGGTATTCAAAAAATAACTATTTCATAACACTCATTTTTGTATGTTTACTCTATAATAATCTATAGTATGGTAATTTTGTTTATTGTATGATAATTTTGTTCGTTAAAAACTTAAAGAGACATATTCTATTGCATTCTTATAAAGTAGACAGAGTGTTATGATATGTTTACTTTTGGATACTCATCTTTTAGACAATTACCTTCAAAGAAACTGGTTTCAATTCATGAGTGAAAGCAGGGAAAAAGAAAGTGAACTAAAAAGGAGCAGGGAGATCAAAGAAAAAGAAAAAATTTATGATATTATGCTAATATTTTCATTTTGTTTGTTTAGTTTAATACTAGACAATGTTATATGATATATTTTTAGTATTTTCGTACAAGTCATTGCACTAAATTTCCTCCAAGCGAAATGGAGTTTAACAATTTATTATTTGTTAAAGAAGAGAGATTTTTTTCCCCTTCTTGATGTGAGATAGAGAATGAGTTTGACTAATTACCGCGTAATGGTAGTTTCTGTTTACCCCTTCAAATACTAAATTTCATTTACCAAAACAGTAAAAAAAGTTTCTCTTTTACTCCTTCAATTAAATTTCATTTGCTACAACAGTATTTCTACTATTATATTTTTTTTTCTAAATTAGTAAGAAATCCCGATTTTACTGCAACAATAATCACCGACTTTAATCCCTCTTTTTTCGCTGGTCTCTGCCAGTTCAGCCATGGTGAAATTACGGAAAACCCCATATCCATCGCTCCATCTTACGATGACTCCTGGAGCGTCACATCGAAGCCCTTAACCGTCTTTTCACAGCATACGAGCCTGCTCCCGAACCTGAATAAAATATCGGTTCCCCTTCCCTCTCTCCTAAAAGCTTCAAAGACTCGAACTTTTTCTCTCTCATCCTTTGGAGCGTATCAATATTCGGGAAAGCCGAAATCTGGACCGTCAATTCTTTAGATCCAACGGCTCTCATCAGTCGGCGAGTGGTTACCCCATAACTCCCTCACTGTGGATTTTTATCATAAACCCTAGCCGCCCGATTCACAGAACGATTCTCTTCCTCAGTTTTCCCTCTCTCTCACCTCTTTCTTCTACTTTCCCTCTCACTTTCTCACCTCCCAAACATAACCTGTAAGTCAAGCTATATTACTCACCGATCTACGATCTTTCTCCATATCTATCTCTATATATCTTTCTATGTCTTTTTCGCTTTCAGATCTTTAGTCTCAGATTGTTTTTTTCTTTTTAAATTTTTTTGTAGATGTATATAAAAGACCTCTGTTCTTGGTCTTGGTGTATTTGAATCTGAGTCTTGTAAATCATAATTTATTTTATAGAAAAATTAGACTGTATAGATATATATAAATATATATATATATATATATATTATATTTGGGTTGTGTGTACATACGACGAGTCGTTCTTCCGAGTTTATGAGCTCCGACTCGGTGAGTTAAGATAATGACGGGTTGGGGACTATCTGGGTCGATTTCCGTTTCCGAATATGAGGTCTGTTCGTGCTGAGCTTTTGGGTTCAGGGTGGTTTGGGTCTGTCCACGCGTCCGAGTTCGAGGCTGAGTTGACCCGGCGGTCGGCTCGGAGGCTCAGTGAGTCGAGTGATAAGGTGGTTAGTCCCCGAGTGAAGCCGCTCGGGAGTCTGGGTACGACAATGCCATCGGTTGGGATGAGAAGGACCACAAGGGTGTTTGGAGTAGTGAAGGGTGCGGATGGAGCGAGGGTTTTGAGGTCGGGGAGGCGCCTTTGGCCCGAATCCGGTGAGACCAAGATCAGGAGACATCATGATGGAGATGACTGGTTCAGCGTTAAAAAGAATGGTGGAGGAGGCGGTTACGAGCCAAATGGCTGGACTGACGATGTTAAACCCAAGAAAAGCCCCGCCGTGGCTGAAATTGAGGTGCCCAAAAAACCCAAGGACATTGTTGCGGCTCCGGCTAAAGTGCATTCTCCTGATAAAATGTATGGAATAGTGTATACCCGTAAGAGGAGGCGGCCTGCAAAAAGTTCCGATATTCAGGCCAATTCGGAGGCTTTACTTGGCTCCAGTGGCAGAAGGTTTGGGCGTCGTTTCGTTCGAAGGCAGAGAAGGAAGCTAAATTCCGGTGAGAGCTTCGCCGTCGCTGACAATTCTGATGCCCAGTTGGGTTTTACGCCAGAGGAGGTGATTAGCGTTGTTTTTGTTTCTTCCTTGGATAGGAATCACTATGCTGCTCGTTTTTTGTGTTCGGTTTTGGTTTACATGACGAGGGCCAGGCTGAGATTGACCGATCTCTTTACTTTCCTCGTCTCTGAGCCTTTAAGCAGTGTTCACACTTCCTCTGGCATAACGACTTTTCTGGTAAGCATATATCTCTTCTTCTCTTTCTTTGTTTTCTTTTTTTCTTCCCTTCTTTTCAAGTCAAATGTGGCCGAATGTTATTTCTTTTCATAATCATATTTTTTCGGTGCAAGCATTGCCCTACTTAAATAGATACATGGTGTTCTGGAACATCATGTTATGGGCGTATAATTGTTACATTTTTTTTTCTCCAGTTTATTATTGTAAGTTATTTGGCGATTAATTGTTTTCTATTTTTTTTATTATGGCTCATCTTTCAGGATCATCCTTCTACTAACCGTTTTGCGAGCTGCAAGATTTTTGGGGCTATGCAGTTTCTCCCGTTGTTTTGTGTGGATTTTTCGGCAATTCCGCTTTGTTTTATTTACATGCATTCCTGTGTGTTTTTAAAATACAAGTATCAGCCACCTCTTGTTCGGAATAATGCAATTGACGATTGCGATGAGATAATTTCTGATGAAGAAGAAGACCAGTTATCCTTTTATTCAGGGAAAAGTATTTCTGTATTTGGAGCCATGATTAACCCTGAAGCGAATCATACTGAGAATGGATTGGTGTCACATCCATCTGTCAAAGCTTCAAAGTTGACTGGTCGAAACACTCAGTATAGGAATGGTTTACTTTCACGTGGTATTCAGAAAAGAAGAAGTTCACTTAGGAGGAGGGCTAAAAATCCTTCACTAATTGGTGTACAGAAACCTAATGGAGCTTTAGTTTCTGATTTAGTTAGCTTTAGGAAAAATGCAGTTCCTTTATCTGTAGCATCTAATATCAAGCTTAGGAGGTCACTTCGGAATAGATCGGTTGGACACTTGAAAGATGTCGATTCAACAATTGCGGAATTGACTAAGAGTAAGGTTGGACATTTGAAAGATGTTAATCCAACCATTGCAGGATTGGCAAAGAGTAAGGTTGGACACTTGAAAGATGTCAATTCAACAATTGCGAAATTGACAGAGAGTAAGGATTCAACTACCTGCTCTGCAAATATGTTGGTTATTGAATCAGAAAAGTGTTACAGGGAAGGAGTTGATATCGTTTTAGAAGTGTCTTCTTTAGGAGAGTCTTTTATTGCTGTTAAGAAAGATGGATTAACAAAATTAACCCACAAGGCAGAGAAGGTTATGAGGCCTTGTTCTTGCAACCGCTATACGCATGCCATAATGTGGACTGTGGATAATGGTTGGAAGTTAGAGTTTCCCAATAGAAGGGACTGGCTCATTTTCAAGGATCTTTACAAGCAATGTTCTGATCGTAATGTGTCGGTTCCTGGGGTTAAGAATATCCCTATACCTGGGGTGAATGAAGTCTCACATGATGGGGATAACCATAGAACTCCATTTTACAGACCAGATTCATACATATCTGTAAAAGATGATGAAGTGTGTAGAGCCATGGCAAAGAAGACAGCGAATTATGATTTGGATTCAGAGGATGAGGAATGGCTAAAGAAGTTCAACAACAAGTTTCCTGTAGAGAATGAGATACAGGAGCATGTTTCAGAGGATATTTTTGAGCTAATGTTTGATACCTTTGAGAAATCGTACTATTGTAGTCCATTTGATATATTTGAGGAGAAAAATTTAGCTGCTGATCTTTGTCCACATCTGGGTGGGAGAGTAGTAGTAGAAGCTGTTTATGATTATTGGGTGAAAAAGCGGAGGCAGAAGAAGTCATCACTACTTCGGGTTTTTCAGGTACAAGTGAAATTACTTTTCAGATGTCATTGGATTTTGGGTGTATATTTTTTTGTAGTTAACTCGTGTCTTATAGGAATAACATTCGTGCTTTTGTTATTTATGTTGTTTGCTTGTAAGATACAGAAAAGTCATAGTTCATTCTTTTAGGTAATTGTTATACCTCAATCATATCTTGTTATAAGAGAAATCCCCATTTCTCTTTGGGTTGATTTTAGAAATAATCATTGCCTTTCTTTTGGTTAACACATATTGCAAATTTTTCTTTATTATAACTATGGCTTTCTGAATCACTTTCTAGTTTGAATATTTACATATTTGGTGCCACTTGTCCAGTTTTCTAGTGTTGATTGTATTAGGTTCTTCGTAATGAACATCAGTGGATCAGATAATTTGTACTAGAAATTTTCACCTAATTCTTCCCATTTTTACCATTTTTGGTTGCTTGTTCGATAAATTAGTTGTTTTATTGGAGATATGGTTGATTTTATTGCCCCTATCAAATCATTTGCTCTCACTTCATAATTGGCGTTTGTCCTAAACGTCATATAAATGAGCATCAATTTCTCACGAATTCCAGTGTAAATACACTCACTTTTGAGGTAATATGCCATTTAGTTTAGATAATCACTTGATGCCACTGCCGAGTTTGTTTATCCAATTTAGGATACTTTCTAAAGTGTACATCTGTTTGCATGCTCTAAATGGCCCTCAGGGTATATGTGTCCCGTAGTAATTCGGATTGTTTGATTTGGCTCATAATTTCTGTGGGATAGGTGTGAGCTACCAAAATGGTATGGAATATACTTTTTTCGAGAAGAAACAAAGTGTGTGAAAATTATACGTGGTACTTCAACCTACTGATGAATTTTGTTAGTTGAATTCGTGTTTTGATTGTTTTGATCGCCCACATCCCTCTTGTTCATCTACTTTCTTTTACTTCTGTTGGTATCTCTGAGGTAAATGCATCAGTTTTAAACATGTGGTTGGGCTGACGTTTAATCATTCACGTTGATGGTTTCACTAACAGGGTCATCAAGTGAAGAGAGCTTCATTAATCCCAAAACCTTCATTTCGCAAAAAAAGATCCTTCAAACGACCAGCGAGCCAATTTGGAAGAGGAAAACAACCCAGTCTATTGCATGGTAATTATAATTACGTTTCTAATTAAGTTACAATATATGAAGCTTGCTTTTCACACCTTTAGTACTTTTATTTCCTATTCTATATGACTAGTATAGTTCATATATCTCAACTCAAATAGATGGCTTAAGCACTACTTGCTTGAGCTCCTCCCTGTATAAAAAAATTCTCATTTTGAGTGGGGTTGGATTACATGATTACCTCCGCACCTGTCACATAGTCCTTACCTCCTGATTAGTTGATACTGCTGTTTTCACCGACAAATATGTGGTCTTTTGTGACGATGTACAGCGATGGCAGCTGAAAATGACATTGCAGAAGAACAGGCTGCCAAGCTTAGGGCTGAAGAAGCTGAAGTCTCAGTAAACAAGTCTGTGGAATCTGCTGTTCAAAAACGTCAGAGGGCTCAGCTGCTTATGGACAGTGCGGATCTGGCGACTTACAAAGCAACAATGGCGATTAGAATAGCAGAAGCGGCTTTAGTTTCTGATTCGCCGGATTCTGCCGCTGCTTATTTGTTGGATTGAATCAAATTGCAAAGTCGATAATGACCCAATTTTAAATTAGAAGGGAAGGATTTTCTCTGTGGCTGTTTGGAAAGCCTTTTGGGTGGGGGCAAATCCTGGAAGAAAGTATTGTAATTTTGTATAGGTTTTTGATTGGTATTGTACATTCTGTATTATTAGTATAACCTCACACCAATAGTGTACAAGTGGATTTAGTTGATTTCCTTTGGCGGAAAGATGAGGAGAAAAGAAAATCGAAAAAAAAAGGAAGAAAAATACATGATAATTTGACCCCAAATATGCGTTACTGCTCTTTTGGTGTTTATTATTCATATTTCAGAACCTTTTTGCCCAGGTGTTGGAGAGTCCAAAATCTATAGTTTGCAGTTGCCATATGCACGTTTCTTCGTCATACGGTGGTTAATTTGACGAACTGTAATCTTTCCTCAAGGTGTGTGCTTTTGCTTTTGATGGGCCTTTTTTTAGGTTAGGCTAATTTCTGCTAGAAGATAAAATTAGGTAGATGATTAGAATTTTTAATTTAATTAAGGAGATGTCTATTTTTAAAATTTTATAATTAAATATTTAGGTATATATATATATATTTATATGTAGTAGATATATCTACTAATCAGTTATTGTATTAAAATAAAGTGGGTATATAATTTTTTATATTTAATATATAAATATATATACTAGATATTTTATTATAATATTTGACGAAAGGACATTTATTGAAATTGGATTCAAAATTTGGTCAAATTTCTATAAGTTTCTAAAAAAATATACTTTACAAAGTAATTTAATATATAGTACATCCAATTTTCATATATTCTCATGTGGTACTTCTTAGAAAATACCACCAAACTCATCGATGTGGAGTGGGGTTCATGTAACTTGTGGTGAAGAGGTAACTTATGGTGAAGAGCTTTTTGATCATGAAAATTTTTTTAATCAGAATCGTGAGGATGAGGTTCCTAGAAAATTGAGCGTTGATCTTTCTGGTTTGAGGTTTGGGGTTTGGATGGTGGGCATAATTAGATAAGATAACCTACCTACCTAAGCCATTTCACATTTCAAAAAAAATATCTATTGGATAATTTGTATATATATATATAGGTTGCCAATCCAATATGTATTTTTTTTCTTTACCTATAGGTATATTTTTTTTTTAGCCGTTGAATTACCATTAGATGGTAATCTAATGGCTATAATGAAGTGCATGAAAAGACGTGCATCATTAATGCTCTTTCTCTCTCTTACTTTTTACAATAAAAAAATATGCATGCTAAATTTTGATTGGCCAAATTGATACCTATGCATAGGTAAAAAAAAAAATACCTACTGGATTGGTGCCTATATATATATATATATATATATATATATATATATATATATTGAAAAAGTTTGGCTTTAGATTTCTTATTAGGAAATTGTTGGTCATAACATTAGACATTTATTGGCAATAGTAACACGATTATTTGTTTCAGGTTTTAGTTTGTCAATGGAAAAATTAATGAAGCCTTTATTGGAAATTACTTTTTTTTTTGTTATTTTTTTTGGGGTCACTTTATATACTTTTTTGTTCATGGTTTAGTGTTGTTGGGTGGCTACCAATATCTAGCACCTAATGTTAGATCAGTTACTTGCTGATAACTAGAGTAACCAATAACAAATTGGTAACTAATAACCATGTTGATCTTGAATTGAAAATCGGAAATCAAAAACCAGTAATTTGTAACTAGCCAGCATTAGTAATTAATAATTGATCATCAATTTAGAAAATAATAAAAAAATTAGTTACTAATAGTTAGATTGGTAACTGATATCTTGTAACCAATAACTAGATAAAATAATAACAGTAACTAGAAATCATATTAGTTACTCATAATTAGAGTCAGTAGTAATAATCAATAACTAGTAATTAAATTGGAAAATGATAACTAAAGTAACCAGATTAGTCATATATTGAAAGCAAAAACTAGTAATCATATTGGTTATTATTAGCAATCAATCTTATAAGTAGCAAGTGATCAGTTTGGTAACTGGTAACACCATTGGGTCTCACCCAAAAGTACTAGTTTAAAAGTATTTTTAGACTAATGGACCACCACTTAAATATCTATGATATTTCCAGAGTATACCCGATGTGGGAGTTGGGACATTACAATCTCCTCCCGTTAAGAGTCCAACATCCTCGCTAGAGGTCCACATTTAATAGCTCATATATAATTCCTATGGACAGAGTGCATATTCACCATGATTTCAGCTTGTGGCAGTCTTCCAAGGTCCATACTATTGGATTAACTCTAATACCAAATATAACACCACTAGACCTTACCCAAAAATGCTAGCTTGAAAGTACTTTTAGACTCATGGACCACTACTTAAATACTCTTGGTTTTCTTAGAATATACCTGATATGGGATTTGAAGGTTACAAATAATATAAGTGATTACTGTAATTTACTTATTGTTTGTTGAGATAGTTGGTTATCTAAGGAAACTTATAAAATAATCGGTCTTAATCTAATAAGCTTCTCATTTTCTATAAAGATATACAAAAAATTCGAAAAAATAATCAAAGTTAAAAAAAAATCTTATTCTAGAGGGAAAAAAATACAATAAACAAGAATAAGAAAAAAAAAAAAACAAAAGAAACGATTCCTTAAAAAAATAGGTAATGTCCCTGGGAAGAAAAAAAGAAAAGAAAATGAATTGGAAACGAGTTTGATAATATGAAACGGAAAACCAAAATGATACGAGGATTTCACATGGTTCGAACCATGCAATATAGTGAGCAAAAGCAAAATTGACTGGGCAAGTTCAGGTCTTACAAAATTTCTCACGCCTTTTTGGTTTAACTTAAAACTAATACAGAAACAGCTTTATTTTCGACACTGTCACCATGCTTTTTACTTTGTCATAGTTTTATTTACGACACTGCCACCATGCTTTTTACTTTGTCACTTTTCGAAAATACCATTTGCATGCCGTATGAAATGCAATTCCTTTTGCCATACCATATATATGTAATTCTTTTTTATTCTCAACGGTAAAACCCAAAAATACTCATTTGCCAATACAGATGGGCTTGGGTATGTTTGGTAAAACCAGTAATTTGAAGAGTGGTGTATTGATCATTATTTCAGTTGGGAGTCTTGCCATTGATATATTCACACACGCCTGGTTGTCAATTTAGTAGGTATTTTATAGTAGGTATTTTTTAAAATTTATGTGTTAAGTATTTTTTTTAACCGTTATATTATTATTTAGTAGTAATTTAACGGTTATAATAAAATGCATAAAAAATCGTGCATCATTAATGTTATTTTCCTCTCTTATTTTTTGCTATAAAAAATATACATAATAAATTTTCATTGGTCAAATTGATACTTATGCATTATTTAAAAAAATGCCTACTGAATTGATACCCTATAAATATATACTAGTACCTATAAATATATACTAGTATGCTGCACATGTCTTAGTCACGTGATACCCGTTCATGATTATGCATTGGTAAAAAAAATGCCTAACCCTATAAATATATACTAGTGCGCTGCACATACCTTAGTCACGTGATACCCGTGCATGATTATATGATGTGCATAATTTTAGTCGAATTTAGTTAAAATTCTAATATTAAGTATATTATTTTACGATTCAACTGAAAGTTTATCGTCAACATCCATAGGTATTCACTCCAATATAAAAACTTCCTTTTTAACATTTTGGCAATAAAACAGGAACTTAGAAAACTAAAGATGGTTTCCTTTCAAAAAAAAAAAAGAAAAAAGAAAAAGGAACAAGATAACAAAACTAAAGATGGTAAAATATAGAAACCGATAAAATATAAATAATAATATAAAAAAAAAAAGAGATTACCACTCCTTATAATTTAAAAAGAAAACACTACGGTATTTGGTCTCCTATGCGTTATAGCATTCTATTTACAATAAATTGAAATAACTATGCCCGTTGAACATGATTAGTCAAAAATAAAGCGAAAATAAAAGCCAGAAATCTTAGAAATATTTTTATTATAGGTTTGACCCATTAGTACTGAATCAAGATAAACACAAAACACTTTCGCAAAATTAAGTCTAATTTTTCAAACAAACAACAAACATTAAATTAAAAAAAAAAGAGTTTTTAGTTTATATTGAAGCAATAAGATAACAAATAAATGCTTATTGTTAAACTTTTTAGTAATGTAATTTATGTTTCCAAAAAATATATATGCTAAAGAACTGTTGAATGAAATAATCTAAATCCTGATCTATTGGAATGATAGCAAAGACATTCTTTGTAATGCTCCATATTAAAAAGTTAAAAGCATATAGTATTACAAGAAATAATCATTTCTTAAATTTACAAAAACAAGGCATTTAAATAAATAAGTAGACATCTAGACTATTAATGATATGTGTAACATATACCACATAAAAATTTGAGTAATGATTGTTATACCAAAAACTTATATCAATGATGTGATATCTATTTTAACTATTATTGTAAGTATGACTATGCCATTTAAAATTTAGTGGCTAAAATAGATGTCACATTATGTGGTGCAAATTTTTTCTATAAAATTTTGATATCTCTAGTATTATTATAAAAAATTTATAGTGAAAAAACAAAATGTTTCTTGTCATTATATTAACAAAATAGTAAACAAATGCAATATAGAAAACATTTAGGGTTTCTAATACTTTTACCTATAAAAACAAAAAAGAATTACAAAAATACAGTGGGTAAGATTTTTTCTTTCCAATTCTCATATCATTTTTTTTAGAAAAGTATCACTTTTAAAAAAGTTTTAGAAAAATAATATTTTTAAAATGTTCATTAATTACTAGTTTCTTTGTTGAAAAAAATATTATTAGTTTTTGAAAACTGGTTATTGGTTATCAGTTACCTGTTATATACTTGTTATAAATACCTTTATTTGCTAGTCACCAATGTTCGAAAGTTAGTTGCCAGTTACTATTTTAGAAATTACATTTTTCTAAAAACATTTCAAAAAGTAGTATGTTTCTAAAAAATATAGTACTAGATGAGAAATTTATGCATAGTATCTATTTTTAAAAACTTATTTTCATAAATACTCATTTTTAATTTTTCTTTCAAAAATACTTATTTTTATGGTCCATATTGCATATGCAAAATATAAGTGATCCATATTTATAATGTAAATTTTATCCATGAAGTACATATTTTATGTATAAAATATGAACAATATATATTTCAATGTAAATGTGTACCGCGATTTACATTTTTCATTATAAATTTGACCTATCGTATCTATTTTAAAATATGTACCAATTTTTAGTATAATTTTTATTCATAAAATGTAGATCATGATATATATTTAACGCATGAAATGTATACCATAGACCATAGTATACATTTAATGTAGATTGTGGTATATATTTTATATGTAAAACAATGATAGTCTACATTTCTCCATAAAGGTATAAAAAGAGTATTTATGAAATAAAAATAAAAACAGATATTTATAGAAATATAGTTTTGGAAATCGATATTTATGAACTTTTTATATACTGAATTTAGAAAAAACTAAACCCACCGTGTATTTGCAATTCTTTTATAAAAACGAGGTATAAGGCCTAATTTTCACAAAAATTAACAATATAAAATAGAAAATAGGAATACGTGGCAATGGCATTGAAACAATAATTATGTAGAAAAACATTATAAAAACGAACTATGCAATTATTTGGGGGAAAAAAAGAATACTCATGCTTATTGATATTATTAAAATACATGTGTCAATCAACATTTTGGGAGTCTTTTGCATTAAAAAAAATATATATATATATATCTACAAGGATTATATATCTACAACAGTATCGTTTCATAAATTAATTAAAAAAAACTAAAGACAGGGAATTTGATGGGAGTATTTTGCATTTCCTTTTCCTTTTAAGCGTGGGATAACTTTTTTTTTCCCCTAGATTTTTGATTCATGAAATAGGGTGAACTATAAAAAAATAACTTAAAGTTAGAATATTCTACAATTTAAACCTTGGAGTATGGACTCTATAAAATAATATATTGAGATTAAAAATTTTTAAAAATTGATATTTTGGATTGACTTTTTAAATAACTTAACAAGAAAAAAATTAATAAAATTATCAATATTAAAGAAAATAATAAGGACTAATTCAGTTTTAATGAAAAATATTATTGTTTTTTCTTTTGTTGCTACAAATGGTCAAAAAATCAGTGCATGGTATCAATTTTTGCAAATTTTTAATCTTAGATTATTATTTTATGGACTACAAACTTCATTATTTATAATGCAGAGTAACTAAACTTTAGGATTTTTTTTGGCAGTTCACTCTCATGAAATATATATAAGAATGAAAATGGAGATAAATATTAGGAAAATATAAAGGGTATATCTATTGCCACTCCTATCCCTTATATAAAAATTAATTTATGACAAAAATATCCATATATGATATGACATAAATGGTAAAATAAACATTAAATAACTAGATGTTAGCCCAAGATTGACTACTCAAGAGAGGGGTGAATTGAGTTTTAAAACTTCTTCAGAAATTTTTTGACTATGTAAAACCATAAATCACTATTTTTAAATTTTGAAGCTAAATAAATAATAATATCAAGTATATAACAATAATATCAAGTATATTAAATATACTATATATCAAACAGTCAATTAAATAGCTTGCAATAAGTAAACAGTGTAGGGATAGAGAAAATACAAACTTAATTTTTACGAAGTTTGACAAACACGACAATTTGTCTACGTTCCCGACTCTCAGCAACTTACTTTGAACTTTTCACTATCGGATCAAGATTATAGACTTGATTGACCAGTGTACAAACAGAGTGAATTCTTCTTAAACTTACCCAAACTTTACAATAATTTTGAATCCAGTTCAATTATATCTAACCACGGATTGTTTAGACTCTAGTGTCAATCTCAAATATACTAGGGTGTTTAAATAATGGTGCCAATCTCACCAACTCACGGGTTGTTTAGATTCTAGTGATAACCTTACATACACTCAGATTATTTAGACTCCAGTGGCAACCTCACCTAAATCAGGTTGTTTAGACTCTGGTGGTAACCTCATCTAAATCGAGTTGTTTATGAATCTGATACCAACCTCACCTCACACTCAATGATTTTTCAACAATACAAAGTGAACACACTCAAGAACTGTAATGCCCCAAGTCCCACATTGGGTATGCTCTGAGAAGGTCATGAGTATTTAAGTAGCAGTCCATGAGTCCAAAAGTACCTCAAGCTAGCACTTTTGAGTGAGGCCCAGTGGTGTTACATTTGGTATCAGAGATGATCCAGTCCATACCTGTGGGCCTTGGAAGGCTGCCACGGGCCGAAATCATGGTGAATGTGGACCCCGCCCATAAGAGTTATATGTGGGCTATTGAATATGGACCTCTGGCGAGGACGCTAGGCCCTTAAAGGGGAGAGATTGTAATACCCCAAGTTCCACATCGGGTATGCTCTGGGAAGATCATAAGTATTTAAGTAGTAGTCCATGAACCTAAAAGTACCTTCAAGCTAGCACTTTTGGGTGAGGCCCAGTGCTGTTACAAGAACTCTTCTCATAAAATTAATGAATACAATTTTAACTTAGGAGATTTGAGAAAATGCATAATAGATGTTCTAAAATTGGTTCAATATGATTTGAAAGTTAATTAATATAAAAATAGACTTTTGTACTTTGAAAGTAGTTAGATAACAATTTAGATTCATGCAAAATCTTTTTCAAGTCTTAAATAACTTCTATTTATAAACTTGAGTAAAACTAGATGTTTATGACTGCAGTTTCTAAAATTTTCGGAAGACCGGTCAAGTTTCTGGTAGACTTCCAAAAACTAGCCGTTGGTAGTACGGCAATGACAGTCAAAATTTAATAGTCATATTGAAGTTTTTAGTCTACCAGATGATATTTTTGGTCTACCAATAGTTATTTTCAGTCTACCTAAAACTTTCAGTTTTTGTCAGCTTTTTGGCATTTTTTCAAATTCTGACAGCTTTTGGTGTTTTTTAAATTCTGACTTCTAAATATGTTTTAAACATTTTAAAAATATTAGAAATCAATTTGAAAGAATATTTTAGCTATTGTAAACTTGTTTTAGTTTCATAAAGATATTTAACAATAATTTAGAAAGTATTCATATTAAAACATATTCTAGTTTGCAAATAGAAAATCTCTTTTTAGCTTATTTCAAATAATCATGATTTCAAATATATTTATAACTTATTTGAACATAAGAAATCACGTATTAAAGAATATTTTGCCTATTTAAAAAATTCATTATTTTCTATTTTCAACTTCTATAATAAAATAATTATTTTAAAATTAAAATAGTTTGAAAACTTTTTTGAAAATATGAGCCAATATAAAGGGAATTTATGTGCAATGAACTAAATCAAATACAAGACTAAATATGAAATATACCCTATGTCCTTCTTCAAGCTTGATTCTAATAAGTTCAATATATATCTATCTTCAAGCTTGATTCTTTAATCAACTTGAGTTAGAACTTTTAAAGCTATTTCACTATACACTCAAGTTAAATCATTAGTACAAAATTAAATGTTTGTTATCTTCAAAATAAGAGTGAATAATATTGAAATCTTAATTTCTTAACACTAGAATATTTGTTTTTAATTACAATATTAGTTCTTAACACACCCCTTTAGACACTTTTGATGAAATCTATCATTGTCCTTTGAATACCTTTGATGAAATCTATCATTCTTGAAATTAAAAAGAAAAACCTTGAAAAAAAGTTACAATCCCTTTAGTTAGATTAAGCTTTTGAAACTATAGATGAGCGTATCCTTTTAAATCTCAATAATTTTGATTAAGTGACACACACACACACACTCTCTCTCTCTCTCTCTCTCTATATATATATATATATATATATATATATACTAAAAACTTTAATTTAATGTTTATGAAAAATAACTCAAGAACCTTAACTTTTTTTAGAATAAATAAATAAATAAATAAATAATAACACAAAATAATGAAAATTAATTGATAATTTGAATCCCAAAATTATTATATCTATTCTTTTAATTAAAAATAATATATTAAAATATCTAGAAATTTTTATCCAGAAAGAGAAATATTGAAGAAGATAAATATTTGGAGATTCTAGAACTAGTAGATGAGAAAAGAAATTTTATTGGATTTTTTTAATATCTAATTTTAGAATAAAAATTATTAGAGACAGGTGCGCTAAGAAAATATTTAAATTTCAAATTTTAGAAAGGTGTCTAACTAGAAAACAGGTGAGCAGAGAAAAAAGAAAATTAGCAATAGAGCACCAAAAATAAAATATAAAGATAATATATAAGCATGCAGGGCCATACATTTCACATAGTTATTACTAAAGACGCTTCCAATTACACAGTAAATGCTTTATTGTTAATTAAAAATAAAATAAGTTTAAATCTCTATTCTTATAAATATTAATCATAAACGCATTTTAATATAATTAATTGGGACGATGCATTTCAGTAATAACGGACACAAATTTCTTTAATGGGGCTATTAAAAGTAAATTGTTCATTTCCAACCAAAAAAAAAAGCGAAATTGTTTATTCAAAAAAAAAAAAAAAAGCCCCTGAGGAAAAAAAAGTGGCAAAGGGGATGTATTAAGGTATTATTTATGTGGGACCCATTCAATATTAAAATTTAATAGTAATAATAAAAAAACAGAGAATCAAGCAATTCAAGTACGCTGTTAGTAAATACTAATAGGATATAATTAGAACTTAAAACTATGTGTCAATCTCAAAAAACAAAAACATAAAAAACAGAAAAAAAATAAAAAAGAAAAAGAAAGAAAAGCGCATAGTTGAAGCAATATGGCCGGTGGAGCCGGTGGAACGACACTGTTCCAAGTTCATCGATACTTCTATATATATATATATATTAATAAAATATATTAATAAAGTCTGTAACTTTGTACTTCTTATTTCACTATTAGAATAAGAATCAACAAAAGGATGCAAACCCTAAGTTAATAGTTTAGTTTTAAATTTTTAATGGAGTACAAATGAATATTAGTTGCACTACCATTACCTTGCAGTGACAATAATGCAATTACTAAACAAATACCAAATCTTAACATTCATTTGTTTGCACATGCAACGAAGATGCTCTTGTGTTACTATAATTAATCCAATTAAAAAAAAAATATTGAACAAGTTAAAGAAGCAGGTCGAAGAAATAGGCTTGTTTCTTGTGTCTTTTCTTCATTTTATTAGGTGATTTGTAAGTTAGTAACGGCTTAAAAGCTTTTGGTTCTTGACATGACCTCATATTTGATTATTTCTCATGAACGTTTCTTTTTCAACAACTAATATTTCTTGTATGTATCTACTCATGTTTCTTTTATTTTTAATTTTTTTTAAAGATTTTTCCCTTTTTCTTTGGGTTCAATTTTTAGGATGAAAAAAAAAACGAAAAATCTTTGGGTTCATCTTTGGTACAGAAAACAAAAGAGCTCCTTGTGTTCCTAGTGCATTTAATCTTAAAACTAAGAATAATAAGCACCAATACTAATTTTTTTTTTTTAATACCAATTGAGTTGTCACTATTATTAACTTGTACGAACTGAGTTTATTCAATTCAATTAGAACGTGACATTAATATCATATATAATACAATTTAACGTACTAATCACAAGACAATAAGTAAACTATCACATGAGTTGGTTAAAATGAAAAATAAAAGTTAAGATTAGAACTAGTATATCTAGTTTAGTCAAAAAGAAAAAGAAATAGTATTATTTTAGATGCTTGACACAGAAGTCAATTGGTCCTCCGCAAATCTCTACACAATTAGTCAAAAGAAAATTAATGCGTGCTCAACTATTGATTATACAATTACTATTTAGTGTACCACTCTCTACACATTTTTTTTTCTTCTTTTTTTGGCTGAATCAAATGTTGATGATCTTTGATAACGTCAAATGACCCCCTAGGACATGGATTAATCCCGCAACACACAGATAACCCTATATAATACTATACTACACTATGTCACCAATATATAACACCAACATACCATTGATAATATAATTAGCTCGCACCGATCCTAAACTACGCTGGTGGCCACTAGCAACGTTGTTGACCCGGTCTCGGCGATTCCAAGGAGCCCAAAATATGACATGATACCCTACCAAACTTAGGTAAAATGTATTATTTATCAAAAGAATTAATGATTTTTCCCTTTTTATTTGCACTTCAATAAATAAAAAGCCAGTATTACCAAAAGTATTACTAAATGCAATGTTACCAAACACAATTTTATTTTTAAAATCTAATATTAAATAAAAAATATTATAATTTTCGTTTCAAGTAAATTATGAACGAATTCATACCAAACGGCCGTTTTCTCTTGTTATTATAATTGTTATTTCCCCTTTTCACTCTATGTCTTTTTTTAATACTGCCAACCTATAATGCTGTATCACTATCCTAATTAAAGAGGATAGGGTAATTGTCTCTTTGAATATATCTCCCTGATTTTCTTTCGTCTCTAAAAATGAATCTGTAAACATATATATATATATATATATATATATATATATATATATATATACGTGTATCAGTCAGTGTATATATGAACATACATAGAATGAGTTCTAAAATAGTTTTTGTTGAATTTCTTCAATTTGGCCTAATTGAAAACTATATGTAATAGCAAATGATCTCATATTTTCATTCCAATTTCACTTCATACGGCAAATTAAACTTAATTTTTGTGGATCTTTTGTGGATCTTTTGTAGATGTTTTCTTTTGATTTCTTTAAGATATCATTAGGTCATTAGGATGATACATATCAAAATCTTTAAGATGCTCCTTTGGTTAAAACTTGTAAATTGATCCCTTCCTTTAAGCCTAAATTGGCTGATCAAGAAAAAAAAAATTGAGAGAAAGAAAGCGAAAATTCTGTGTTATTACTTTATTTTCATATTATATGCTATAATATTACATATATAAAGCTATACACTATATACTATTTATAACATTACTTACATTTCGATCTTCTAAATCATAATGTAGCGAATGAGGTTTCAGATTTACTTTTCCTATTTTAGGGAATCGAATTGAAAGATTCCCCTTTACTTAATTCCAATATATTTTTTTTTCCTTTTTTGTTTGTTGCCTTTTTAATTTTCAATTTAATATAAATGGAATGATTTTTGGAATTTATTTTACCAATAACACTTGACATGATCAGTTAAATAATTTTTTTGAGAATGAGAAAGTAAAATCAAATAACGATAATATTTTAAGAATACTCGAACAAAATATTCTCAAAGTATATATAATTGATCATTTAAAGCGATAAATCATATTTCACATCAAACGCATTAAGAAGAATTGATTTTTATCTAAATATATCTGACTCGTCATAATCACTCTTTCACACTCAAACACCGAAAACCAGCTAGAGCTCATCAATATACACATAATTATTGCTAAATATTGCCATATATACACCATAAAAAAGCACCCCGACATATATTTAGATTATTTTTGTGTAACGAAACGCGCATACGGTTGTACACTGTACAATTGTCCTGATTACAGTATCAATATGTGATTGTCCTATTAAACCGTCGGTGACTTCCTTGGGAATAACGACTCCGCAATATAATGGTCCCAAACATCTTTTAACCACATGACAAAACCCAGAAATAAACTAATTAACATAAGCCTTAATCTTTCAACTTGTCCCAAAACTCTCCATTACCCTTTTTCTATCTGTCATTAACATGCCAATTCTCCTTACGTAAATCATCAAACAATCCCTCTCATTCTTTCAAGTCTTGTGACATGTTTTGTGTTAAGTTTTCATAACACAATATTTTGGAGCATAGCAGAGATTGCTTGAGTGACACGTAAACATGGCGGCTACGTTGGCCGGAGATGATCTAGCACGGTCGTTGAGTAGCCGGACTACGAGTTTAAGGTCGTTAAGTAAGCGAAGTTGGGGCTCGACGAGCCTCCGGGAGGCTTGGACAGGCCAGGGAGACTTGTTCCAAAGAAGTGGGAGGGAACACGATGACGAGGAGGAGCTTAAGTGGGCGGCGATAGAGCGGCTTCCCACGTATGATAGGTTGAGGACCGGGATGTTGAGGCAGGCTTTGTCTAATGGAAGAGTTTGTTTCCAAGAGATTGATGTTACCAATCTGGAAATCAAGGAGAAAAGGACTCTCTTGGAGAGTGTGCTTAAGGTTGTTGAAGAGGATAATGAGCAGTTTCTTAGAAGGCTTAGAGATAGGACTGATAGGTGATTGATTGTTTCATACAAATTTGTTTATGACTTTATGTAGATTGGAGAATTCTATTAATTAGTACTTGAAGAGAATGTTAAAGAAAAGGATCCTTTTCTGTTTTGCTTTTTGTATTTTTGATGAACAGAGTTGGGATCGAAATTCCGAAAATCGAAGTGAGATTTGAGGATATGTGGATTGAAGGAGATGCTTATGTTGGAACCAGGGCTCTTCCTACTCTCTTGAATTCTACCTTGAACACCATTGAGGTACTTTCTTCTTTTTTCTTCTCTTCTTGATTAAATTATTTGAATTTTGGTTGTGTTGTGTTGTCTTGTGATGAATAGAGTTACACTTTTGTCCAAAATCTCAAGTCTGTGATGATTCAAATTTAATTTCAATTTTGAGATTGAATAATTTAACTCCATGATCTTTTTACAAAATGATGATATAATATTAGCTTTTTCATAAGAATTACATAGTCTGAACTTCTAATGATTATTCGTTTAAGCAAAGCAGTTGGTTGGATGGAGGCTATCAGTATGCTTTTATCTAAGTTACTTAAATGTATGTGAATCATCACTATATATTGATTTGTTTACCTTTTCTCCTCCCCCCCCACCAATGATCAGGGAATTCTTGGATTTATTAAGCTTTTCCCATCCAAGAAAAGGGTTGTCAAGATAATCCGTGATGTAAGTGGATTGGTAAAGCCATCGAGGTATATCTCTTTAATTTCATTAAATGTTTCCATTGTGTTGTCACAAAATTTCTTGTGTCATTCTCAGGATCATATAATATCCTAATTAGTTGACAAAAATTCATTTCAGAAACCTTTTGTATGGGAAAATAGGACAATTACTTTTATGCACTTTCCCTATAGAACCAAATGATTTCTTTATGTACAATACACTGATTTGATTTGTGTTATATAGAATGACATTGCTTCTAGGACCTCCAGGATCAGGGAAAACTACATTGCTTCGGTCACTTTCAGGGAAGACAGATAAGAATCTGAGGGTGTGTCGTCCTTAACTTCTCCTAACAATTAACATTATCTTTCAAATTTATTCTGATGCAACAAATAGTATATGTGGAGAAGAAACTATTATGACTCTTATTGTCTTTTCTCTATGGTCACCTTATGCTTCTCCAACTATTCGTAAGGATTCCAAAAACCACTTCTGAGACTTCAATAATCTTAGTAATACACTCTGAAAATCTTGTAAAAGTTCTGACTTCGCCATCGTTTGATCATGTAAACAGTCCTCTGGGAGAGTCACTTACTGTGGTCACGAATTGTCGGAGTTTATTACTCAAAGAACATGTGCTTATATTGGGCAGCATGATCTTCATCATGGAGAGATGACAGTCAGAGAAACACTGGACTTCTCTGGTCGCTGCCTTGGGGTTGGTACCAGATACGAGCTGCTGGCAGAATTGTGTAGAAGAGAAAAAGAGGCTGGAATAAAACCTGATCCTGAGATCGATGCATTCATGAAAGCCACGGCTCTGGCAGGACAAGAAACTAGTTTAGTTACAGATTATGTTCTTAAGGTTTGTCGTATATTCTATCCAATACATCACTTCAGTTGTTAAATTAAGTTTCAGAGACTTAACTAAGTGAATGTCTACAGATCCTTGGTCTAGACATATGTTCTGATATTATGGTGGGTGATGAGATGAGAAGGGGGATATCTGGTGGACAAAAGAAACGTATAACTACAGGTATGAACTACATACACAAAAGAGTACAAACAGAGAAAAAATTGTGTAAATGGGCCCTTTTATGAGCTCTGATAAGCTGTTTTCTTTGTTTAATAGCAGCATCATTAGTAATTTTTCATAATGAATGTAGGAGAAATGCTGGTTGGACCTGCGAAAGCTCTTTTCATGGATGAAATATCGACAGGTCTAGACAGTTCAACAACCTTCCAGATTGTCAGGTTTATGAGGCAGATGGTTCACATAATGGATGTAACTATGATCATCTCTCTATTGCAACCAGCACCTGAGACTTTTGAGCTTTTTGATGACATTATTTTACTCTCAGAAGGTCAGATTGTTTACCAAGGTCCACGTGAGAATGTGCTAGAGTTTTTCGAAAGTGTTGGCTTCAAATGCCCTGAAAGAAAAGGTGTTGCTGACTTTCTGCAAGAGGTTACTTCCAGAAAGGACCAAGAGCAGTACTGGTTCAAAAAGAATGAGCCTTATCAATATTTTAGTGCAGAAGAGTTCGTTGACCGCTTCAAAAATTTCCACATCGGCCAAAAACTCTCTGAAGAACTTGGAGTTCCTTATGATAGATCCAAAACTCATCCGGCTGCATTGGTGAAAGAGAAGTATGGAATCTCGAACTGGGAGCTCTTCAGGGCTTGTTTTGCAAGAGAGTGGCTCCTGATGAAGCGCAACTCGTTTGTATACATATTCAAGACAACTCAGATTACAATCATGTCGATAATCGCCATGACAGTATTTCTAAGAACAGAAATGAAGCATGGCCGAGTGGAAGATGGAGGGAAATTTTATGGTGCACTGTTTTTCAGTCTTATTAATGTAATGTTCAATGGGATGGCAGAGCTTGCAATGACTATGTTTAGGCTTCCTGTGTTTTTCAAACAGAGGGATTTCATGTTTTATCCTGCATGGGCTTTTGCCTTACCAATTTGGATCCTTAGGATTCCTATCTCACTTATGGAGTCAGGAATATGGATCATCCTCACTTATTACACAATTGGATTTGCTCCTGCTGCTAGTAGGTATGTTAGCGCACAACAATATTTCGTATTACATACTATACAAATATAAGTTTTAAACAGTATACTTTAAAATATGACAGGTTCTTCCGGCAACTATTGGCATTTTTTGGTGTGCATCAGATGGCTCTCTCTCTTTTCCGTTTCATCGCAGCCATTGGAAGAACTCAAGTTATTGCAAACACACTTGGAACCTTCACACTACTATTGGTTTTTGTTCTTGGTGGATTCATTGTCGCCAAAGGTTCTCAGCTAACCTCTTATGTTGTTAACTATAATATAATGCTTGAATTGGCTAATATTTCACAATCCCAATACCTACTGTAGTTGTTCTGCTTGTTAGTGTATTATATTTATGATAGTTAAACATGTAAGACCTTCCTATTTTTGTAGATGACATCCAGCCATGGATGATTTGGGGCTACTATATCTCCCCCATGATGTATGGACAGAATGCTATAGTAATTAATGAATTTCTTGATAAAAGATGGAGCTCAGTAAGATCCCTCAGAACTCCAACATATTATTTTCTGTTTGACATTTTCCTTTGGAGGCTAGAACTATTCCCATCATTACAATACCACAATGTCGTTTCGTTGTTACAGCCCAATACCGATCCAAGAATCTCCGAACCCACAGTTGGAAAGGTTCTTCTCAAGGCCAGAGGCATGTTTACAGAAGACTACTGGTACTGGATATGTGTGGGAGCACTCTTTGGGTTTTCTCTGCTTTTCAACATCTGTTTTATTGCAGCACTCACGTTCTTGAATCGTAAGGCATCCGATCTTATAATAATATTGATTTGGTAATGTCATACTAAGATTTGTTAGCTCTGATTATTCTTTGACACCGAATATAGCTCTCGAAGACTCTAAATCTTTCGTTCTGGAGGAAGAAAACAAGAAAATATTCAAAAGTGAGTCACGCTTTGACGAAAAGCATAGAACAATGAGGACAGAAAGAAATTCGCCATCTACTGTCCCCTTGTCTGAAGGTACCAGAATGCATCTTCCATTACATGTAAAATTTTATATTTGAATGAATAGAAAGAAAGTATAAGTATGATAATATGATTATGACAGGTGTTGATATGGCAGTGATGAACAGTCCAGACAAGTCGAAAATTAGTACTTCTGAGAGTGAACCTAGTAAAAGAGGAATGGTGCTGCCCTTTCAGCCTTTGTCACTTGCATTTGACCATGTGAATTATTATGTTGATATGCCTGCTGTAAGTCCCTTCTCCATATCCCTTTCCCATTCATGCAGCTTCAAGTCAAGATGAATCATTCGCAAAATACTTATAGTTTGAGGTCTACACAAGTTTCGAATTTCGTTTTCATAAGAGTCCCAAGTTTTGGATAATTTCCTTAACTTGCATAGCATGCCAAAAAGCTTAATGACTCAAAGCTATCATACCAGAGACTTGGTTGATCACTCATGACTTCAGATTCACACCTAAATATGTTATTCTTTCAAACTCATATTTACCATAACAGAATCACCTTGTAGCATTAGAATAAGCTCTTGAAATACTAATGCTGCAATATTTTGGTTTGTTCAACAGGAAATGAAGAACCAAGGACTTGAAGAGGATCGTCTCCAGCTCTTACGAGATGTTAGTGGTGCTTTTAGGCCTGGCATACTTACAGCATTAGTTGGTGTAAGTGGTGCTGGGAAGACCACTTTGATGGATGTGCTAGCTGGAAGGAAAACTGGTGGATACATAGAAGGAAGTATCAGCATTTCTGGTTATCCAAAGAACCAGGCAACTTTTGCTCGTGTTAGCGGTTATTGTGAACAGAATGATATCCATTCTCCGAACATTACTGTTTATGAATCTCTCGTGTACTCCTCCTGGCTGCGTCTAGCTAAGGAGATTAAGAAGGAAACACGGCAGGCAATTTTTTTTTTTTCTTTTTTTCAATTAAAATTAAGATTTTTTTAGTTTCTTTCTGATGGTTTTCATGATCAACTGCTTTCTTTTTTCCTTTCTGCATCTTTCTTTGCTTAAGCACCTTTGAACTTTTAATTGGCGGTGCTAATTTAAACTAGCAATAAGAGTTTAACTGAGCACAGATTAAATGAACTTATCTTGATTTTTTTGCCTTTCCATGACAGATGTTCGTCGAGGAAGTCATGGAGTTGGTTGAGCTAAACCCACTAAGAAACTCTCTAGTAGGCCTTCCAGGAGTAGATGGTCTCTCAACTGAACAGAGGAAGAGACTGACAATAGCTGTAGAATTAGTTGCTAATCCATCTATCATCTTCATGGATGAGCCTACATCGGGCCTTGATGCTAGAGCGGCTGCCATTGTCATGCGTGCAGTAAGAAACACTGTGGATACAGGGAGAACTGTTGTCTGCACAATCCACCAACCAAGCATAGACATTTTTGAAGCCTTTGATGAGGTACATAAAATTTCGTAAATATCAGTTCGATCATTAAAATATGTCAACTTCTCTGATTGACGTCAGCCATGGACTTCTTCTCAACTTGATTATCTTTTATGCTCACAGCTACTGCTGATGAAGAGAGGTGGACAAGTCATTTATGCCGGACCCCTTGGTCGCAATTCACACCATCTTATAGCATACTTTGAAGTGAGTGTTAAATCTTCAGAATCTGATACAGAAACTCAAGAGGAGTTCATAGTAAAACTAACTTTATACCCTTTTGCAGGCAATCCCTGGTGTTAATAAGATTAAAGATGGTACAAATCCAGCTACTTGGATGTTGGATATCAGTACTCCTGCAGTTGAGACTCAACTTGGCATCGATTTTGCAAACATATACGTGAATTCTGGACTGTACAAGTATGTCAACATTAAAGCTCTTGCATGAATTGTTGTTACAATGTGCCCCATTGTTTTTCTATCATGTCGAAATTGTAACCAGGTCATATATTCCTTGTTTTCAGGAAAAATAGTGACCTAATCAAAGAGCTAAGTACTCCAGAACCAGGATCCAAAGACCTGTACTTCCCAACCAAATATTCCCAGTCTTTTACTACTCAATGGAAAGCTTGCTTCTGGAAACAACACTGGTCCTACTGGCGGAACCCACAGTATAACGCCATCCGATTCTTCATGACAATAGTTGTTGGTGTTCTTTTTGGACTTATTTTTTGGAGCAAAGGAGACCAAACGTAAGTCATTACAGTCATTTTCCCATCTTCGTCAATATAATTTCATTGAACCATGCATGACATGTTACAATTCTATAGAAAAGGACTAATTCCATCATCTTGAGCACAGCTGATCATACAAAATACTTCTTCATAGTTACCGAGCATCTCAGCTCTCGTTTTTCTCATTAGAAAATTAAGACTTTTACCTCTTAACACTTTTATCAAGAATCTTTTTAAATACATACTCCTCTTTCTCTTCATTTTCACATATTCCTAATATTAACTAATATTATGCCAAACAGTCAGAGGCAACAAGACCTACTAAATTTGATGGGAGCTATGTATGCTGCTGTTCTCTTCCTTGGAGCCACCAATACTTCCTCTGTGCAACCCATTGTTGCAATCGAAAGAACAGTCTTCTACCGTGAAAGAGCGGCTGGGATGTATTCTGAATTGCCTTACGCATTTGCTCAGGTAAAATAAGCTGAATTCCACAGTATCAAGTCAAGTCAAGACAAAAGTCTGATTTTGTTACTGAAAGAAACAAACGTGAAGCCTACTAAATACTAATCTCAAAACATCCTATGCTATGCAGGTTACCATAGAGATAATCTATGTTGCAGTTCAAACACTTGTCTACAGTCTTATTCTGTATTCTATGATTGGGTTCCATTTGCAAGTCGTCAAGTTTCTCTGGTTCTACTACTTCATATTGATGTGCTTTATCTACTTCACGTTGTATGGCATGATGACTGTGGCTCTCACTCCAAACCACCAGATTGCTGCCATTGTCATGTCCTTTTTCTTGAGCTTCTGGAACCTGTTTTCTGGTTTCCTGATCCCCCGGACGGTATGCATTCCTAAGTCTTGATCTCCTCACTAATCACTTTCGACTGTACGAACGAAGTTTGAAGTGAAAGTCTTGTAAATGGCCATTAGAGTTGTAACTTCAGACACATATTTTTCATGTCTTGCGGAGAAAATACGAAGAGTATTAAGATAGAGTGTAGCAAATTAGTACAGAAGTAGGAGCAGCCAATGTTTTCTGTTAAAGTAAAGTGAAACCATCTAATTGTATTCAATGTAGTTTCTCTAAGCCCCCTATAGTATTGATGCGCTTTCAAGTTTTTAACTTAAAAGGGTATCCAAATATTTACATGTAGTGCTTGGACAATTTTTGCAGCAAATCCCAATATGGTGGAGATGGTACTACTGGGCTTCTCCAGTTGCTTGGACAATCTATGGCCTCATTACATCCCAAGTAGGTGACATAACAGATCAAGTGGCAATTCCAGGAGGAGGTTCCATTTCAGTGAAGTCTTATCTTAAGGGGTTTTTAGGCTTTGATTACGACTTTCTTGGAGCAGTTGCAGTGGCCCATATTGGTTTTGTGTTCATTTTCTTCGTTGTATTTGCCTATGGTATCAAGTATCTCAATTTCCAAAGGAGATGAGAGAAATCTTTAACTGGTAACGAGAGTTTATGTAACCATTTACCTATTATTATTTTTGATGCAGTTTCCATAGCTAAATCACTTATTACAATGTCTCCATTGTTGTGTTATATGAGCGTTAATCTCCCACCTGCAATGAGAACTGCATTGTGTTGATCAATTTTCTGTACCATTCTCTTTTCTGACCATACATACACACCTTTGGCATCCTTTGGAGGTTTAAGCTGTTTCCTTGGTCTTTGAAAGTCTACTACCGTGGTAAAACATTCTAATAAAGGAAATGAAGGAAAGATGAGCTTTAGCTATTTTGTAAAATTAAAAAATAGAGGAATGAAAAAAAGAAGACGAAAGATTATGTTTATATATTGTGATCTTACTTTGCTTTCACATATTACCATGAAGCAATTCCAGAAGCAGAAAGATAACAAATCCGTAAAATATTTTCTAATTCATCCGAACCTGTCTTGCAATGTAGTAGTAGTAATAATAATAATAATAATAATAATAATAGAGGGTGTTATTCAAAAAATAGTAATAATAAGGGTGGCGAGTCTACTATTCACACACTTTCTAAGACCACCCTCAACTAAAACTTAAAGTTTAATTTATACTTATTATACCATTTGTTATTCTAAACTATCCTTAATTTAGTTTTATATTTCTATTTCCAAAATTTATATCTTTTCCTTTCTTTTATTTTTTATTTTTTATTTTAACCCTTGTTCAACTCGGGAAACCACGACTACTTCTTCACACACCCTTGTTGTTTCCAGGTTTGTAATAATGAAAATAGAGTTGAGCCGATCATTTGTTGCTTCATCATCATCCATATAGGAGGGGCAAACCAATATTGGATCCAGATATATATGTTTGACCATTGTCGTTTGACCCAACCTTTGCCATCTCTGTCTCTCTCTCTTCACGAAGGCTCACTTAGTCAATTGACCTCAACTCCATCTCAGACAAATTGTCAAATCTCTCAATCTGAGATATTTCAATGAATGATGCATATCTCTCTTTCCCGTGACCGCCGGAGCCATGGCATGACACCCTCTCTCTGGTTCAATCCAAGAGCAAGACATTGAAAAAGAATGGCGATTTGATGACTGATGAGTTTAGTTGTTATCCATTGTATCTCATCATTTAAAAATCTTACAGTTCAAGTTCTGTTAGCCCTCTTAAAGGGATTATTTAATTTTTGATTTTATCCTATCTTAGCTTTAGGTTTAAGTTGATAACAACGATGTATTTGAAGACTGAAGTTGACTCCAGAACTGTCAAGACTCCTTTGTATTCATTTTAAGTTTATTACTATGTACTGTTTAGGCAACATAAAAAGATGAACTTTTTCTTTTTGGATTTTTAAAATTATATTCAATTTGCTATTTTTATGAAATTTTATAGAATCTCGAGTTATGTTTCTATGCTTGTTGTTACAATACTTTGCCAAAAAGAAATGAACAAAGTTGATACTCTGATATTTGAATTGATTGGAAACAGAATACTTTATGAGGTTCTCTCGTCTTTCTAGTGACTTATGGTACTATCCCTATTATAACTTCTTGTATTTAGTCAGATTTAAAAATTTTTGGTTGTGTATTTGTATGTCATAGTGGGATTTAGATGCTCTTGAAAGAAAAATGTGTTCTCTGTTAGCTTTACCAATTGTTCATTTCACTTCTTCAAATATTTTTATTGAATTGATCTTATGTACATATGTATTAGTTGATACTTATAGTGGAAGATATATATAGATGAAGCTCTGGGAAGAAAGAAAATTTGAAGTTTGGGAGTAGGGATAGATATTCTCTGCATTGTCCTTAAACAAAGCCATAACTGTGCTTGAAGTGGATTTTACTTTTTAAATGCTTATGTTTAAAATCAAATGTCAGTTCAATTGTTTATTAAGATTAAGTATTTATCTTCTTTGTTGGTCAGGTATACAAGGATAGGTATGTTGTTTGCACAACTTATCAGACAAGTGGAGAGGGATGGTTTCAGGGCAACTGCCCTTACTATGGACACTCCAAGGCTTATCTGTTGGGAGGCTGATACAAAGAACATGTATTATTCATTATTGGTTAGGATCTTTCATGATAAAAGCAATGCATAATAAGATACAAATTGCAAGTTTGATGATATTATGAAAGTCTCAAAACTTTTTATTCTACTTCAGATTCACTTTGCCATCATTTTTTACTTTGAAACAATGAGGGTTTGGATCTTGAAAAAATAAACAAGGTGAGAACATGTGTACTTTCAATACTAAAGGAATATATACAATCCTTTATTTTTTTTGGTCCCGTGTTGCTATGTGCTAGTGTTTGGAGTTGCAGAACCCATCAGGTTTATATGTTGATGATATATATGAGTCATTCATGGATGTTGAGGTTAAATTTACCAAGTCTATTTTGTTTTTGAGTTTTCACGGCTGCTATTTTTCTTCATAATTTTAGAGACATTGAGTAATTATTGTAGTAGAACAGGTTTGTACCAAAGTGTGAGCAGGTTTGATATGGTTAAAGTTGATTCCTAAGATTATTTCTGTATATGGAGAAAAGGGTAAAGTTGGGTTATTTTGCTGATTTTTACCACAGGGAATATTCGAAGAAAGAATTACTTATTTATTTTCTCTATGTTTTGTCCCCATGTACTAGAAACTGATTGCAATCCAAGTGTTTTCCTTTCTTTTTATTTTTCATGATTAGCTATATGTTTCTGATTAGCTATTCTTAGGAACTGCATTAGTCTGTACACACTCATATTTAATTTTATGCGAGTCTTATCTTGTATTTTATCTATTTTTCCATGAGAAAAGTTAGAGATGAATACAACTAATCTGCAAGTTTGAATGTTGTGATTCTGCTACATGCTAACTTTCAGATGTCCCAATAACAATGTATGCCTTAGAACTTTTAATCTATATGCATGCTTGTCCTATCTTCATTATGTTAGGTTGAGGTTGAGAAATATTGTTGGGAGAATCTAAGGATGATGTATCAAAGTATATGTTTTTTCATATCTAGGCATTTTTTGTTTTTTATTTATTTATTTATTATTTTATTTTTAACTCATATATCTAGTTGTGACTGAAACTCCTTTAGTGATCATAATGTAGGCACAATGGAGTCAAATGAGGGTTATAAATTCTAACCACAAAGTGGACTCATTGGAGGCAGAGGAGGACAATGTTGGTGAGTGGATCTTTAAGGATCTTTGATTTCAAATGATTACAATGTTAGTGAATTATATATTTTTGGGTGTTTTGTTTTGATTATTTGCTGTTATATAACCTTTATCACTTGGATCTTCTAATTGGGAACTTTTTATTTTCTTCAATTGACTTGTACAAAGTAAAACTAGAAACAGTAACCAGCAACATTTTTTGTTTGATTGCAATTTCATTCTCATTTTTCATACTCTACTTAGTGTAAATGCGGTCTAGAGTGTATATTGAGGTTTAAAACTTTGTTCTTCTTTTAGACTAGAAAGGACGCAAGTGGAAGCTACTTCGATCATAGAAGAGTGTATGTGAACACATCTTACTCTCAAACTCAGCAAGTTCAGTCTCTCCCTTATATTGAGAAGCAATTTTGTCGTAATATCTTTTAAAAGATTCAGTCGAGGGTAAAGGAAAAAAAATCTTTGAATCTTGAAAATTTATTTATTCAAAACATTTTCTGGTTGCTGCTTGTTGATTGAGGAGTTTGTTTCTTAGTCACTCGATTATTGAGCAGGATTATTTTTCTTATGCTTAAAAGCATTGTCTCTATGTTCTTTCATATCCTACTTTGGATAGCTGAAGTTTAAAAATTCGGTGAGTCTTTTTTCTTGATTATTTGTGAGAATGAGAACGCAAAAAAATTGCATGTTCTCAATGAGAAGTTTGCAAATGCCGTGCTTCTAAATCCAGAATCTCCAAATGATAAACATGACCCTTATTTTGATATTTTGTTAATTAACATTATCAGGTATGCCGGCTCTTGGTGAAGAACAAGCACAATTTATGGCTGAAAGGATGAGGAAACTTTGCAAAGTTGGAATAAAAAATGCCATCATCGCAGACTCGCTAGAGTGTTATTTTCTTTAGTTGAAGTTATTCTATTTAATTTTTGTTTTTAGAGATTTTGATACATAAATTACATATAGGATTGACTATATGAAGTATATTTTTTTCTCTGAACTATATGAATTACTTTTACTGTATGCTTGTACTAGTTATGAATTTCAATTATACATTGATATATAAGTTCATAGAGATTATTTTGTTTACCAAACAATTACAGTACTAAAACGTTAGGCAGAAGAAATAGCTTATCTCAACATTGCGACAGAATGCAAATAGGAAGCTATTTCTAAATATTGTGACAGAATGCATATAGGAAAATCGGAGTTTGACGGGTGTTTACAAGACACAGAATGTAGGTCAACTTTTATAAGTACATAAATACTAATGTGACGGTGTTCTTTCATCAACATGATGTAATTCCCGAGCATTAGTTTGTCCTTGATGAAGAAACATGAAGGTGATTCTTTTCCAGTGGCTTTTAAAAGGTCATAACATGTTTATGTTCATTCAACGCTGACCAATCTTTTTGCGTTGAGTATGATAAGTTCTTGTAATTCTAAACACTTATAGAGGAACACTCGGGTCAGCTTAAAAAATTATAGAGGCTGATCAAATCGAGTATGAGTGGTCAAATCATATAATTGGTCGATCCCAAAAAGGAAAAAAAAAAAAACTAAAATATGGATACAAAGCCTCGTAGATTTTGAAGAGACATTATTTATAGAAGTATAAGCACAATACCCTTAAGGGCTGTTTGGTACGGGGTAATTCTTAGGTAGGAATGAGTATTTCAATACATCTCTATATTTGGTATCATTTTAACACCCAGTAAAATAATCACATTGGGAATAAAATCTTCCTAAGTGGGGGTAATATGAAAGTAGCCAAAATATGTGGATTTTAGTAGCAAATTGTTTTATTTTATGCTAACAAATTTTATTATTTTATAAGCAATTTAATTTTACAATTATTTTTTAAGTTTAATTTAAGTATATTCCTATGCGCAACCAAACACAATTATCTAATATCCCAGAAATCATAAACAAGATTACTTTGTACAACCAAACACAATTATTTTGAATATTAGACATTCATATTACCATCTTCAGCATTCCTATTAATCTGTAAATTTGGATTACCTTCTATCAAACGACCCTTAGCAAATCATTAATCAACTCTATTCATATAATACACTTCATTGTTGCTTCTGAATTAGGGTCCATATCAGTGTCTTAAGCTATCCAATACGAGCTCCATGACCATAGGATGATTACAGTTCAATGTGTTCCCTGGATGCCAAAAAGAATTTCAAATGATCCTAATACGAATTAGAACCAATTTTGGTACAGGATCATCATAAATCGTGACTCTACTCCAGGGTCCTATAAGTAGAGACCACAAGTAAATTTTATTGGCAAAAACTAAAATGAAACAAGGCATAATAAGTGATTATAAGCAAATTATTCTATGTATATGTCAGCCCTCCTGCGTAATGGAATGTGTAACACTTTTTATATAAAGCTTTGTTTTACGAGGCTAGAGTGACAATTAACAAGTTGTTCAGAGGAATCATTAACACAGAAAAATCCACATATATTCATTCCATGATATAACATTCAAGCTGGCTAATATATTGGTGGTTATTATCATGTTCTTTTCGGTGTGTTAAAGTAGCTAGGATCCTAAGCATTGTTGCATAATAGCCTGACCTCTAAAGAGTTTAGATCAGATGACAATTGATGCTTCTCCTCTACATTGATATCTTCAAAATTGGAATGCAGAAAGCAACTTGAAATTAAAATTCTTCTTCTGAACAAATTAAACATAAGGTGTAAGTCCAAGGTTAGCTAACCAAGAGAGGGGGTAAATTAGTTTTCAAAAACTTTCGCAAACTTTTCTTGAAAAACAAGTAGATTTAGTCAATAAAAACTACAACAAGTGAAAATAGGAAAATTGTATGCATAAACTAAAGATAAATAGGATAAATAAATTTAAGAAGATAGGAATAGAGAAATATAAATACTATTTTTACAAGATTCAACAAATACGACGATTTGTCTATATTGCCGGCCTTTGGCAATCCGCTTTGAGCTATCCACTGTCGGAACAAGAGAATGAGCTTGTCCGTCCTTTTTACACAATAAGTGCTTTCTTCTTAGGCATACTCATGCCTTTACAATAGTTTTGAATCCGACTCTATTATGTCTAACACAGATTGTTTAGACTCTAGTGCCAATATTATTTAAACCGGGTTGTTTATAAATCCGGTGTCAACCTCACCTCACAAATATAATTTGATTTTTATTTGTTGCTACACTCAACTAAAATCTCTCAAAGGAATAAAGGTAATACAAGGTAAGCCTAGGGAGAATAAATGATAATATAAGATATGATCTAGTTTGGCATAATTGACTTTTGTAAAAAAGTGGATTTGAAAATTTGATTCACAAAAGATGATTTGAACAACTTTAAAGTATGTATAAAGCAATGTAAGAATGTTCCAAAGTTGTTTCAATTGTTAAAAAGGCTTCTATTTAAAGACTAGAATGAAAACTAGCTGTTTTAGACCGTTTGACAAACAATCTATCATTTTCGGCAGATCGAAAATTTACTTTCGGTAGACCGAAAATACTGTTCTAACGGTCAAATTTTGAAAAGTCATTAAAAGCGGAAAACAGAGGAATCAGTTGATCGATTCTGGCCATCGGTTTGCCAATTCTATCCGAGACTCGTTTTTTAATTTTATTTCAAGTCTTTTTCAATTATATCTAAAAAGTGACTTTATAAATTGATTTAATATGTAATATAGAGACTATAGAAATTCATAAATCAATTTAAAAGCTTGTATTAAATAAATTTTATATTTTAATTGGAAATAAATCGATTTGATAGTTTTGATTTGAAATTTTCCAATTATATGAAAAATTTGAGCTATAAAGATCATATAATGTGTAGACAAATATTCAAGTACAAGAACTAAGTTTAAAACCTTTATTGATCTAAGTCTTGTATTCTTGATGTTTGTCTTCAAATTCTTTTCTATAATCTATCTTGAATGTCTTGTGATCATTTCAATTTAATTTGCTACACACTCAAGTAAATTATTAGTTCTTAATCATATATTTATTAAATTCAAAATATGAGAGTAGAATTGATGATACAAAGCATGTCTCAACATTCTCCTCTTTTTGATGATAACAAACATTTGATTTAAAAGAAAGTAGTGAATGTAAAATAAGTAGAGATAAGTGTCCTTACCGACTTGTAAAGCTCCCTCTCAAAATATGCCAAATTTTAGAGAATAAAAACTCCCTCTTAAACTTGTAAAAAATGCATATTTTGAATATGTAGCTCATGAAAATTAATTGAAATAATCTAGTTTATACCACTTGTAAATTAAAAATTGAAATGCTAATGGATGCTAACTGAGAAAAGATTTAAATCACACATATTCTCTCCCTTTTGATATTATCAAAATAATACATAAGAGTAAATAGTAAAGCAAACATAATATCCATTATAAAGTGAATAAGGAGTTCATACAAGCAACCACAGAAAATAAACAGAGAGTTTATACAAAAAATAACTAATAATCCACTAAGTGTAAAACAAAACAAAAAAAAATAGACAACTAGAGAAGAAGGAAACGCCCAAAATAAGACTGTATCATCCTCATCATCTCGTCCTATTGATCTTGGATATTCTAAAATTGGCGTTCTTGTTGTTGTCAGACAGAATTAACATCAACTAATAGAATCAGGAAGTACTCTAGTTCAGTATCATACAAGTGCTGAATGTCAAGTTAGATTGTGTTAAAGTGTTCTGAGAGGCTGTTGAAGGCTTTAGTGTAATCAAAAGATTGAGCAAGTGTGCCTTCAATAGCTCTACTACTTCTTACTTATATGCCTGTTGGTCTTGGCCACCCATGCGTTGTTGATAAAAGTGAAGCTCATAAGACTAAAAGTCTTGTTGTTGATCTCTACATCTATAGACCAAGGTTTGCATTCAGCCTCATCAGTGGTCAGAATGTTAAAATGTTAGAAGATGTGAGTGAGAAGGAAACCATAGAGAAGAAAAGATCTCCTATTCTCTATAACATTGATCGTCTCACGAAGAATAAAGAATAGTAAATCTAGCCTTCTTCTAATAAGAATGGAATCAATGAAATAGATATCATCAAAAGTAGGTGCATCCCTATGACCAGCTCTAGGGATCATGTTCTGAGACACGAATTGAAAGAGAATCCTGGCCTCTAGAGTAAGATCAGTAAAACGAGGCTTAGGTTGAAAACTATCAGGGGAACAAACATAGAGCAGGGCTTGTTGAGGATCAAAATCCTCGATCATAGGCTAAGTGTTGGTAATGGGAAACTTATAACTACCCATAGTTTGATGTAGGATAAAAGTAAGAAGCAATTCAGTAATGGAAAAATCTATATCTTTGAGGGAACCAAATATAGTATGTTGTCTCCTAGAGATGTTTACACTAGCATAGAAACCTCTAACTAGCTTAGGATATCCTATCTCTCTAATAGAGCAAAATTCAGTCCATCCTATATTTTCAATATAATCAGAAAAATTGATATATGATTAATCCCGGAAATTGAATGTTCTACCCCAAATGATACTCTTTTTGGAAAAGATTTCTTTGTACTTGGTCATAAGAGTAGAGGATTTAAGAAAAAGAGTGTCCAATCTTACCTTAGTGCGTTGTTCTTATTCCTTATGACAAATTTCCTTCCTTTTTTGCCTTGGATTTTTCCTTCTAGGAGCCATTTGATCAGGAGATAAAGAAAAAGACTCAAACACAAGGGATTTTTAGAATTCTAGGATTTGAAAGAAAGAGAAATCAGATTTGATGCAAAACTGTGTTGAAGACAAGAATTGAGAGTGAAAAAGTGATGAGATCAACTCTAGTTAGGTGAAAATTGAGAGATTTGGTGAGAAAATTAAGTGAGAATAAGAAGAGATAAAAATAGGATGTGAGAGAGAGAGAGGTTTCAGTTGAGAGAATGTGAAAAATGATGAAGAAAAACGTTAAAATGACTTAAATACACACAGAATTGTGCAATTTCAATAGACCAAAATTGGGTTTTCGGTCTGCCGATTCTTCCAGAGAAAACTATCTTTCTAGAACAATTTTTCGGCAGACCAAAAATTTCGGTCTGCCGAAATAGAAATTTCGGCAATTATTTAGTTCAAAACAGTTTTTAAATAGAAAATTGATTAAACTAACATTAAAAACACCAACAAGATAGCAATTTAACAAATATTCAAGACAAAAATAAGCAACATTTAAACAAAAAGGAACATTAATGAAGCGAATTATGTTTAATCGTATCAAGTTCTCTACAAATTATGCAAAAACGATCTTCGTTGAGAGGTTTAGTGAAGATATCAGCTAATTATTTTTCTGTGCAAATAAACTCAAGTACAATCTCATCTTTTTGTATATGATCGCAAAGAAAATGATGTCTAATATCAATATGTTTAGCTCGTGAACACAAAATCGGATTTTTGGACAAATTAATAGCACTAGTATTATCACATTTAATAGGTATATGTTCATAATGCATTTCAAAATCTATGAGAATTAATTTCATCTAAAGAATTTGAGCACAACAGCTACCAGCAAAGATATATTTAGCTTCAGTAGTAGAAAAAGCAGCAAAATTTTGTTGCTTACTAAACTATGACACAAGTGAATAACCAAGAAAATGACAAATGCCACTAGTACTCTTGCATTCAGTTTGACAACTGGCATAATCTGTATCTGAAAAACTTGTAATGTTAAAGTGTGTGCCTTTGGTACCATAATCCTAGATCCATAATGCCATACAAATATTTCAATATATGTTTTACTATACTACGATGTGATTCCTTAGGATTAGACTGAAATCTAGCACATAGGCAAACACTAAACATTCTATCCAATCTACTAGTAGTTAAGTAAAGAAGTGAGCCGATCATACCTCGATATTTAGTAATATCTACTACTTTACCATTTTCGTCTTTATCAAGTTTAATTGTAGAGCTCATAGGTGTTCTCATTGATTTTGAGCTTTTCATGTCAAACTTTTTGAGTATATCCTTGATATACTTGGATTAGTTGATGAAAATGCCTTCTTTGCTTTGTTTGTCTTGAAGTCCAAGAAAGAAATCAAGTTCTCTCATCATACTCATTTCAACTCATCATGCATACATTTTAAAAATTCATCATAAAGAGAAATATTAGTAGCACTAAATATAATATCATCAACATAAATTTGAACTAAAATCATTTTTCTCCTTTTTCTTTTTATAAAAAAAGTAGTATCTACTTTTCCCATAATGAAACCATTTAAAATAAAAAAATTACTCAATCTATCATACCAAGCTCTAAGAGCTTGCTTTAAACCATAAAGAGCTTTTTTTAATTTGAAAATATGATCTGGATACTTATGATTTTGAAAACCAAGGGATTGGGCTACATATACTTCTTCTAAAATATATGAATTTAGAAATACATTCTTAACATCCATTTGATATATAATGAAATCTTTATGATATGCAAATGCTAAGAATATCCTTATGGACTCTAATCTTGATACGGGTACGAAGGTTTCTTCATAATCGATGCATTCTTCTTGATTGAAACCTTGAGCTATTAATCTAGCTTTGTTTCTCACAATCACCTCATATTCATCTACTTTATTTCTAAAGACCCATTTAGTCCCAATAATCAATTGGTCTTTCGGTCTTAGCACTAATTCCCACACATCACTTCTTTCAAATTGATTTAGTTCTTCTTGCATAGCTAAAATCCATGATTCATCATTTTCAGCATCTTTAAAACTTTTTGATTCAATTTAAGAGATAAAATCCATGTTATTGCAAATATTTCTAAGTGATGCTATAGGTTTGACACCTTTAAAGGATCACATAGAATTTGGTCATTAGGATGAGCATATTTGAATTTCAAATCTTGAGGGAAGAGAAAGAGTGTTACTATTGTCACTTTCTTTTTCTTTCTTAAGATCTTGTTGTTGTAGTTAGGTGCCTTTCTCTTCATTTGACTTCTCATTTGCATTTGGCTCATTCAAACTTGGTTCCAAAACTACAACAACATCATCATCCAATTTTTTCTCCTCATGGAGAGCATTATACTCATCTAAAATAACATCTATAGATTCTTCTACTACCAAATTTCTTTTATTGAAAACTCTATAAGCTTTACTAGTAGTAGAATATCCAAGGAAAATGCTAACATCGGATTTTGAATCAAATTTTTCCAAGTTATCTTTAGTATTAAAGTTAAAACATTTGTAACCAAAAATTTTAAAATAGCCAATGTTGGGTTTTCTATCTTTCCAAAGCTCATAAGGTGTCTTGTTCAAAATTGGCCTTATCATAACTATATTTATAATATGACAAGCGGTACTTACCACTTCGGCCCATAAATATTTTAGCAAACCATTTTTATTTAGCATATTTTGTACCATTTCTTGTAAAGTTCTATTCTTGCTTTCTACAACTCTATTTTGTTGTGGAGTTCTAGGAGCGGAAAAATTATGATCAAAATTATTTTTGTAGCAAAATGCTTCCATTTCATTATTTTCAAACTCACTACCTCGATCACTTCTAATAGATGTGATGGTGCAGCTTTTTTCGTTTTGCACTTTCTTACAAAAGATAGTAAGTACATTTAAAATATCGTTTTTATGAATAATGAATAGAATCCAAGTTAATCTTGAAAAATCATCTACTATCACAAAAGCATAGTATTTTCCACCAAGATTAGCCACTCTTGATGGTCCAAATAAATCCATGTGAAGTAATTGCAAAGGTCTAGAAGTAGTAATGATATTTTTAGATTTAAAAGAACTTTTTACTTGTTTTCCAAGTTGACATACATCAAAAACCTTGTCTTTTTCAAAAAACTAAACTAGGTAAAGCACTAACAAAGTTTTTCTTAGAAAATTTAGAAGTAGTATTCATGCTAGCATATCTAAGTCTTCTATGCCAAAGCCAAGGGTCATCTTTTAAAATCGAAAAATATTTATCTTGACTAACATATTTTTCAATATCAATAGTATAAACATTCTTTTCTTTCATTTTCAAAAATAATTTTTTTTGAACAAGTATCCTCAATCAAGCATTTGGAAGGCTTAAAAATCACTCGATAACCCCTATTACAAAATTGACTTATACTACGCAAGTTGTGCTTAAGACTATCAACGAGTAAAACATTTTCTATAATAGGAGAAAAAGTAGAACCAATATTACCTATACCCAAAATCTTGTCTTTAGTATTGTCTCCAAAAGTGACATGTCCTCCATTCCTTTTCAAAAATGATGAGAGCAAGGAATAATCACCGATCATATGTTTGGAGTAACCATTATCCAAGAATCAAAAGTTCTTCTTTTGTACCTCATTTTCTATTACCATTGAGCACATGTTGGCAATTTCTTCTTGTTTTTCTCCTTCGGATTCTTCTTCTTCACTATCATTCCATGCGGCCTTCATTTTTTTCTTCTTAATGGACATTCATTCTTCATGTGACCTAGTTTCTTGTATTCAAACAAGTGATTTGGTCATCCTTCATTTTCTTTTCTCGGAAGTTATTGCCTTTAGTGTTCTTCTTGAAGTTCTTATTTTTGAAGTTTAGGTACTTCTTATACCTTTTGGTAAGTAGGGCAATATCTTTAAGTTCACTATACATAAATTCTTTTTCTTCCTCAATGTTTTCTTATATGGCAGCTTTGAGTGCTATTCCTTTCTTTTTTTCCTCCTCTCCTTCTTCTTCATTTGTTTCCTTCATAAGAATTTCATAGGTCATAAGAGAATCTATAAGTCCTTCGAGAGGAAGTTTGCTAAGATCCTTAGCTTCTTGAATGGCCACCATCTTGCTTCTATATGCTCGAGGAAGGCTTCGAAAAATCTTGCTAACCAACTCACTATTTGAAAATATTTTTCCTAGAGCACTAAGAGAGTTAATAATCATAGTGAATCTAGTAAATATTTGAGAAATAGATGCATCTTTTTCCATTTTGAATAACTCATAGTTTATTGTAAAAATATTTATTCTAATTTCTTTCATAGAGCTTGTTCCTTGATAAGAGACTTCTAACATGTTCCATAATTCATGAGTATCTCTAATTTCTCATCATTATTGTAAATATTCATATCTAAACCACACACAAGAATATTTCTAGCTCTACCATTTTTGGTAAAGTTGATTTTATCTTTTTCATCATATTCTTCTATATCTTTTTCAGCTTCTCTATCATTAACCACTTTTGTAATTTACAAAGAAACTTTAGTGACAATATACTAAATATCAAAATCAATGGACCTAAGATAAGTACCCATACGACTTCGCTAATAGTTAAAATCACTTTTATTAAAAAATGGTGATTTAGATAGAGACAACATCCCGTATTGAAAAGAAAAACTATTTGGGCTAGCCATCTCAAAAACAATTAAGTTTTAAAAATTTGAGCACCAAACGCTAATACCAATTGTAAGTTCAAGATTAGGTAACCCAAAAGGGAGAGGGGTGAATTGAGTTTTAAAAACTTTTTCAAATTTTTCTTGAAAGACAAATAGATTTAGCAAGTAAAAGTTACAATAAGTGAAAATAGACAAATTACATGCATAAACTCTAGATAAATAAATTTAAGGAGATAGGGATAGAGAAATGCAAACACTATTTTTACGAGGTTTAGCATACACAATGGTTTGTCTACGTCTCTGACTCTTAGCAACCCGCCTCAAAAAGTTTGAATCTAGCTCTATCATGCCTAATATAAATTGTTTAGACTCCGGTGCCAATCTCACTTAAATCGGGTTGTTTATGAATCCGGTATCAACTTCACCTCCCAAATACAATTTGATTTTTGTTGGTTGATACACTCAACTAAAATCTCTCAAAAGAATAAAGGTGATACAGGGTAAGTCTAGAGAAAATTAATGATAACACAAGATATGATCTAATTTGGCTCAATTGATTTTTGTGAAAAAATGGATTTGAAAGTTTAATTCAAAAAAGATGATTTGAACATCTTGAAAGTATGTATAAAGCAATGTAAGAATGTTCAAAAGTTGTTTCAAGTGTTAAAAAGGCTTCTATTTAAATACTAGAATGAAAATTAGTTGTTTTAGACCGTTTGACAAACAATCTGTCATTTTCGGCAGACTAAAAGTTCACTTTTGGTAGACCGAAAATACTAGCCATTGAAAGTGCGATTCTAACAATCGGATTTTAAAAAGTCGTTAAAAATGGAAAGCCGAGGAATCGATCAATCGATTCTGGCCACCAATTTGTCGATTCTATTCGAGAGTAGTTTCTTAATTTTATTTCAATTCTTTTTCAATTAGTTCCAAAAAAAATGACTTTACAAATTGATTTAATATGTAATATAAAGACTATAGAAATTCATAAATCAATTTAAAAGTTTGTATAATAAATTTTATATTTTAATTAGAAATAAATCGATTTGACAGTTTTGCTTTGAAAATTTCCAATTATATAAAAAATTTGAGCCATTAAGATCATATTATATGTAGATAAATATTCAAGTACAAGAACTAAGTGTAATTCTTTTGTTGATTAAAGTCTTGTATTCTTGATTTTTGTCTTTAAACTTTTTCCCACAATCCCTCTTAAATGTTTTGTGATTCTTTCAATTTAACTTGCTATACACTCAAGTAGATTATTAGTTCTTAATCATATGTTTGTTAACTTCAACATGTCTCAGCATAAGGTAATATGGCATTATGGATAAATACTTACTTAAGAGACCATTTCAAATGATGAATTTTGTCTTCAATGAGATCACGCTGATACCTTAACAATCGAAGTTCCAATATAAATAAAACTCGATCACTGAAATTCCAAATTAAACCCAAAAATACTGAACATCGTCTGTTTACAAATGATGCTTCCCAATTTTTAAAAGTAAATTTATCTCAACAAATGGAGCGTGTATCTGTCAAATTCCAAAGTAGTTCAACTTCAGTCTCCAACTCTAGCACAACCAGAATTATTCTCCATCCTGCACATAACGGCATAAAAGAAAAATGAGACAACAAAAATTCTAATAAGGAGAAAATGTGAAAGGAACAAGGAAATAAGGGGCAAAAGAAAAGAGGAGAAGAAAAACTTATTATTTTTTCGTTTAAATATATATATATATGGAACTTCGTTATTGACGACTTCCACGATACATAGTTTCATTCGCATAGAAATCTCAATAACTATATGTTCGAAAACCATAATATTATACATAATGCGACTTGTTATGCAAATAAGGAAAAAGAATTGCAATATACATGGGAAAAAGAAAAATAAGCACTACTAAGAACCTTCCTGCTGCGTAAAATGTCTCCGTAGATATGATCCGCAATATAGAGAAGCTATTGAAAAGTCGAAAAAAAATTCAAATAAGCAGCTCTGAACTAAAATGTAGAAAAGAAGAGGAATTACAAAACAGTTCAAGTCATTTGTACTCCAAAGTAATTAAACAGATCCAAAATCAAGCAAATGCCATGTTTGATTTAACATCAATAGGTCAAAACTTTTAACAAAAAAGAAAACAAATGTGAAAACTGTACCACTTTTTGGCTCACTACTCATATGATGAACTGTTGAGTTAGAATTATTTCTAATACAACCTAATAAACATATAGAAAACTAGTTCACCTGTGAGCTTGATTCAATTGAAAGTAATTTATGCAGATGACCAACATTACCTCCCTGATCAGTAGTTCAACAAAAATAATAACGACATTGAAAAATTCTAGAACAACAAGTTCACCTCAACAATTTAGAATTAATTATGATATGCAAGGAAATGCTGCGGCATATAATTTAAAAAAGAATACCTGGAAAAACTTATAAGACTTGTTCAGTCTCTTAAATGAAAATCTAGGTGTTGGAGCAAGTTTCTCACCAGCCGTCCACGTGTCTCAAACCGCTGATGCTGTATTCTCCAACTGTCCACGTGTCCTCGCTGTCCCTAAGTATTCTGAACTCCAAGCAGGGTCGGAGAGGCGGGGGTGGCTACTTAAATCAGTGGTTTTTCTTTGATACAGGGTAGCAAGGAAATATTTCAGTATGAGTATATCTTTATTTTTTGCTCATTAGCTTTTTTATATATTTCTTTTTGTAAGTGTGCATGCCACTCTCGGGAACGCATGGCTCTTATATAAATAGTCCTGAGATTGTGAACCATGCGGGTCTCAATCTCAGAACTGAGTACCTTTCTCCTCAAAATCTTTTTCAGAAGTCACGGGCCGAGATTTCCGTGATCTCCTCTGTATTGTCGTAGCCTGATTTCCGCCGCCTCCTATGGCTTGAATCTGTCAGGGGTGAGATTTGGGTAAATCTCCGTTCTATCAGGATGGCTTGCCCCTTACGCACGCCTATCCAGGATCGCATTAAATACTCTGTCTGGGTCTGGAGTCGTAAGTTGCTTTCCATTGTATTCAGGTGGAAGACCCTTGGGGCTTCCGACCCCCCCAACTGTCGAGGCAAGGGCCATTGTGTTCAGGTGGAAGACCCTTGGGGCTTTCGACCCCCCAGCTGTCGAGGCAAGGGCCATTGTGTTCAGGTGGAAGATCCTTGGGGCTTCCGACCCCCCAGCTGTCGAGGTAGGGGTCGGATTGGGCTAAGACTGTCCAGGGTCTATGATGGGCTCGACCCTAACTTCGGATGACCCAATGGCCGATTGTGAGATCACGTGCGACCTGGGTGGTGTATGGCTTAGGAACGGGTCCCACAACTGCTCCCATTTTCCTACTTGACGGATTCGTATCCATCAAGTGGGGAAATCGTCTCTCCGTTCCTCCAATCTGGGGGATGCACGTGATTTCCCTCTTACCGATGCGGAGGCACGCCACCCCATATCACGAAATCTGTTTGAATTTTAAAGTTCCGACTGTTCGGTGTCTCTTATTCCCCCCTTTTCCAGAAAAACTCTTCGGTTTCCCCTCTATAAAAGCCGCAATTGCGTTTGTTTGCCACTTTACTAAAATCTTCAATCATTCTAGCCTCATAAAATCCTAGGGTTTCCGCTTCCTTCCCCTCTAAAGACTTTTACTCTTTTAGTCGTATTTCAGAACAATGGCTTCAAGTCAAAACCAGGAATTGCGCCCCGTTGTGGATTCAGAGCTGGATTCATTGAGGAGGCAGCTCTGGCTCCCCGGAGGAGTGATGCTACAGTGGGTTGAGGGCTCTGCGGACTGGTTTCTTCGTCCTTGCGCCCCCGAGGGTTCCATTATCCTGGGCAGAAAGCACCTGGATTGGCTGCGATTCCCTCTTCCTCCCCTGATCCACCAATTCTTTGCTCTGACGGGAATCCACCCGATGCAGCTGAATGCAAATGGGATCATGATTCTGATGGAGCTTTCCACCCTGTCAGTTATCTATAACATGCATATTGACCTGGAGACGGTCTTTTATGCTTATAAGCTTATTCTCATCCCCAAAAAGGGCTCTTATCCCACCTTCTACCTCCAGTCGCTGCCAGGACATCACATCTTTTGGGGGTTGCCGTGGTCGGACAAACAATGGGACTCTCACGCCAGGCTATACGTCGTTGGAGGGGCGTGGTGCTCCTGGTTGTCATTCTTGAGGGTGCCATCAGACGTTGTATGGCTTTTCGTTTAGGGAGAGCGCGGTCGTGAGTCTCCTACTCTTTTTCTCACGCTCAACCTGTTTCCCACAGACGGCGCCAAACTGTTGGAGCAAGTTTCTCATCAGCTGTCCACGTGTCTCGAACCGCTGATGCTGTATTCTCCAACTGTCCACGTGTCCTCGCTGTCCCTAAGTATTCTGAACTCCAAGCAGGGTCGGAGAGGCATGGGTGGCTACCTGCAAAGACCCTCCGATACTTAAGTCAGTGATTTTTCTTTGATACAGGATAGCAAGGAAATATTTCAGTATTAGTATATCTTTGTTTCTTGCTCATAAGCTTTTTTATATATTTCTTTTTGTAAGTGTACATACCCCTCTCGGGAACGCATGGCTCTTATATAAATAGTCCTGAGATTGTGAACTATGCGGGTCTCGATCTCAGGACTGAGTACCTTTCTCCTCAAAATCTTTTTCAGAAGTCACGGGCTGAGATTTCCATGATCTACTCTGTATCGCCGTAGCCTGATTTCTGCCGCCTCCTACGGCTTGAATCTGTCAGGGGTGAGATTTGGGTAAATCGCCATTCTGTCAGGACGGCTTGCTCCTTGCGCAAGTCTACCCAGACCCTTGGGGTTTTCGACCCCCCCAACTGTCGAGGCAAGGGCCATTGTGTTCAGGTGGAAGACCTTTGGGGCTTCCGATCCCCCAACTGTCGAGGTAGGGGTCGGACTGGGCCAAGATTGTTCAAGATCTGTGATGGGCTCGGCCCTAACTTCGGACGCCCCAATGGCCGATTGTAAGATCACGTGCGACCCGGATGGCGTATGGCTTGGGAACGGGTCCCACAGGCAAAATTATGTAGCTCCTTTGGCACAAAAAATCAGATGCAATAGCAAAAAAAATAAAATAAAATAAGATAAAATTCATATGCAACGATGCTGATCATTACTTTCTTATCGCTCAATATCTATAGACCATGATTTCCTGTTCTTTTTGAACAATTACGTCCTAAGAGAAAAATATCAAAATAAAAAGAAATTGAAACTCACACAGAAAAATAGAAGAAAAATGCAAGTATGTGTTCTGGATTCAAAAGCTTTCACCTGTTGATTTTTTTTTTTTTTTTAATCATATCTCAAAATGAACCCCCCGAAAACACAAATGTAAATTAAAAAAAAAAAAAAAACATTCAAATGCTTTCAATACCAGTATCACATTATCTAAAGTTTACGATATTAGAGAGAGCGAGAGCGAGAGAGAGAGATTGCGATACCCAAGCCAAAAGGATTTGTTGCCCGGACCTGATTTTGTACAAGGGATAGAGTAAGCGGGTCAAAAACCGGGTATATCCGGGTCTAAATCTAGTGCATGCCACCTTACTTAGCATGTACTTCACGGCCAATTTGATTTGAAATCGAACGGTTCGCATAAGGCGGCCTTACTTGGGGCTATTTTAAGTAGCGATGCGCCCAAAAACAAAAAAAAAAATAATAATAACAATGGACCCGCTCTAATAATAATAATAATAATCAATCCACATACCAACCATCGTGAACAAACAAACAACTAGACAAAGAAAATGAGTTACAAGTCAGTCTCACACTAGCAATGCAACTTCTTGGTTCTACCATTTGAAGTGGTAGGTAATCGTAGGAGATTATAAGAATAATGATAGAACAGAGGATTATAAGAATAACGATAGAACAGAGAAACCTTCGTCTGAACCATTTTGGTTTCAAAACTCGGTTAACCATAGAAATATAAACAGAAATATCCATAGATCAAATTTATTAAACATAGAAAGCATAATTACAAACACAATATGTTCCTTTCGGAAAAATATAAAACGACATTACATCAAGTTTCATATTAGGAAGCTTCAAATGTCATTTANCCCCCCCTTTCTTTTTTTCCCTATCTACAGAAAATAACTATGAGATTTACTTGCTAATCTATATCTGAATTCTCCTATTAGAGAAGAACGCAAACAGATCAACACAGACAGAACACCTATTCTCACGAGAGGAGGCCATTGCCCTCTAAAAGGCTTCTTTTTTCTTTCCTTTTTTAGTTTTTTCTAGCTCCTATGTGCGAAAACGAGAGAGCCTGATGGCTTATGCAGCTAAGTCCTCAGGTTTGACAGGAGCATCTGCCAGGTCCTGAATATCCATTTTGCTCTTTATCAAACAAGTGTTTCTTGTATTAAAATCTACTTTGTCCAAGTCCTCTGAAATCCCCAAGTACCCATATAAGATATGCTCCTCTACCTTTCCTCCTTGAATCCCAGTTTCAATAATGATGCTGGTTCCACCATTGTTCGATGTCGCCAGCTCAAAGTCTACTCTCCCATGCTTATGCTCTGCCAAGTACTTGTGAAGCTTCTCTGCATCTCCCAGCCCAGTGAAAGTCCCCAAGAACTTCACCACCATAACACTTTGGTCAGCAGGCTTCCCCAGGCAGACTTTGATTCTTCCCCTGATCAAACCTTTGCCTGCCATTAAGGAATAATGTATTGTAACAATGAGAGTATTTACGATTTGATATTAACACTTAGAATAGTACTATAACCAATATGGCTGATTTAAAACGAACATCAACTAAATAATTTTTTAGCTAATTACATAGTTTTAGTGATCAAGATCTATTTTCAATGCTACGACTGTTTCCTAGGAATTGTATGGTATGATACAAATGCACGCAAAAAACTCACCTCTTATGAAGGCCTCAAGTGCCTCCACCGTTACAACCTTCCATTTTTCAGGGTTATTATATGACAATGAAACGTTATGGATGACAATGACAGGAGGCCAAATAATCAAATCCTCCTTCTGGGCAAAAGCTTCAGACTTTGGCAATATCTGGGGAACCCATGTAATTGTCTCATTGGGAACAACAGTGCTCCATCCTAACATAACACAAATTGCTTTGTGAAGACCCAAGTGCTCAGATCTCAACCCGGCCTTGTGAGACATATAAGCATGAGTCACCAAACGCTGAGTGTCCATGAACTCCTTCGAGACACTGTAACAGAACAACAATTTTTCAGACCAAATGAACCCCTAGTACCTGGATTTTTGTAAGAATAAATTGTGCAGAGCACCATATTGTACATCCAAGGTATGAGCATAAAACCAAAAGTAATTATATGCCTTTGGTTTATGTCATATAGAAACCGTATACATAATTCATGTGTGCGTGTGTGTGTGTGTGTGAAAGAGAGAAAGAGAGAGAGAGAGAGTACACAAAGCAGATATTCCCAGTATAGACACCTTTGGTGACGTCTAATACTAAATTGCATTCTGATGAAAGTAAAAGTACAGAAAAGATGTCAACTAAAGCTCCTCCCTTACAGGAAGTCTAAATGATGTATATGGCATTAACACAACGTTATGATTCCACTAAAGAGACAATAATATTGACAGTCTTAGACTAATACTATTATCACTACTGCAATGCGAAAGTGAAACACACTAGTTAAATTTCTTTTAACAGTTTGTCTGTTTTAATGAATCCTTCACGAGGATAACCAGTGTACGAAGAATTAAAATGCACTATCTCACCAGTCTTCAAAATCTAGAAATACCGGCACATTCTCTTAGCAACCCAACCCCAAAGCCATCACTATACGCAGTTTATGCTTGTTTAAACAACAGATAAACAACTTACAGTCCCTATACATAATAATCTCACAAAGTACTTTGGTCCATCAGTTAGATGGTATCAATACCACTTAAAACAACCCACACCAAATATATCTCCATACTCCATACCACGTATGATGCTCTAAATATATCTCCATAGTCAATACCATGAATGATGAATGTAACTATGAAAACTCCAAATAAAATCCCATATATCTTAAACTTAGTTTATATACTTGGACTGCGTGCCTAAAACCACAAAACTCCAGATTGAAAACATGAAAGTACTTTCTTGCCCCCAACTTTAAAGGACTAAAATTACGGAAAAGAAAACAGACCTTCTTCCACATACAATGCAGAACAAACTACCAGCTTTTCCTTCTTCCCTGTATCTTCTCTGGACAGCTGAGTTTACATTCAACTTTTTTGCATATTTTAAGAAAGCTTCATGCACCAGTTGCTTAAACTCCTCAGAGTCCTCATTGGGCTCAGATTCTTCAGGGATCACCCAATATTCAGATGGATTACCATCATTTTTGTCTTCGTCAGCATGCAAGTCTTCATAATAGCCATCATTTCTTTTCCCAAACTTGTGCTGTCCGTAAAGATGATTTTTTCTATCATAATGCTGTGAGTTATTATAATGGCTGGAATAACCAGGTCTTCGACGACCCTTTATATGTCGACCGTAATGTTTATAAAATCCAATTGAATGTTTCCGTGCATGAGGCAACTCCTGAGATGAGTGCCACCCATCAGATACAAAATCTTCATGATGGTCTAGTCCATCATGGTTCCTCTCAGCCTTCCTATATCCAGTATGCTCAAATCCTGTTGTCCTGGATGTATATAAACCACTCATCTCTTTGTTGATCCACTCTGCATTGTTTTTGTGTACATCCTGAAATTGTCTTGCTGAATACAGCTTACCTGAAGTTGTAGTTCTAGAATTATAGGTGCCTACTTCTTCCTTAGCATATCTTCCTTTTACCACTCTATCTTGTGATTTATACGTTCCGTGCTCATCCCTCACATTATGTACTCTGTGATTATATATTCCATGCTCACTCCTCACATTATGCATTCTTGTATTATATATTCCATGCTCCTCCTTCACATTCTGCACTCTTGCATTATAAATTCCATTCTCATCCCCCAAATTCTGCAGTCTTGCATTATATATTCCACGCTCATCCCTCACATTCAACACTCTTGCATTATGCCTACGCATCTCAGTCCCATATTCAGCCTCGTCCACAACATTTTGTAGTCTTGAATTATATACTCCACGCTCATCCCTCACATTCTGCACTCTTGCATTATGCCTATGTATTTCGGTCCCATATTCAGCTTCATCCCTCGCAATTTGCAGTCTTGAATTATATATTCCATGCTCATCCCTCACATTCTGCACTCTTGCATTATGCCTATGCATTTCAGTCTCATATTCAGCCTCATCCATCACATTATGCACTCTTGCAATATAAACATGCTCATCCCTCACATTCTGCTGTCTTGCATTATGCCTATACATTTCAGTCTCATATTTAGAGACAGGTGTACGAAGCACCCTCTCCTCTTGAAACTGTGGACCTGCATTTCTCCCAAAACCATAATCTGCTTCCAAACCTAATATTTGATGATCTTTTGAAGCACCCAAATGCAATATTTCATGATCTTGAGACACTGTCCTCCCAAGCCCAGCAGTGAATTTAGAACCCGAGTACTCTCCATCCTGCTTTGATATATGTGATGTTCTTCTCATGTCAAGGTAGTCTAGATCCGACGGCTTCTCTAAAGCAGGATTATAGCATGTAATGCCCTTTCTCAGATATTCACGAGGATCATCAATACTAGCATTCCTGTCAGTGAGAGGACGTGCTATACTAGGCCTTGACATATCTCTATGGTCATAAATTATTTGAGTATGGGTATAGTCCAATTGACCTCGTGGGGACATCATTTTATGCAAGTCATCAGCTGGATATCCACGATCATCAACCATTTCACGTGACTTGGGAAAAAAGTAGTTCTCATGTTCACCTCTATCAGGACTACACGCCCTTGGATAAAAGAATGGATTTTCCTGTCCCCCTTCAGCATCTCTTGCTGAATCTAAAATCAGTCTTTCCTTATATGCACTCAAACCTTTGGCTTCAGTGAGCTTTGTGCTGCTCTTAAATTCGTTTATATGAGGCAAACGTAGGCCATCTTGATAAGCCAGAAACTCACTCCTTGATGTTTCCGGAGAGGAACTTGCAGGCCCCTTGGAATTTGATCCTGACACTCTGTGGTACAAGGCATCCCCTAAATGAAACATGGGTTTCTCTCCATCTTTGTAGGATTGAGTTACTGGTAATTTACTCAAAGCTACAGGGTCCTGGTACTGAAGTCTTCCATGCTCAAAATGCTGGGTGTCCATAGTCCGTGAAAATGATGACAGGTTCCCACTCACATCCCCGTAAACTGATGCAGGGCCAAGATTTTGGGGTGAACGATATGACCCTCGTGCCACACCTTCTTCCACAGCAACTGACTTTTGACCTAATGCCCGATGTTTATCACCGGCAGACAAAATGATATCATTGAATTCATCCTTACTATACCTAGGATCACCAGGCTCATATCCATAAACACGTCTAGCGGGTAAATCAGCATCATCATCATCATTATTCACATTTAAATTTGAAGTCTCAGTAAATTCACGTCTCTGCCGCAACTCGGTTGACGGGGTGGGCGAAATCCCAACCCCATCATCAAAGTGACGCCTTTTCCGAGGATCCCCCGAAACCAAAGGCTGAGGCGACCTCGACCTCACTCGAGAACTCCTCCCACGATCCAAAGGCAAACCGTAGTCCCTCCTTTCGATGGAAGTAGTCCTTTGACTCACACCCGCATCCTGCGGCAACCCGTGAGGGCTCACACTCCTCCGCGGCCAATGGGACGCTGCCGCCGCTGCCTCACGCCGGTTAAGATTCTCATAAGAATCAGGAACCGGTTCCAACCGGTGCTGATCACGTAATCTCGAAGCGGAAGATTGCCTAATGAAACCTTCACTCCTCCGATAATCCATTTATATCACAAAACAGAAAAAAAAAAAAAAAAAGAAAAAGAAAAAGAAAAAAAAGCCTTAATTTGTCTTCGTAATTATCAACAATTAAGCTCCTTTTTCTTTCAAATCACGATCCAGCAGAATGAGATTCTCAAGCTATAACGAAACCCTAAAGTCTCTAAGATGTAGGCAAGGCATCCAAAGCAAAGGGGTTGAAAGAGCACAAACCCTAACCCTAGAAAAGACTAAAATAGATCGAAATCGGAGGAGATCAAATCAGATCCAAGGGAAGGCAATTAGAATCCATGGAGGACTGAGATTTCAACAAACCTTTTGGGGAGAATCCATGGAAGACGGATGCGTTGGACTGGACTTCTCGCGTACAGTTTTTCTCTCTCTCTCTCTCTCTCTCTCTCTCTCTCTATGTGTTGCTGTTCATCATCACCATTCGCCAAAGGAAGACGAGTCGTTTATGGGATTTGTTATGTTTCGTTTTGTTTTGATCCCTATAAAGGTCGCCTCAATGTGGAACTAGTGGAACACACGCGCATACTTTGTTCCCACTTTAAATTAAGTATAACTTGGCAGATAATATTTGGCCCCCCACAATGGGCAATGGGTTTACTTTCTTTTTCTCTTTTTTTCTTACTTTATTTTTTGTTTTTATTTTTTCTTTCTTTTTATTTTTATTTTTTAATTATTTTTTATTAAAAAAAATCTATATATATATATATATATATTAAGTCTGGAAAAAAGAAAGCATAAAAATTCTAATAGTTTCTTTGATCGCCTTTTTATTTTTAAAATTTTTAGAAAATTTCTAATTTTTTTTATATTATGATTGGTTGTAATATATATATATATATATATGGATTATATAATATTATATTTAGTTTAATATTAATGATACGTCATATTAAATTTAGTTCATCGAATAAATAGTTGTGATATATTTGTCTTATCAAGATAAATCTAAAAATAAATATATTATTTAATATTTTATATAATATTATATTTAATTTAATATTAATGATACCTTATATTAAATTTAGTTCATCGAACGTGATACATTCGTCTCATCAAAATAAATATAAAAATAAATATATTATTTAATATTTTATATAATATTATATTTAATTTAATTTAATATTAATTATATTTTATATTAAATTTAGTTCATCGAATAAATAGTTGTGCTGGATTCGTCTCATCAAAATAAATGTAAAAATAAATATATTATTTAATATTTTATATAATATTATATTTAATTTAATATTAATAATATCTTATATTAAATTTAGTTCAGCAAACGTGATACATTCGTCTCATCAAAATAAATGTAAAAATAAATATATTATTTAATATTTTATATAATATTATATTTAATTTAATATTAATTATATCTTATATTAAATTTAGTTCATCGAACAAAAAGTTATGTAATATTCATCTCATCAAAATAAATGTAGAGACAAATACATTCTTTAATTGTAATACATTGAACTTAATTATAAATTAAATTTAATGTATGTAATATTTATACCAACTCGAGCAAAGCGCAATATAATGTCTAGTATTAATATATATAAAAAAAAAGCATCTCATTTTGTATTCTTTTACTATCCTTTTGGCTTTTTTACCTTTTTGTTTTTTTTTTTAATTGCAATATAAGGAGGGCATCTTCTTCCTTATTCCATAAGATTAAAAAATGTCTAAACAATTTTAATACCATCAAACACATCTTACCACGTGGATCGACCATTAATATGTTGTTATAGTAAGACTCACTCAGAATTCACTTTAGTAGATGGTTATGATATGATAGCTCTATTACATATAATTGACTGTAATATGTCTATAGGTTAAATCATTTGAATCATTTATTGGCTACCTATTCTTTAGTAAGAAAAAAACTTATAAAACATATTTAAACCATTCTATTTTATTCTGTTCTCAAATCCATTTGCTTTGAATATGTAGAAAGATAGATAAAAAGAGGAAATAACTTCTTATAAAACATATTCAACCATTCTTTACCGTTCTATTTTAAGTCCATTTGCTTTGAATATATAGGAAGATAGAGAAAAAGAAGAAATAACTTTTTAATGTATATATACATATATATATATATATATATAGGTTGCCAATTCAATAGGTATTTTTTTTTTTACCTATGGGTATGTATTTTTTTTTTTAGCCGTTGGATCACCATCTAATGGTGATCCAATGACTATAATGAAATGCATGAAAAGACGTGCATCATTAATGCTCTTTCTCTCTCTTACTTTTTACAATAAAAAAATGTGCATGCTAAATTTTTGTTGGCCAAATTGATACCTATGCATAGGTAAAATAAAAAAATACCTATTGGATTGGTACCCATATATATATATATATAGGAGGAGGGAAATAAGGACCAATGTAAGTATATGCTCCCACTGGATTTTAGGATTTTTTTTTTACAATTATTAAACTAAAAAAGTGTGTTTTCACTAAAAATTGGCTAAAATAGCTTTATACTCCCACTGAAATTTGGCCAAAATTATACCTAAGGCTCTAATTATGCTATTATACCCCCGAATGAATTTGTTAGCTCTGCCCTTGCATATATATTTAGGGCACCAATTTAGTAGTATTTTTTTTCCTTATCTATATGTATTATTCTTCCCAATCAAAATACATCGTGCAAGAGCATTAAATAATATGTACTTATTGTTATGATTTTTTTTTTCAACTACTTAAATCATGGTAGTCGTTAAATAATAATCAATCAGCTTAAATAAAAAATATCAATATATAGAGTAGAAGAAAAAAAAAACCTATTAGATTATGATCCATATATATATATATTATTGATTATAACCATTAGATTGAAATTTAAAAGTTAAAATTAATTTTTTCGATAGGAAAAAAAATCCGTTTTGTACTCGTGCCCTATATTAATCTTTTTTATTTATCGCCTTCATGAGAATGTGTTTAATTAAATAGTCGTTTGTCTTTCAATCCTTTCTTTTTAAGCCAACAGTTAAGTCTTAAATTTATGTATTGAATTAGACTTTATCATTTGAGATAATTCTAAAAATATCCCCAAGTCTAGGTGAAATATTTAATATATCCCTTAGTTTTTATAAATAACAAAAATATTTCGATTAATGAAATCAAGTATTTTACCTTTTTGTCTAATTTGGTCAAAATTGATATACAAGAAGATAAAATTATCCTTTGTCTAAACTTGTAACTAAACAAGTATAATTCGGAAAAAAAAAGAGAAAATTTAGTGAAGAAAGTCCTATAAAATTTTCTTTCAAAATTTTTTTTCTCTTTTTTATAGTTAATTAAGTGTGTTTGTATAAGTGTATCCTAATCACTTTTTAATATAAGAAATGGAAAATCTTAAGTCTTGATCAAATGCTCAATTATTCCAGTGATTTTCATAAATAACAAAAAAAATCCCCTTAAATTAACAAATTTACACAATGTCACTCATGTATCTAATTTGGTCAAAATTAAGTAAGGATTTTTTTTTTTTAATTTTTTACAAATGACTAGACAATTTTTTTCCCCTATAAATGACCAAGAGCCCTTATCAAACACAATTAACTAACTAAATAATGAAAAAAAAATTCTTAAAAAGTTATATTAGACTTTTCTTCACTAACTTTTATAATTTTTACTTGTTTTTTTCTTCCACCCATCACTAGTTTCTAAGTTTAAAATAAAAGTAATTTTATCTTTTTATATGTCAATTTTGAGCAAATTAGACAAAAAGGATAAAATTTGTACTAATTTACTAATCCGATGAGATATTTTTGTTTTAGATAAATGTCTCTCTTTTGGTCTTTGAATTCTAGAAAAATCCTTACTTTAGTACTTAAACTTTAAATTTCATATTCGTCCTTAGACCATTAAAAGATTTATTTTATTATTTTTTGTTTCACATTTTGTTTAATTCATAAAGAAGAGTACATGATATACATTTTTCTTTATGTATTATTGATTTCAATAAAATATCACATTTTAGACAACTTTAAAATGCATTATTGTTAAAAGTAAAGCTTTTTTTTTTTTTTTTAATAAATCACTTTCAAATTGCTTTGATTTATATTCTAAAATCTTTATAGTGCTGACTTATGCTTATACATGTAAAATAAGTACAATATAACAACACATGTATCATATACTTTTTTTGTTAAAGAAAAATTGTATATATATAATAAAAAGGACTAAAATTAAACTTTTTTTAATAGTTTAAAGACCAAAATGACAAAATTTAAAAGCCAAATTGAGTCTTTCTCCATAGTTTAAAGACCCATAGGATTTTTTCTCTTTTGTTAATTAAGAAAACCAAATGGATAAGTTGGGCACATCATCAAAACTTAGAAGATGTTTTTTATTATTATCCCAAGAAAAATCTTACTTATTTTTTAATAGAGGCGAATTTACATCAGTTTGTTAATCCAAAAAAGACACTTTTTGTTATTTATGAAAATTGATGAGATAACTTGAGCATTTTACTTGAACTTAAGCAATATTTTATAATTATTTCTCTTATTCGTGGTTATACATAATTTGGTACCATCACTAGTTTACTATTTATAACGTAGAGATTGTAAGTTCAAATCCCATATCACTTAACAATTTGTTCAATATCGTGAGAACAATATTATGTGTTACAATTTGATGAAATATTCTTCAACATCCATTTTAGCAACACAAGAATGAGAATAAATATATACAAATCCAAAAACATAGGGAGAGTGGTGAAAGAAAAATGACTTTTGGAGAGATTCAAGATTATTGAGATAGAAGAATGAAAGAGGATAGAAAAGTGCTTTAGTCAACTTAGATTGGGACTTTATATTAAATTGTCCTCCCTAGTCTCTTTCTCTCCTATGGATAATGGCATCAATATAATCGACTTTAATTGAATTTTTTTTTCAAATATAATCCATCATATACATCACGTATCTTTAATTCACCTCCTAAACTAAATACAATTTTGAATTTGCACGTATTTAACTTTAATTCACCTCCTAAACTAAATACAATTTTGCAATTTGTGACCTATATCTAACAACTCTAGAAAACTCTATATTAGTAAATTCGAATTATAATGCAATTTACTTTTCATACAGAAAATAAATTTGGGGTTTTTTTTTTCAAATAAAAAATTATATGAAGTTCTTATGTATCAATCAAGGATAATGTTTAAGGCATCAAATTTTCAATAACAACATATAAGATATGTGATTTGTCACTATTCAATTAGTGATAATATTTAATTTATTTGTGGTAAGTTTTAACATAACAATTAGATGATGACAACGTACATACCACATGGAGAAGCTCTAGCTTGATTATGACTTGAGTTTGTAGTCATATTATTATCAAATTTATGATTTGAGTTTGTATCAAATCTATTTACATGATGTTTTCAGCTTTGTGCGGAAACCATTACTAGAAAAAAAAAAAAAAAGTACCCAGAAAGAAAAAATTCTAGTCTCTATCTGTATTTGTATTTTCTCCTAACAAAAAAGTCAACGCCACCTCGCTTAGAGGCTGGAGAAAAGGTTTTCCCTTCTCCTTCTCCGGCCTCTTCTTCTCACCTTCTTCTTCCTCCTCCTTTCTGCTTTTTTTTTTCCCCTAGTTTTAATAAGTCCAGATCTAGACCTGGTTATAGTAACACCTTTTGTGTAGATTTTAGTCTAGTCCAAATCTTAAATTTGAGATTTCTTCTTAGATCTAGATCTGTTTAGTTTTCGATTTTTATTTTATTTTCTTTTTCAAGTGCATGGATCTCAGTTGTTGCTGGCCTCATATAGTCTACTCCGCAAAGAATACAGTTAGGGGCAAATATTGAAGGCAATATATTATTAGTGGTCCTTGTTAGCTATTTCTTTTGAAAAATTAGTGTAACCACACATTTGTTCGTAGTTATGTTTGTGATCCATTTTTCGTCTCCTTTTATTGAGGAGTTTAAAATTGTAACCCTTCTGCTTACATTAGAATTTGAAGCTTTTACTTTGATTGATAATATTCCTTTGAGGAGCCCATAAATATATATATATATATATATATATATATATATATATATATATATATATATAAACCTTATATATTGCATATGTTAGTACAAAAACTTTGGTACAAAAATTGGAATATGTAGTATTATCCATCAATTAATATAGGTTTAATGATATTAAGGGCCCTAAATTATACTTATTATACCGTTTTGGCTTTGAATTTTTAACTTACGAAGTGATGACCCATAAATTATATAATTATTATAATAATGACCCTTTTATTACAAATTATTAAATATTCAATGAGAATAAATCATTATAATGTATATTGTTTAGTAACTGTGGTCAAGAGTGAGACTCAAAATTTCTAATATATACAGTAGATTACCAAGATTTATGTAATTATTACAGTAATAACTTTTTTTTTTTTTTCAAAAACTACTAATTTTTTAACAGAAATAAATCATGTGTAAAGTTATAGTTTAGTAACTTTGGTTGAAAATCAAATTTTGATTCATAGAAATGAATAATGCCCAGTTATATGTATTATTCACCGACTATTTTCTGTTAAAAAAAATTAACATTTTGCAACAAAGGAACTATTACTGTAATAATTGCCTAATTTTGAGGTTATTAATATGTAAATTGAAAGCTTGAGGGCGAAAATATTACAATAAATATAATTCAGGGATCATTATTATCATTAACCCATTAATATATCTTTGGGTCTTATAGTAAAATGACCAAAATTTAGATTTATTTTAAGTAAATTTCTATTTTTCAAATTCATGTAGCAATATAATAGTGTATACTAAGTGAAAATATGACTTATTTAGTACCAAAACTAATATACTTAGTATATAAACAAAAGTTGATGTATTAGTTATTTATTACGTGTAAAAATATATATACAACTATTTAACTATGTATATAAAAAAAGAAAAACAGACATTTATTAAAATGAAGTGGAAAAAGGAACACAAGCTTATTTTCTTGCATTGTAATTTTTGAATTTTAGGTGGGAATACAAATTCGAGACATCAAGTTATATTTACTTCCTTTTAAAGTAATTACTTTAAAATAGACACTTCAAATTTTAGTCATTTCTTTTGATGAAATGCTAATAACAGCCATTTTGTCAACCTTTTTCTTATACTCTCAAATTCATTAATTGACATGTGGCATTTTTTTCTCTATTAATGTCATTAGTTCTCATTATTTATAATATTGTCACTTATTTTATTCGTATATATGTGAATAAATATAGTTTCTTAGAAAGAGGTTGACAAAGTGACTTTTGCCAATATTTTTCTTGCTTTTATATATGATTACTATTATAAAATAAGCACCTCAAAAGTATTTTGACTATGATAATGACTCAAAAATACCATCACTTTGGAAATTTTTTTTCAAAAACTAACTTAGCTTTTTAATTCTATAAAATAATATCCTAACATTAGAAATTTCTGTAAATTTATACCTTATGATATTTAATTAACTAGTTTTAATAGTAAAAGATGATAGTACCTTTATTAATTTATTTTATTTATTCTTTTGATTCTAATATAAATCCAAAGCCAAAGAAGATACTCTTCTTTTTTTTTTTTCCTGCATTTGTTTTTTACATCTTTTTTCTATTACTTCTTCTTTTTTTAAAAAAAGAAAATTTATCCCCGATGGTTGTCTCCTTTGTACGTGTATCTTTTAACTCGTTCATAGCATAAATTTATAAGAACTTAAATATCACAGTATTATTTTGCAGAATTCAAAAATTAAATTAGTTTTTACAACAAAAAATAAAATCCTCAAAAAATTGAGGCGTTTTTGTGTCATCGTTCCATTTTTATACATGTTTTTAGCAAAAGATATCTGTTATTAATTAGAACATATTTGGCTAAGCCATTAGCTGCTACATTGGCAGAGCGATAGGCATGTCTAAGTCGCGCTCTAGGAAAGAAAGATAACAAATGAGAAACATGAAGCAATAAGTTACCATAGTCCGAGCGAGAATGAGATTGTTGATGCAGATCACGAACTACAGAGATTGCACCAGATTCTATGAAATGAAGATTCGCCCAACATGTGTCAGACTAAGAACCAATGCTTTAGCTTCAGCTAATTGGGACGGGAAATTTTCTGAAATATATTTGGAAAGTGTTGCCATGACTTCTTCACCTGTAGAGTTTCTGATTATATCTCTCGTACCAATGTTATTGGTGCCCTGGTCAATGCCAGCATCAACATTCAACTTGAAAGTTCCAGGATTTGGTTGCTGCCACTAATGTATATTGCCTAGAACTTGCGATTGTTTGCTAACGTGGGGAGCAATTCGTTTAGCAAGTCGATATGTTTGCAAATAAGTATCACTCCAGCTCCATGCCAAGATAGCCGAAGCAGATTTTGATTCACCCGTGTGAAAACGCTGGTTACGCTCACCCCAAATGCTCCACATAACACAAAGAAGCCAATCCAGCTCACTATTAGTGAAAGAATGAGATATTAAACGAATAATATCATATATAGGTAGATTTCATAGTGAGCGGAAGTCCAAAGCAAAATTGGTAAGTAGCCACACTTGTTTGGCCTACTTTCAAACAAAAAGAGCATAACCAATGGATTCCCAGGCTAAAAAACAGAGCAAACAACTAGCTAAAGTAATGATCCTCCGAGTGGAAAAATGTAGCATATCATGGTAGGCACACCAAGCGAAGATTTTAATACCAGAATCTTCACCACCACCATGAAGTATTAATGTTGGTAGTCGAAGGAGAAGCATCAAATTTGGTAACCATATTTAACAGAGCAGACACCACTGGTTTCGAAATTCTAAATCAGTTTATCATAGCCGACAAAATATGGCAAGGGTATTGATAGAATCTTACCTACATCATCCTTATGAAAGAATGATCGTAATTTGGGTACATCCCATTTCTCGCTTCAGAAATGAATTATGAAACTGGAATGTCGGGGTCCAAGTTGTTGAAGGGTAATGGTCTAAAGGATAACTAGTACATCGAATTTAACAACCAGAGCTTATTTTCCACCTAATGCCTTCAAAAAGTAATCTCTACTCCAACGAATACCGTGCCAAGCCAAAGAAGGCATATAACTAATGCTACCTTCATGGAAATCAGAGCTGGGACAATACCGACCTTTGTAAATTTTTGCAAGGATCGAGCAAGGATTATATAACAATTTTCAAGCTTGCTTAGCGAGTAGTGCCGGGCTAAAGTGTTCAAAGGACCGAAAACCCACGCCCTATTGGTTATAATTTACCAGTTAAAATCAAAGAAGTGCATAAACATGGAACAAAATCTTGTTCGGACTATAGTTTTTCGTAAAAATCCTTTAAAATCTTTATTACGGTCTAAATACAAGTAAAAAAGATCGTACTTCAACCAGCGAATCTTCTTTATTATGTACCAAGATTGAAACTTCAAAGATATATAGATAATTCGATTTTAATCAACCTTCAAGTAAAAATTTAAGAACTTCAATAATTTCTAATGGTGGTCTCAAAAATTTTTCTCTCTTCATTTCTCTCAGATTTTTGTGCAACCACGAAATAAATGTTTCGGTAAAAACTGAAATGCACAAACAAAGGAGAGGAGGAGCCTTTTATTGGCTCTTTCCTTTTTTGGCTAGCCCTAATGGGTCATAAACCGGCCAAAAATACTCATAATCCAGCACTGTGGTGGGTCTAATAGCTTATTTTTCTAATATGACTTTTTCTCCTTTTGTATAATTGTACAATAAACCGTTTAAGCCCAATTTGACTAATTTCATGCAGTCCAAGATATTAGTTTAGGTTGGAAATCCAAATGGATTTATTTAATTTAAGCTTCAGCAGACAAAGATCTAATTCTAATTAACTTTTAATATAAGTGGGTTTGTACTACTAATTATGAACTTATTCTACTAAAGATCCAAACTATTCTCTTGAATTAAATAAATATCATAAGATATTTTATAATTAGAATTATGTCTATTTGATAATTAACATATGCATATATATCCCCACATGAATATCGATAATTAGAGCTAGGTAAAATTGTTGTTTTTTTTTCCTCCAATTATATCTTTTAATTCAATGATACAAGACTATATCTAATGGATGACTAGGTAATATTCTACGTCACTTATACCACGTCGTTTGTACCAAAAAATGATGTAGTATTAAGAGTACATCACGTCATACAGAAAGTGACGTAATATCAGAATATACTATGTTGCTTTTAAATTATGCGACGTGGCAACATTAGATATCATGTCGCTTTTTATATAAGCAACATGATATGCCAGCATACCACGTCACCCGTTTCCATGTCGCTTATAGAACGACGTGGTTTTTCTACCCCTATAAGTGATATGGAAAACATTTTCTATAGTAGTGACAGAAAGTCTTTAATTAATAAAATAATCAAATTTATTAATTATTTAGCTAATGTTTAAATCATCCAAACTCCTATAGCTTCTTAAGACAGTATTCATTTATCTATATAATGAAATTTTAAATTCTATATCTATAAGCATATGTCCCAAATGTACATAATAATGCATTATTAAAATGTCAAGATCTTGATCGTCAATTTTTTGATTAGTACCTTTTAACATTTCAAATAATACAAATTATGAATACAAGTTCATTACTTATTTCAAGATTAAGAAAGAGACGTGTTAATTATCAAATTTATTAGAGTATGTTCTTGTCAATAATACTTATTATAAGAATATATATTTTGTATGGTCCTTGTTCAATATTTATATATTAAGTCTTTTTACATATAGTCATACTAATATAGATTAAGACATAATATAAATGTATAAAATCTTGCAACACAATCCAAGAGAAGTATCCAACTTCTCTTATTAGTTGTTAACAATCTTATTTAATTTAATTAGAGAAAATATGTTTTAATTTTAATAAATAACTTTATTAAAATATTTTCTAATTAATAAATCATGGAACTTTTTGATATTTACTATTATACCATTAATATAAACATTATTATAAATACTATGCATAAAATATCATAATATTAAATATCCAAAATATTCAGTAAATATTCATCACTAATACATACTTCTTAAGTATAATCCTAACATGCACCCCTCTAACTTTGATTTTCATAGAGATTTCCAATTCTCCAGTGAATTGTTTTGCCGTTCTGGGAGAAGACTCACCAAAATCTTGCCATTAGGGATTTCAATTGGTTGCAAATAAATATTGGAAGCCTGATATGACTCATTGCATAAGTTAGAATGGCCTAAACCACTGCTTTGAGTAAGAGCTCTTTACCCCCTTTTGAGAAAAAGGTTCTCATTCAAGGAATTTAAGAGATTCCACTCTTTAATATGCCAAAAGAGAAGTGCTTTTTATCTTGACCAGCAAAGAAAGTTGGACCAAAATATTTTTTGTGACACATACAAATTGTAATATTTTAAGTTTGTTGGAAAAAATTCCGAGCGTCTGTTGGTATATTTTGGTGAGAATTAGAGTAGCGACTAATGATAATTCATTGGTTGACCGGAAGCGTGGCCATATAGATCAAGAACCTTGGAGCTGGAACGACATGAAGTAGCAGAGGCACGAAAGAAAAGTAGGCTATCATCGGCAAATAACAGGTGTGAAATAGGAGGAGCACTGCCTGAGATAGATAGCCCCGAAGATTATTTGCATTATGTTCAAGTTGAAGCAATCTTGAGAGACGTTTCGCGAAAATAAGAAGAATAGATGGTGACAAAGGGTGACCTTGCCTTATCCCTCTCTGCAGATATATGCGCCTTGTGACTTTTCATTTATGAGGAAACTAAAAAAAGAGACTGTGTGAAGGCATCGCATGATGAGATGAATCCAATCACCACAAAAGCCCATTTGAAGCATAGCTTTCTCGATAAAGATCCATTCAACACGGTCAAAAGCCTTACTCATGTCTAGTTTCATTGCTGCAAAATCATCCTTCCCAATTTATTATGCCTGATAGAGTATATCATCTTAAATGCAACAAGAAAATTGTCTGTTATTTGCTGAATTGATAAGAATGCACTCTGCTTTTCAGAGATCACCGTCGGCAAACTTTAGGATTTTAGAAATAGAAACTAGTTTGTATAAGACATTGCACATACTGATTGGCCTATACTCACTCATTGTAGTTTCTTTACCTTCGGAATCAACGTGATCAGAGTAGTATTAATTTTGGAAATATCACGTCCATCATTGAATATTTCTGTCAAATCTAATATTCAACTAAAAATCTGAAATAAATTCAGTACTTTTGTCAAACCCAATATTCAACCAAAAATCTAGAATAGATTCAATTAAAATATCACGTCGATCATCGAGTATTTTTGTCAGACCCAATATTCAACCAAAAATCTGGAATAGATTTAATATTTTTGGCAAACCCAATATTCAACTAAAAATCTAGAATAGATTCAATTAAAATATCAATCATTAAGTATTTTTGTCAAACTCAATATTCAACCAAAAATCCAGAATAGATTCAATATTTTTGTCAAACCCAATATTCAACCAAAAATCTAGAATAGATTCAATTAAAATATCACGTCCATCAGTGGGTATTTTTGTCAAACCTAATATTCAGCCAAAAATTTGGAATAGATTCAATTAAAATATTACATCGATCATCGAGTATTTTTGTCAAACTCAATATTCAACCATAAATCTGCAATAGCTTCAATTAATTATCTCCGTCATAGTTTTAATTTCATTATATTGCCATGCCAATCCATCTTTTAAATCAAACGCCTCCTAAGATTAACAATCCGTCATACTCTGATCTCATTATATTCCCATGCCAATTCCATCTTTTCAACCAAACGAAGATTAACAAATCTATGATTGCTTATTACACATGCATCAAGAAAAGCTTTATAAAACCTATTGTCACTGTTTCCATTTCAAATAGCCTCTTAGCAGAAAAGATTATTAGTAAGTAAAAAGAAAGAAGGCCATTCACTCACTATGTCACCAACTTGTGTCATGAGCATGCATACACAAACTATGGCATAATCATTGAGTTTTACACCTTTCTTAAGAGAAGAAACAAAAGCAAACCAGTCCTACGACAGAAAAGCTAAAAACATATTGATCTTCAAAGAGAACTTTTGCTACAACCATTGAGTTCTACACCTTCCTTATGAGGAGAAACAGCCTCTGATCAAGTTCATACTTCTTGAAATAAGATGGATCACCCTTCAGCATCATCAGCAGCCCACCAAATGAAGCATTTATCTCTGCTTTACCTTGTCCAGATCCTTCAGAAATCCTGTATAGCTTACCTTGCATGACATATTCGTAGTTGTCAGCCAGCGTCTTGCGGTTGCCTGGAGTGAAGTAGCTGGTGTCGGGAGTTCCATCCTCATTCAGTGTAGAACTTAGCGCCATTGAAAATTTCTCACCTTCCCTCAGTGGATATACCTCTGTGTTCACATCTAGGTGCATGAACATATCAAACTTCTCACTCTTTGCTTCTATACGAGTGACTTTGTCAAACTTTTTCCCATCGGGGTTCAACCGATCAATCTTGAAAACATCTTCAAAAAGAAACTCTGCCATCCTTGGGAAGATCTTCTGGCTGAGTTTTAGGGTCTGGTATGATTTTGCCGGTGAATAGATCAGAGTTCTTACTTGGCAACTAAGTGGGCAATGGGCACTCACCTTATCTGATAAAAACAGGAAATTTAACATTAACACTTCAGAATTCCGAGTTTCCACACTTTTCTCAGCAACCAAAATAAATAAATAAATAAATAAATAAATAAATAAATAGAGGTAGTGAAATTTTAGCTTTTTCATTATTACAAGTCAAGAGAATCAACCAGATAGAAACACTGAAGTATGAACGAGACTAAAATCCTTGGTTGGTATCATTTTTGTTTTTAAGTTTCTTTTGCTTTTTTAAACAAAAACACCAAAAGTGACACTAAACATTCCCAACCAACCAAAGGGAAAGTGATTGAAAAAAGCAAACACCGTCCATTATCCGATTCAGAAACAATTTTAGTACTTCACTGATTACAAATTCCCCAAAAACCCATCAACGGAATAAGCTTCATGATAATGAACTCAACATATTACAGAACTAAAAGAAAGAAACTGAGAAACTGTGCCCAATTACAAAAGATCAACTAGAACGAAAAATGCAGAATTATATGGATACGATTATACCAATCCGAAACTATAAAGTCTTGACTAGTATTTGCTTATTGGTAACTAACCACTAATGATTGACACTCATGAAGGATAATATAGGGCCCGTTTGGTATAGGATTTGAAAACAAAGTTTTCAAAAAGTAAGATTCTATCTAAAGACAAGGATTGTACTCAAAATTTTGAAAAGCTGAAAATTCGTTGGTACAAGTGTTTTCGAATAGTTTTCGAATTCGAAAACAAGAAATTTGTGTTTGGTTAAGAATTTTTTAAAACAGCTTCTATTTTTCCTAAATTTAATTATTTTAATTAAAAATAAGGTTTTAAGTGATACAAAATTATTAACATCTGTAATTGCAATAAAGCTGTATTCTACCCCCAAAAAAAAAGTATAGGGTTTTGAACATTTCAAAGAACGAATTAAACAAAAAATAAAAACAAACCCTTCTCACCAGATACAAAAATGGTGCAAAATAAATTGCGACATGTACAATACAAGTATTGAACCTTAACTCAATTCTAGGATACAACTACTTCAATCAAAGAATAAGCACCTACAATAGGGGAAGTAGAAAACAACGTTTGGCAACTAAGAATCTAGCAAAATTAATTCGTTCTGAATTATTTGAAAACAATGTTTCTTCTCCAGAAACTAAGAGGGAAAGTGAATCAACAAGACCAACACGTCAATTATTTAAGAGGAAGAGAACAACAGAGCAATAGTTTGTTCTCTTCCTATTCAATCACAAAAAAAGAGTAATGGGTTTTTCATCTTATACAAAAAGAAGAATAAATAAACTGATCACAATGAAATTCTCTCTATCCCTCTATTTTCTCAGCAACCAAACAGGTTAAAAGGAGTTCAAAACACAACCCAATACAACAATCCAACTATAAATACAAATCTCACAACTACACTCAAAATTCCTAATCAGCAAAATCATTTTTATTTGGACAAGAGTAATAAGACACTCAAAAATTGTCTACGAGGGAGAACCCTAATCTATTTTCCAATTCAGATGCAATGAAATTGTTCGAATTTAAACCCTAGAAATTGTTTGAACTTTTTTTGGGTAAAAGAATAAAACTGATGCAGATGCAAGGGAAGAGAAAAGGAGAAGGAAATGTCGAGGCTACCTGCTATAGATTGAGTCCAGCTCATCAATTGCCGGAGCTCGTCGATGGCAGAGGAGGAATCCGATGAGTCGAGCTTCAAGCTTCGTCGATGGCAGAGGAGGAATCTGGTTGAGTCAGCTTCAAGCTTCGTCCATGGCTGTGGAGCTCGTCAATGGTTAGAGGAGCTAATTGGGTCGAGCATCGACAATGGCTGCGCAGAGGAGGAAAGAGCATGGGTTTGAGTTTGAGTAATATCCCAAAACGATAAAAAATCGTTTTCTAAATTTTAGCCTATTTTTCGAGTTGGGCTTGGAAACAGTGTTGTGATACAAGCCCACCAAACAGGTATTTATTGGACTCTGTGTTTTCAAAGTTTTTGGGTTTAAAAAAGTGAAACCGAATTTGATACCAAACGGGCCCATAACTTTTTGAAGAAAACCAAAATATGCATTGACATGGTTCAGGGTAATATTAATACCATCTGGATGGACATAGTAATTACTTAAAACAAGAGGATTTAAATACATTAGTGCCATAAACTTACTCAAATTTGCACTTCTTTTCTCTCTCTCTCTCTCTCTCTCTCCCTTTTCCTTTTTTTTTTTTTTTGTTTTTTATTTGGGGTGCGGGGGGGAGAAGGAGGAATCTTGGATTAATTTCGAGCTGCTACTATTACTATGGCACTGAAACACCTTTAAACAAAAGAAAAAAAAAACCTGGGGTTGTGGCACAGATATATATATATATATATTTTCCAAAAAAAAACCCTATTGTTGGTGCCCTAGCCCATACATAAAATTGAATCAGTAAAGTAGAAGCATAGAAATTATGGACTCGTCTTATCGGAAAAATGGAAGGTATATAACATGAAATTTCATGTGGTAAACCTAAGATTCCCTGTAAACAAACAGAGATTTAGAATAACTAATAATAAGAAGAAAAAGAAAAAGGCAGATCTTCATCGGTGCTATACGATAACAAAGAGGCTCCAGCAAGGAGGATGCTGCCCACTGTTCTTCAAAAAGTTCTCAAACGATTCGTGCTTATCGCCGCTCGAACCTCGGCGGTGGCGACAGTCGATAGCCACTCGGCAAGTTAAGCAGGAATCTGACTCTATCGAGAGAGACAGATATACAGAGAAGGTTTAACCAAAAATAGATTCTCAACTAAAGGCTTTTTTGTCATATCAAATATCAACCTAATAGTCACTCAGACAAAATGCATGGCCCCCTTTTTTTTTTTGGGCTAAGCAGGAGTACATAAATTTTAGGATTTTGGACACCTATACCTATTTTTCAAAAAATAATACTAAATTTATGACATTTCAAAAATAATAAAAATCCGCACGACCTTTTTATGGTATTTTTCTAAATACTTTGAAAGTTAGAAAATACAGTGACATTTTAGTAAATAATTCATTTTTTTTTTTTTTACAGGAAACCACAAAAGTTTCCTAGAAATCAATTTGGTTTAATTTGGTTTCCTATTAGCATAATGTTCTGTAAGTAAGTAAATCACATGAAACCACAAAGGTTTCCTTGAAACTAGCTTGGTTTCCTTTAGCTGAAAGTCCTGTATGTAAGTAAATCACAGGAAAATACAAAGATTTCTTGGAAACTAGTTTGGTTTCCTTTAGCCGAATGACCGGTATGTAATTAAATCACATGAAACCATGAACATTTCTGAGAAACTATTGCGGTTTCTTTTTTGCAGAATGTCCTGTAGCTAAATAAATCACAGGAAACCATCATGGTTTCCTTTTAGCAGAATGCCCTGTAGCTAAGTAAATCACAGGAGACCACAAAAATTTCCTAGAAACCACTGTGGTTTCTTTTTCAAATCATAGGAAACAATGAAAGTTTCCTGAAAGCTATTGTGATTTCCTTTTGAAGAATACCTTGTAGTAAGAATCGGGTGAGGCATTGAACAAGAACGCTGAAGAATATGATCAAGTTCTCAAATTAAGTAATTATATTTTTGAAGTAAAAGCAACAGAAATATATATTGATTTTTGGATTCTGGCAACTAGTTTCCAATAACTAAATTAGTTTCTAGTAATCAATAATTGAATTAACCAAATAATTCTGCTGTTTATGATAGAAACTAATTTAGTTTTCAATTTTTATTAACTAACTAGTTATGATATTTATGGTAAAAACCAATATAGTTGTTGGTCTTTAGTAACTGTTGATGGAGGTTTTATCAACAATAAATTTATAAATAATTAAGAGATGTGGCTTGTGTGAATTGAAGTAGTAATCAAAGCAAATAAGGAGAGAG
>JXTB01000312.1:232399-274786 GCA_002914805.1 Parasponia andersonii | reverse complement strand
CGCATACATCCTTCTCGGAGGAGGTCGCATATATCCTTCACGGAGGAGGTCGCATATAATACTTATGCGACCTTAGGATTTTAGACCGCACAACAGTAACCAATTTGGTTTTTAGTTTCCAAAAATCAATTAGTTTATGATTTCTAATAATAAATTAGTAATTAGTTTTAAGAGTTATCAGCTACAAGTAAACTAGTACGGATAGAAATACTAGTGCGTTATAAGAAAGTTATAAGTGCATTGAACTGGACCAAGTGAAAATAGAATTTGAGGTTAAGTGTTGTAACTTAATATTCTTTCACTAATCTAGCACTATTGCAAGATTACCTTATTCCTAGTGATTATCGGACTTGCTTTCATGAGTTTTATCTTTTTGACTTACTAAAGGACTAGTTCCGATTATATGGTCAGAACTTCGGTATCTTAGAAGATAAGATTTGTGAATTGACAAGAACGCCCTTCATGATTTGGACACCATGCATATAATGTCACTTTGAGTTTTTTCAAGGACTTGGATAATAAAAACCAGACGCCAAGTATTCACTTTATGAATTTGATTGTGTTTGTATGGACAGTTATAAACACCGTAGTCAATAATTATCCATTAGATGAAAAATAGCAACTCAAAGGTAAATATATACTAGAGGGGTAATATGGTAATTCATTTCACTAGTACGGCATTGCATCAGGGGTATATCTGCAGGTATAGTATGTACTGAATAGAAGTCAGATACTTCGATAATTGGAGACTTCATCAATCCTGTTGAAATAGACAACACTACATTCTATGGAAAAATAAAGTATTCCATCTTTATTTGCAAAATGTGAACTTTTTATTTAGACATAATGAAATAAAGAATTTAGTCTCCTATATGTGAACATTTTATACGAATAATTATTTATTATTTATTATTAATCATGGAAACTTTTAGACGTTTGTATAATAAAAAACATATACATGACATGTATATAATTGGGACATAATATGGAATTTATTGACAACAAATAAATAACACTTAAATCCAATAAATATTATTTAAAATGCCAAACAAAGAAACTGCTTTCTAGGGCATGTTCCCAACAAAAACTCCTAGTTGACATGCTAGACTTATAATTTTGAAAATAATGTGCTTGGATTCTGGATTAAGACTAATCGACTGATTGTAACGTTATTTTAATTAATCATACTAATCTAATTAATTCCTTTGCTGTAAGTAAATTACGATAGAATTTGAGAAAATTAGTAATTGAGTTAGTTTGTTAGCAAGTATATGGGCTTGTTTCAGTTTTATTGTTTCTTAAGAGAGAAACTTGTCTAAGATAGAAATATCTTTAGTATCTTACGCTCCGTTTTGACTTGAAAATATGTATCTATATTATGTTTTTGCTATGTAGATTAGCAAATCACTCAAGTAGGAATGATTGAGGTCTTAAAGACGTCCGCGCTAATATCTTTTTTATTATTCTGCATATTTGGTAAATAAAAGCATAATTACAAGATAGGGATGCATGAGTCGCTAAATGGTATATATGCTTTTGTCTTTAATCCTATGCAGTTGGTAGTTAATTCTTTCATATACTTTGTTGCCATGATGTCATGAATTATATGTCTATGGATAATGCTACCTTATGTTGTAATTATTTTATGAGATTTTTAAAAATAAGTATGCTTATAAATGACTAAGCTATGGATATTAATGTTGGTACATGTTAACTTCACATTATTTTCGGCCATACATATGTATATATTGTAATAACCCAATTTTTTAAGGATATTTTGGTCATATGACCTTAAAATATTTAAAAAAACTAAAATATTATATATATATATATGTGCCATTCTCTCTCTCCCTCTCGTCCATCTCCCTCCTGACCTCACTCTCTCCCCTTCATTCTCGTTCACGACTGAAAATGGGCGAAGGAATGCTGGGGCTCACCTAGCCATCGTCTGGACTGCCAGACTGCCAGCGAGGTCCTCCTGCGTCGCCAGTAAGCCGCGCCGCCTGTTCCCGGTCGTTGCCTAGCTCCGTATCACCGGTAAACACCATTAATGGCTGTGAGGGAGCTTTGATTTTAGTGCCGTTTTGGACCGTTTCAGGCTATGTTCTTAGGCTCGTTGGATTCGTATCATCGAGAGGAACCTCATGGTATATATTTCACGATCCCATTTTGCCCATTTTGAAAGTTACCATTTTTGGGTATTTTTGAGCTCGGATTTTATTTTTTTGATTTGACTATTATATTGTATTTTTGATGTCATTTTTGGAATGTACTCAAAAAATAGAGAAGTTTGATATATATATTGACTATATTTTGTGACGAGCATGAAAAACGATATTTAACAACTTAGATTTTGTTTAGTTTTGTGTGACACCGGTCCGGTGTCAGTCCGGAGCCGAATTGGTCGAGTTATATATCTAACTTAGCTATTTTGGATATTAGGAATTCAATAGAGATGTCCACTCATTGTTCTGGAGCTCCGTTGAGAAGTTGATTTTTCACAAGTGAGCGATCGAGGGCGCAAAATTAGGTCTGACCCTCCGAGCGATTGTCCGACGACACCTTGAGGATCTCATACCGTGGTATCGCTATTCTAGTGAGATAGGGATTCGGTTATCTCTCTTTTACATCGTTTTTGAATAAAACTTATTTTCTGTAACATATGAGAACAAACGTGATTTTAGAACTTTTAAATATCTGTGATGGAATTGAATGGTATGATTTATATATTGGATTGCTCTGAGACTTTTCTGAGTGCAGGTTACTTTTGAGATATGTTAAAATAGGACCGTTATGCTGCCTATTTTTCTATAAAATTTAATTAATCATTTTATTAAAAACCAGGGCATCATTTGAACTTAAATTACTACATAGTTATTTTTACATATCAGTTCAGAGTACACGTATCATAAAATCACACATGAGTACCAAGTTAGCATCATGGGATTTTTTACAGTGTGGCACTATGGCCCCACCGACGGTGCAGAGTCCGTGAACCCGCAAGAGATTTTTCTTCTGATTACCTCCCCATTTGGGAGGCGTAGACAATGTGGTTGCCCCTCTAGGTTTAGTAGGCGACACATGGGTATCCCCTCCGGTTATGGGCTAGGTGTCAGGCAGGCTGTATGGCACACGTAGTACCAACACTCTGGTTTCCATTGATGAAGGTGGTGAACTTATGGGTATGGGTGGATTTATGGACTGATTGGTTTTTGGATATCATGTTTTCCTATATATATATATATATTTATATGTATATACCTATATAGACTATCAGCTTTGGGAATGGATATATGTATGTATGCATATGGTTTGTAAAGGAGTTTTGGATTAACCTTAATATATAGGGATTTTCTATCACTAAAAAAGGTTTTTAAATGAGGTAACAGTTTCTCTATTGAGCTATGAGCTCACCCCCTCTACTTTCCTCCTTTTCAGGTGATTGTCCATCCGAGTCAGTCATATCAATGGCTAGGTAAGTCGCTTGGCCTATGTTTGCAGTTTTACTCTCATTCCTCTTTGGTTGGTCCCTATCTCATGTCCTATTCTTTTTCATGTTTAACTATTTAGCCAAGTTCATTAATTCTACTAAGTAAATGTGTGAGGATGTTTTTACTACTATTTGAGGATTTGGTTTATAAATGGGACACTATAGTTCCTAAGGAACATATTTTCAAAGTTTTAAGTACTTAAAATTTTGATTAACTCTATAAATTAATTTTTGGGACTTTCTGACTCAAGATTTGCGAAATTAATTTAATCAACACTAAATTTTTATTAAACCAAGTTTTTGTACAACTTAACTATGTTTTCTTGAATTTTAATCGGTGTTTCTTTCTTAATAAACTAGTGTAAAGATGGGCTCTCTATATAGAATTTCTAATGATTTGAGGACTAAAATGAAAAACCCAAGTACTTGGTTTCTTCTGAATTTTTATAAATTCTTTATTTATCTTTATTTACACTCAAAATTACTAAAAGTTACGGCATTGGATTTTCGGTCGTGACATATATACCTATTAAGATGTTGATATTCCTGTTGCAAATATTTGTATAAATTGCATTAGTATGGCATGTAGAATAGGATGGTACTGCAGGTCCATATGGAACAAGGTGTTATGAAACCCATTACGCTCTATTTATTTCAGTTTAAATTTTATAATGAGAATGAATATGATATTATGGTGTAAAACTCTTGGGTCTTGCCAAGGCAATAGTGTTGGAATAATGTCTTATAAAGCAATTTATTATTTTGATATTATAAATAATGTTTATTGGATTATTTGTTATCTATTTATTATTAATAAATTCCATGTCATGAATTTTCATTTCATTTATGTCCCATTGATATACATGTGATGTTATGTTTATCTTATGCAAACATCTCAAAGATTCCGAGACATATAATGAGTAATAAAGAATTATTCGTATGATGAGTTCATATGTGGGAGACATTATATTCTTTATTTCATTATGTCTAAATTAAATTATTTGTATTCTACATAATGAAGATGGAATACTTTACTATGCTATAGAATGTAGTATTGTCTATTTGATTAATGAAGTCTCCAATTTTCAAAGTGGGTCTTTGGATAGAAATACTAGTGTATTATAAAAAAGTTATAATAACATTGAACATGATCGAGTGAATTAGAATTTGAGGTTAAGTACTGTAACTCAAATTTCTAATTTCACTAATCTCGCATTATTATGAAAAACCTTAATCCTAGTGATTAACGAACTTACTTTCCTATGTTTTGTCTTTTTGAGTTACTAAAGGACTAGTTCTGATTTATGGTTTGTACTCTGGTATCTTGGAAGTTAAGGTATATGAAATGTGTAGAATATTTTTTATAATAGACGCCATGCATATAATATCACTTTGAGTTTTTTCAAGTACTTGGATAATATAAACTAGGATTCCGGTATTCATTATGCGAATTTGACTGTGTTGGTATAAGAAGATACAAACACCGTAGTCAACTATTATCCATTAGATGAAAAGTGGCAACTCAAAGGTAAATATGTACTAGAGGGGTAATACAGTAATTTCATCCTACTAGTATGACATTGCATTAGGGGTATGTCTACAGATATAGTATATGCTAAATGGATCGAGCTAATTAGTTAATAATAAGCTTCACAGAAAATAAATGATATTTAGTCTAGGAGTTCAATATTGGGCCTATAATGGTATGCCCCAATATTAATGGACAAGGCCAAATTATAATTATGAGTTAATTATAATTGTCGGTATATAGTTCAAAAGAGCTTGGGCTTTATAAATCCATCTGGTCTTATGTCTAGCTCAAATTAAAGCCCAATAATTTTTTGATAATCAGTTGAGCCCAACAAGCCCAATAAGCCTAATAGGGTTTACAAATCTCTGTATAGTTAAGAAAAAAGTTCTCTAGCTACCAGTTTTATGAGTTACACGTGAAACATCCTTAAGAAGTAAGCATTACACGAAAAACAGAGAGAGAAAAAGCAGAGAAAAATCGGCTAGCCCCAGGGATTCTTCATCCTTGTTGTTTCGGCCATCCCAAAGAAATCGGTTCGAGAAAATTCTCTTCTTATTTGTCTGCGGATCTCTTTGTTGGGAATCAAGAAAGTGACCAATTACCGGATCAATCAAGCTTTCGAGAATAGGTGAGAAGACGAGAAGATTATGGAGCAAATCCGGGTATTATTCTTGTCTAGATCACGAGTTAATTTATGTTAGATCACAATCCGAAATATTTTATAAAAAGAAAAATTTTAAACAACCAATTCCGCTGTGTTTCTAAATTTTACAAAACTATGGTGTTCTTGAAAATAATTTTACGAAAATATATTCCGGAATTTTATTCTAATGAATACTAGGAAATAGTAAGGTGGCTACACATGTCTTTTGTACACAAGTATGGATATGATATGATGATATAATATATATTTTTATTGAGTCGGCAGCAATACCATTGTAGCCTCACCTAGAAATTATGTTGCACATGTATCAATGCATGAGTATGCTATCATTTATGTTGTATGATGAATTATTGAGCTCTATGTTGTGTACTCTTGTTATATATGTTATAATGTATTGTACTTATACTTATAAACCATCTTTGCTTATTGAGCTCTCAAGTTTACTCTTTACCATATGTTATAGGTAACCAAATCGCATTTGATGATGACTATGGTTGAGCCAAATAATATGTCCACTTATGCCAAATTTGTACATATGGGCCCTTGTGAACAATAAACAGGGTTTAAATTGGTCTGATACACTATTTTTATTTATTTTCACATTATGTTTAATTATCTTAAATAATGGATCATATTAAATTAGTGTATGAACGTCGTAACTATAATTTGTAGTTTTTGATTTTAATTTTATCATTTTTTCTGCTGGCACTAGTGTCATCGCGTGCCCCACATCACTTAAGACATGTACAACGCCTGCTGAGCCGCCTTATATATATGTACCTGACACCGAATGCAACAAAAAATAATTAAAATATTTGTTTTTAGTCTGAAAAACATTGACATAATTGAACGTAAATTACTGAATGCTAATGGTTGTTTTCTCTTTTCAAATTTCATACTATAGTAGTAAGTGATGATATCATTATTTACTAATGATAATGAGTAATATTTGTGGTAAATAACCCCAAATTTATTCACTAATTCTATTTTAACTGTTGAAAATAATTGTATGAATTTATCTTAAATTTTCATATGTCTATTCTAAGGGTGTAACTGTTTGCAATTTAATTTCTTAGATTCTAGCTAGGAATATAGCTTACCATATTTTTTCCTCTTTATTTGTTGTTTGTTGGTTGTCAATTCCCGCTAACTAAGTATATGGATTGTGTATCAATAGTGGTTTCATAACAAGAACCAATGACCTAGTTGGAGGCTTGGAGCCTTGACTTTTATCCGTCCAAAGTTTGAATCCTGTCCTTCATACAAATCCCGCCTAAAAAAAGCATTGATTAGTAAAAAAGTTGTTGATGAGTATTGGTGTGATAGTTGATGATGGCACAAGGACATGACCTCATATATTCCACATGTGGTACTAATAGATTCCATAAAGTTATTGGATTTATGAGGGTACGAAGATACTATTGATTCCTCTTATTTTTTAGAGGGACAAAAAACACATGAACTGTGGTTAACAAAATTGTGGAATAGCATGATGCATAAAAGTTTTATGGAATTTACACCAATTAATATCTCTTTGGTGATAAAAGGCAATTATTAAACAATTGTATTAGAAGAAGTCTTAGTTGCCATGTTAATTATAAAAATTCATTAAAATATGTTGATTTTTCGATTTGTTCTTGGAGTAGTGGAAGAAAGTGATTAATAGGCTCGGATGATGGAGATAGCAAAGAGAGATATATGATTTTCTAATTTATTATATTTTGAGTAATCTCATTTCCATGGTCGATTTGCTTGTGCTCGATTGAACAATTACTAAACTTAAGAAGAAGGGGAGAGAGAGAGAGAGAGAGAGAGAGAGAGAGAGAGGAAAAAAAGTAGTAATCTTGTCCATCTTAAGTGTCAGATTCGTTGTATTTTGTGGGTCTCACAATTGTTAGATCAAATCTGATGTATTGAATAGTGCCCCTACTTGTAAGACCAAAAAATAGGGTCATACTATAGCTTTATCCTTACTTTGTTCTTTGAACTTTAAATTTTAGGGAGATTATTTTGACTTTCATTATTATTTATATTTTTTTCTACTAGTTTTTTTTGTCATATTGTCAGGATTATACCCAAAAAGTGTTACTATTTATGAATATTTATTGAATATTTGGATATTTAATAAAGTGATATTTTATACATAGTATTTATGATAATATGTGGATTACTGGTACAATTGCAGATGTTAAAAGGTTCTATGATTTATTTATTAGAAAAATACTTTAATAAATTCGTTTATCAATGTTGAGACATATTTTCTCTAATTAAATTAAGTAAGTTTGTTCACAACTAATAAGTGATGCTGGATGCTTCTTTTGGATCGTGTTGTAAGACTTTGAGCATTTATGGTGTATCGTAAACTATATTGGTATGATCATATACAAAAAGTCTCAATGTATGTAAAAGTACATTGAACAAGGTTCATATGAAATATGTTCTTGTAATTAGTGCTATTGACAAGGACATGTTTTCATAAAGTTGATAATCAGCACATATATTTCTTAATCTTGAAATAAGTGATGAACCCATATTCATAACTTGTATTATTTGAGATGTTAAAATATACGAATCAATGAATTGACTATCTAGACCCTAATATTTTGGTTATTCATCATTATGGACATTAGGAATATATGCTTATAGATATGGAATCCACAACTCTATTATATAGAGAAGTGAATACTGCCTTAAGGAGCTATAAGGGCTTGGATGATTTAAACCTTAGCTAAGTAATCAATAAAATTAGTTATTTTATTAATTGAAGGCTTTCTTTATTTTGATCATCCATTAGATATAGTCTTGTATCAAGGAGTTGAAAGATATAGTTGGAGGGGCAAAATGATAATTTTACATAGCTCTAATACTCGGTATTCATGTAAAGATACACATGCAAATATTAATTATCTAATAGACATAATTTTAATTATAAAGTATTTTTTGATATTTATTTAATTCAAAAGTGCAGTTTGGACCTTAGTGGAATAAGTCCATAACTAGTAGTACAAGCCCACTTGTATTAAGAACTAATTGAAGTGGATCTTTGTCTACTGGAGTTTGAATTAAATAGGTTCATTTGGGTTGCCAACCTGCACCAACATCTTGGGCTACTTGAGATTAGCTAAATTAGGCTAAAATAGTTTACTATGTGAACACACAAAGGAAGAAAAAGACAACATAGGAAGGTGGGTCATTAGGGCCCACCACATTGCTAAATAAGTAGTGAAATTTGGCCAGTACCAACCATAAAATTTTCTTTATATGATTGATGAGATAATGTCATGTAGGAGAACTATGAGTAATTCTACTCAAAATGGTAGTTTTACAGCATCTAATTTCATATGGAATTCAAGCTGTAAACTCATTTGTTCTATAGCAAGCACTAATCGTTAAATGTTTAGCCCATAGCACAATAACAATCAGCAAATGAAATATCCCAAAATCCTCCACAACCTCATCATAATGGGAGGATTGTTAGACAACCCAAAAGATATCAAGGTGAATTCTTCTAGATTATTCATGAAAGTTTGGAAATAGATCCCTCCACCTATGACGAAACTATTAAGGATGTTGACATCAACTTGTGGCAAAAGACTATGAAATCTGAGATAGAGTCCATGCACTCTAACCATGTTTAAAAATAATCCACCCAAAGAAGTGAAACCCATAGGGTGCAAATGACTTTGCAAGAGAAAAAGAGGAATAGACAAGAACGTTGAGACTTTCAAAGCAAGGCTTGTAACAAAGGGTTATACCCAGAAAGAATGAATTGACTATCAGGAAACCTTTTCTCTTATTGCTATAATAAACTTTATTCAAATTCTTTCATCCATAGCTGCGGCTTTCGATTATGAGATTTGTCAAATGGATGTTAAGAATGTATTTCTAAATAGAAATCTTGACAAGAGCATCTATATAGTGCAACTAGACAGTTTTGTGGAAAAATGCCATGAGAAAAAGTTTGTCTCTTACAAATGTCCAATTATGAACTTAAGCAAGCATCAAGATCATGGAATATAAAATTTGATCAAGCTATTAAATCTTATGGATATAATCAAGTTGTAGATAAACTTTGGGTTTACAAAATTATAGAAAGTGGCAAATCGGTATTTTTGGTATTTTATCTAGATGACATTTTACTCATTGGGAATAATGTAGGTGAAATGACAACTACTAAAGTATGGCTTATAAGGTAATTTGATATAAAGGGCCTTGGTGAGGCAAGCTATATACTAGGAATCCAAATCATTCGTGATAAGAAGAATAAGTCCATACCTTTATTATAAGCTTCTTATATCTACATGATCTTGGCTAGATTTAACATGAAAAACTCTAAGAAAGGGTTATTGTTCATCATAGAGTTAAACTGTCAAAGGAGCAATCTTCTAAGAATTCAGAAGAGATAGAAGATATTAAGAGGATATCATATGTTTCGGCAGTGGAAAGCGTCATGTACGCCATGTTATGTACTAGACTTGATATATGCTTTGTAGTTAGGGCTATTAGTAGATTCTAATCAAGCTTATAATCAGAACATTGGGTGGCCATTAAGCATGTTCCTAAGTATCTTTAGAGAACTAGAGACTATATGTTTTTGTATTATGGAGAAGACCTTACTCTCATTGGGTACACAGATTCTGATTTCCAGTCAAATCTTGACTTTAGAAAGTCAACTTCTAGTTCTGCCTTGGCAGATGAGCTATTATTTTGAGGAATATGAAGCAAACTTGTATTCTTGATTCTACCATGGAAGCTAAATATGTGACTGCTTGTGAGACTGCTAAAGAAGCTATTTGGCTCCGAAAAATCTTAATAGATTTACAAGTGGTTCTGGTTGTTAGTCAATCATTGATTATATACTTTGACAATAGTAGAGCAATTGCTCGCTTTAAGGAACTTGAAAAGCCATAAAAGAGGGAACTATATTGAGAGGAAATATCATCTCATTCGAGGTATAGTTGATCGATGAGAAGTGACTATGTGCATGACTACATCAATCAGATGATAACCTAACTGATTCATTGACTAAATTATGACCTGACAAGAGCTTTGAGGGTCACTTTATAAGTTTAGGGATGCAAAAGATGTAATAAATTACTTTTTATACAAGTGAAAGATTGTTAGGATTGTGCAAAAAACATATTTATTACTTATGGATATTTATTGAATATTTTGGATATTTAATAAAGTATTATTTTATGCATAGTATTATAATCATGTTTACATTATTAGTACAATAATAGATATCGAAAGGTTCTATGATTTATTTATTAGAAAAATATTTTAATAAAGTTGTTTAATTAAAGTTGAAACATATTTTTTCTAATTAAATCAAATAAGTTTCTTCACAACTAATAAGAGAAGTTGGACGCTTCTCTTAGATCGTGTTATAAGATTTTGAGTATTTATAGCCTATCTTAGGTTATATTGGTATGACTGTATGTAAAAACTCTTGGTATATAAAAAAGTACAATGAACAAGGACTGTATGAAATATATTCTTTTAATAAGTATTGTTGATAAGAACATATTCTCATACAATTGATAATTAGCGTATGTCTTTCTTAATTCTGAAATAAATGATGAACCTATATTCATAACTTGTATTACTTGAGATATTAAAAGGTTTAGATTAAGTAATTGACAATCTAGACTCTGACATTTTGATAATACATCATTGTGGATTTTGGAAATTTATCCGTATAGATATAGAATCCACAACTCTATTATATAGAAAAGTGAAGACTTTCTGTAAGTTTGATCATATATTAGATATAGTTTTGTATCAAAGAATTGAAAGATATAATTAGAGGGGCAAAATAATAATTTTACCTAGCTCTAATTATCGGTATTCGTGTAGGGATACACATGCAAATATTAATTATCTAATGAATATAATTTTAATTATAGAGTATCTTGTAATATTTATTTAATTCAAGAGTACAATTTGGACCTTTAGTGGAATAAATCTATAATTAGTAGTATAAACCTATTTGTATTCATAGTTAATTGAAACTGGGTCTTTGTCTACTAGAGGTTGAACTAAATGAGTCCATTTTGGTATCCAACCTATACAAACATCTTGAGCTGCATGACATTAGCTAAATTGGACTTAAATAATTACTGTATAAATACACAATGGTAGAAAAAGGCCGGATGGGAAGATGGGTCATTAGGGCCTATCTCACTGCTAAATAAGTACTAAAAGAATTCCCCTTAGGGAGGAGCCAAAAAAAGGCCCCTACCCCACTCTTTTGCTGGTAATTTTCGGTTTTATTAAAAAACATTAGTTCGGTAACTACACAGAAAACTGAGAGAAAAGTGACAGAAAGAGAGAGAGAGAAATTCTTAGAGCCACGATTAAATGTCATTGGAGTTCTTATATTCTCACTTGGAGGTTGATCAAGATCGAGGTGCCCACATACTTTTGCAGTTACAAGCTTGGTGCATAGGAAGAAAGACTCACCAGTTGAGGTACGATTTTTTGTCTGTATTTAGACCCTAATAAAGATCCTAAATAATTTTTTTTGAAAAACCAAATCCGATTTTTTTTTTTTGTTTTCTAAGCTTTCACTCATTTTTTATTTTATCATTTTTTTGTAAATTATAACCAACACTTACAATATTAGATTTATAACAAAATGAACATGTGAGACACATGAAATGAAAAGTCAAATAAATTTTATTTTCTTATATAGATCAATTACAAATATATTACCATACTTTTTATTTATTTATTTATTTTCAAATTTAGCATTACATTCTTGGGAAGTATACACTGCTTGGAATTGTAATAAAATGTTTCAGCTTCACTCTCATAATATCTAATTTTGAGAAAAAATAGTTATAATTGATGAAACATTCATTCTTCAGTGTTTTGAAACAAAATTATTTCTAAATAATTTCTAAATTAATAGAAAGATATTTTTTTCTTTGGATTGTTTCGAAACAACTTTATATTAATTTAGAAACTATGAGAAAATATTATAGATTAAATGACCTTGTATTTGATAATTGGTTTTTTACGAAACCCTGTGTTTTAAGAAATATGGAAAATCTACCTTGAATTTGATTTTTTTTAAATCACAAAAAGCCTTTTAATTTAACTATTTTTGAAATTTGACCTCCTCATATTATCAAATTTAGAAAAATTGATAGGAATAACAAAATCAAGATTTAGATTTAAAATAAATTTAAAAATTGTCAATTTTAGATTCCAAACAGCATTTGATTTTTTAAATAATTTCATAAGTGATAAGATATTTTCCAAACAATTATCTATGTATTAAACACAAAATAAAAATATAATATAAACCTAATTCTACCATCTGCTAAAGGTAATTTTGCCATTTCGTATTAATTTTCCCAATTTAGTTTATATGAGAAAGTTAGATTTCAAAAAAAGTCAAACTATATTTTTTTTGTTGATAAAATATCAAATTCAAGGTGATTTTCCTACATTTCTTAAAATAAGGGATTTCATAAAAACGAAAGTTGAAATACAAGGTCATTTTATTGCATTTTTTAGAAACTATTTAGAATTATATTATATATTTCTGAACAATAAATGATAAGCAAATTTTTGGCAATTACAAATTCTTCCCTAAAGCTAAATATTACAAGGATGTAATCAAAACTTTATAATACAATATCAAATGGTGAAATATAGCTTCTAAAAACACGTGGTTAAATTTAAAAAAAAACAAAAGATATATTTGTAATTTTTCCTTTTTTTATTGATATCATACAGGATTGTAGAGATATCTGTACTGTTGGAATATTTAGCATCAAATACATACTGTACTATCAGGTATGAATGTAGTCCCCTTGAGGGACCAATTTCGTCCACGTTTTAACGAACACAGGTCATATTTGTCTAATACTGTGTTGGTTAAAACGTGATCTATATTGACTGAATCATGGACGGACCGGTCTCCTCAAGAGGACTACATTCGTAGCTCTGCACTATCTGTTTAAGTATTTTCTCATCTCCTTAGTGCTTTAGATACATAGACGTTTCTTTAAAAGGCAAAAAAAAAAAAAAGAAAGAAAAGAAGGGCTTTAGCTATATCGTATGTACATCTGTTTGTACATTTATTACGTACATATTATTATATAAATAACAATGCTCATGATAAAAGTCACCTTAAAGCTCTAATAGGACTTTAGTTTGAAAAATTGAACTGTTCAGAAGTTCGTTCTTGAAACTGCACAAAGAGGGAGCTCTCCATCAATGTGAAGGGTGAGCAAGGACTTATAAGTCAATTTTTTTGTTTCATTGGCCAATTTGAAGCGGAAAAAGTGAAGAAGAGCAATTGACAATATCTTCATTTGCCGGTAGGCGAATTCCTTTCCCAAACAAGTCCGAGGTCCAGCCTGCAAAAAATGCAAATTAACCATTGCATTAATTTATTAAAATTTAACTACTAATAGTTTCAATTATATAGGACTATCCATCCTGTGTCTGACAAATCCCTATCCTACATTTTGATAAGTCCATGGTGAGACCAAAATTAATGAGCTCCATCCCAGATGCGTTTGACGCAAGACCTCTTCTTTTAACTTTTTATACCAATTATTAGTTGAGCAGAGCCAACTGTGGTTTTTCCAGTTGGTAACATTTCCGCACAAAATAAATTGGTAAAAGTACTACTCTAGAAAGACTATTTCGCAATAGAAACCTTAGAAACAAATACGACCTTACTAGCAGTAGTGTTTGTCTACGACTTTCATCAAACTTTATTCTTGTAAGTGATTTTGATGTGATCTAACTTTATTAAAAGCGCGCTACAAGTAGGCCATGTACTACCTTACGCTCCTGAAGACACTATAGTGAACTAAGAATACATACATGAAATGCTGTGAATTTGAATGGTGATTGGGGTTGAAAAACTCCATCGTTAAGCCATCTTTCAGGTCGGAAATTGCATGCGTCATCTCCCCAGAGGTAAGTCATTCTGCCCATGGCATATGAGGTGTAGAACACTTCATCACCTCTTTTAATTTTAAAGCCATCAGGAAGAGTGTCATCAACATCTGCACATCTTCCATCCTGTAAATCCAAATCACCACAAAAGACATTATGTTACAATATAACTAATGTTAGAAGTTGACATCTTTAGGAATAAGTAATAGGGACTGCTTATTGTTATCGGACATAAACCTTAGTTTTCGATTCATTGTCTCATTCCTCTCCAAACTCTTTCTCATGATTCTTTTCATTAATATGAACATGTTTTTGAGAAAGATTAATTAATTGGTTCGTCCAAAACTATGAATATATTGTTTTGATCCTTAAGCTTTAAGATTATTCTGTGTTGGTATTTTTTTAATACTTTTTGTCAAATCTTTAATGGAGGAGAGAGATTAAAACGTGTTTTCGAAAAGTTTAATTCTGAATTAATACAAAAACTAATTCCAATACAAAATTATTATTATTATGCCCTCAAAGCTAATAGAGAATGACCCATTTAGTATTGTTATGCTGTAAGCCTGTTATAGTTATACTGTGAGCAATAAGAAATCGTTAGAAAAAAGTCTATATATGTGGTAAATTTAAGTTGCAAAACATCTATGCGGTTGAAAACAGCATTTAAGTATTTGATAAATTATAAATTATATGTACTCTAGAATAATATATTATGCAATATGTATTATGATAATATAATTAACTTTGAAAAGTAATATTTAAAATGATTCTCATATTTGCTTAAAATAATGGTTATACAGTAAATTTTAAAATCTACTGATAAAAAAAAAAATCTACTGACAAAAAAAAAAAAAAACTTTACGAAATGTCTCTCCCTTCCCCTTTTTTTTCCTAATCGCCCTTAAAAACTAAAATAACATCTACAATCAATCCAAACTGGACCGAAGTATACTCAAGGAGTAATATAGAAGAATTTTTAATCGTTTAAGGAAAATGAAAATGAATTTATAAGAGCCAAGAGAGAATAATCGTTTTAGAAACTATCAAACTTTTAAGAAGTTAATTACCACAGGAAGTATAGGGTATAGCCTTAGTGTCTCTGATAGTGCAGCATGAAGATAATGCATTTTCTCAAGATTTGTATCACTTATTTTTGCTACGAAGTCATTGATTCCAGCTCCAATATTTACTTCTCCAAAAACATCTCTTATTTCTTGTTCAACTTTTTCTTGTACAAGAGGGTTCTTGCACAACAAGTAGAAAAACCATGACAGAGTACCAGCAGTTGTATCTTTTCCAGCTATAATGAAATTCAGAATAATGTCTCTTAGATACTTATCATTCATTTTCTCTGGTTCCTTCTCGCTCTCCGTTAGAAACCTTGAGAGAATATCCTCCTTGTCATTCTTTAAAACATCAAGAAGGTTAATCAATAAGACTCGTTTAATCATCAATTAAATGTAATTTACTAATGAAAATAGATTTTAATGAATAAATCTTGTAATTAAAGTAAGAAAAAACCCTTTTTTTTTTTTTTTTTTTTTGAAGTTCAAGGCTCAATCTAAGTTATGCTTGACTGATCAACACTACAAGGAAAAGGATATGAAATTTCTGTCGTAATATTAGAGTGACATAAAGCAACGACATGAGCCTGTTGTCGCCATAGCTTTTGTGGTACACTAAGATACAAAGAAAGAAACTTTGTTACTACTGCCTCAACCAAAGCCACGACAATGACGTGTCATTGCCACATATAATTAGACAATAACCATTGGTGCGATTTGCTGCGCCAAAATGTTATTAAGTACATTATAGCAACCTGTGTTGTCGTTATATATGTTAGGAAAACAATTGCTGCGAGAAACTCACGCCAAATGGTTATGGAGCTCACAATTTTACGACAAATATTATTGCTATAGTTAAATGAAAATATCCCCTAAAAAGATTTAAATGAAAATATGAGAGTGAGAATTTCACTATAATTTATAACTCAGAAATAATTTGACCCTAAAGTGACGATATACTATAAAAAAATATAGGGGCGCCAGATTCCTGAACACAATTTTTTTTTTTAAAAATAAATAAATAAAAAAGAACTCAATAACCTATAGAGACGATGTTTGTCATCGTTATAGACTATAAATGTCATAGTTTTAGAGTAGAAATAAAATTTAGGAGTCCGAAAAATATGCATTCAAATTTTCACCATCGTATAGTGAAAGGATATATATTGACTATGACGATGGCACACCTTTGTGCGACAGACATATGGCTCCTTTATAGGTGTGAAGTAGAAACTTGGGTCTTCTTTTTCCTTAGTTTCACTCCTTTTTTTTTTTCTTTTTCCCCTCTCTAATCTAAATAAAGAATAATATTTATATACTTGACAATTTAAATTTTAAAATTTATTATTAATATTGTATGTTGATTTTATAGATATTTTTTCCTTCAAAAATCAAATTTTAAAATTATTTTATAAATCAAATTTTAAAATTATTTTTATAAAAATTTTATAATTAAAATTTTTAGCGATTACAAAAGTTGTCGTTCCTATCAATAATATTATTAGGGATAATTCTAAAAGCATTCCCTCTCTTTTATCTAAATATTACATTTAATCATCTATTTCATAAAACCCGAAAGTATCTATTTATTTTCTAAAACAAGAAAAAAGTAATACTCCTACTCTTTTTGATCAAATTTTTTTCTATTTATATTTCTAGGTGACAGTAATACCTTTGGATATTGATATCTAAGTAACTCATTTTTTTAAAAATTGTTTTAAAAGAATATGTTAAAATTTATTGCCAAGAGGATAAAAAATATTTTCAACATTTTTCAATAATATGGAAAAAGAGTGTGATTTTCCCTTATTTTTAAGAAAAAAACAATAACATTATGAGAGAGCATTTGGTAATATATTTTCAAAATATGTGAGGGTATTTTAGGTATTTTATATTACAAGTTTGACCAAAAAACATACAAACAATATACTTTTTCCTGTTTTGAAAAATAGAAGGATAATTTTAGGTTTTCTGAGAACTGTGGGTTAAACGTGGTATTTAGTTATGATTAAGGGGCTACTTCTGAGATTATCTTCTATTGTTATTATTTACAAAGTTTATCCACATCAATTCCAATTTTTAACACAATAGAATTTAGGATGAAAATCATCTGTCCCCATAGTTCATATCCCCTCCCTATCCCGCAAATAATTTTCTGCCACCTTATCTTGAATTTTAAGCCACAAAGTAGTAGAATATTCACATTATTAACGACGTAATTAACAAAACGGTCTCGATCAAAAAGCTAAAGCTTTTTTCTTTGCTAATTCAAAACCGGAATTTATGTCGATAACTCGATCCTAGATTAAAGACACAAATCAAAAGTCATCGTTGACTAGATCTACACCACAACCATGCCTCCTACGGTTCTTCCTACCTCTTTCACTTCTATTAATAATTATAGTCATACAATGGGTTTCTAATGATCACTACCCATTATTATTTCAAATTATAATTCCTTAAGTAATTATTGGCTCTGATTATACGAACACAAATTCTGGAATCGAATAAATTATATTCGTTCTAGTTATTAGATTATTAATTTTATAAATTACATTATGTTTTTCGTTTAGTGAAATTTTGCGAGTTATCTTGTTAACACAAACTTCTATTTTGATCATATTACATCATACACTAAGATCAAATTCATATACGATCATGTGCATGATAATTTATATCATGTTGTTTAAGATCCTATGTACAATTCGCAAACTACTAAATGACAGTGTACATGATTGGACAGAATCTTTCGAAACTTTCTTAAAAAAAAAAAAAAAAAAAACTAGTGTAGACCAATTTCCTTTAAAAAAAAAAATTAGTGTAGACCAAATGAGACATGAGGACTGGGGAGAAACTTGACCTCTTTGAAAATGATTTTTAGTAAGTGACTTAATTTCTTAGAAATTATTGCAAAATAGACCAGCTAATATGTCTACCTTGATTAATTGGGTTATAACTTAAAAGATCTATTTTGTAAAGACTTTTCAAATTAAAAGTTGGTTACTTACTAAGTCACTTTTCAAATAGATTATCTGGCAAACCACACTAGACGAAATTAAAGTGGCATTATTCATTGCTACTAATGTGATAGGCAAGCCAGAAAAATAAATAGGAAAACTTGGTAAATTACATATCTTTAAAGTAACTTTTACTAAAAGGCCTATGTTCTGAAACTTTTGCAAAATAATCATTTTACATAGTGCAGTGTAGTCGAGCGAGAAAGACCACGCTTGCAAAGTTTTTGAAAAAATAGGTTTTTTATTTTTTACTAAAAATTACTTTGAAAATGATGTATATTGCAAGAATCTTAAATAAACATCCACGGTTAAAAAACTAGTAGATTAATAGTTCTACTTACACAATTTCCTTTGAGTGCTAGCAATTTCCTCTTCTTTCCAGTAAGTTGGTGCACAAAATTATCAACCACTTTAATTTGCTTTATCAAGGAGGCTTCAGAACCTATGTGAAAGAACCTTCTCAATTTCCAGAATGGATCGAGAAAGCGCCACCATATCAAGGCATGTGAAGTATCAAAGGCCTTCATAAATTCAGTCCCTTCTTCATTTGATCCCTCCAAGCAATTCAATTCCACTCCAAACCCCACTTCAAATATGGAATCCAAAGTGCATTTCATAAGCAGACCCTACATCATACAAGATGAATAAATACATCTAAAGTTTAGGTCAAAAGCTTATTATAAATTTCAAAATATATATTGGGATTGAGTTGTGTGGAGTCTAAATTTAATATACACTAATTTTACTGTTGACGCCAAAGCTGTCTTCGCAATAAAGTCGATGTGGGATTTGAGTACTGCCTCCTCTTTCAGGGATTTATAATTACATGATAACTATGTCCCAAAATTATGTCCGAATCTGTGTCCCATATACATTAGTAAACATTAGCCAAGTAGTTGGAGGTACATTACTAAACCTTGTTTGGGCTTTGGAGAGGAAAAGAAGAGAAGAATATCAATATTGAAAAGTAATAGTGTTAAGTATTCAAACCCGTTTCTACAACTGAAAGTCTGAAAGCATGCCTATAGAAATTTAAGATAGCCCTGTGTTGAGGGAATAGGCTTAAGATGTTAAAAGAGATTTTTTTTTATTTTTTTATTTTTTTATTTTTATAAGAACGTACTCTGGGATTGTCTAAATTATTTATTTGTTTAATATTTCCTCTCTATGTGATAAATATGCGTTGAAGGACGTCAACACATATTAGTATTTCTAGACAATGGATATTAAATCATTTGCTCCAAAGAACTCAATTAAATTAAAGGGAACAAATTCCCTTCGTTCTATCACTTGGGCTTTATATATCATATATATATATATATATATATTAACATATCTATATGCTTTGGTTGAGGATAAACTTTGAGTTTTGCTGCTAATTCCTCCTCTCCTTCAGTATTGTTATATGTATTAATTAAGTCATCTGGGCCTTTCAGAAGAGGAATTGAAAGGTTTACATGAAGGGCAAGCGTTGCTACCTGAGTTTAAATGTGTTCGATTAGCCTCCACATAGCAAGAACGTATAGTTTTGATAACTTCAATATTAATTGAATTTAGATCCAAACATATATACATATAGAAATAAATAAAGAATACAAAATATTTATAAAGTGGTCTGGCCCAACTGCCTATCAAATTAAACCGGACGAGTTAGCAAAGAAATATTTATCTTTTTTGTGAAAATGCAACACTAAATTAAGGTTTGAACTCCTTAAAAAAAAAAGATACTAATTAATTTTTGAACTAACCAAGTTCACTTCAGGAGCCTTATTCTCCTCTTTTCTCTCTCAGCTTTGTTCTCCGCCAAATTGATTCCTTTTTCTTCTCTCTTTCCCCCCTTAGACTTTTAATTGGCAATAGTTTATATTTCTCCCAGTCCTAGCGATTCAATTATTTCCCTTTCTCCCCTTAGACTTTTAATTGGCAATAGTTTATATTTCTCCCAGTCCTAGCGATTCAATTATTTCCCTTCTAAATCCTTGTAGGAATATAGTATTACTAGTTTTATTCAGTATTGTAAAAACCCGTTTTTAAGAAGGGGTAAATTGGTCTTTTAGCAATTTTCCAAATTAAATAATAATGTATTTGACCAAATTCAAATTTGGCTTAACTGAAAATTGTTTATGAAAATGGGGGGCCAAAATACAATTTCGAGGGACCCAACTGAAAACAATTTAAAACTTTGTGGGTCAAAAGATAATTTTAAAAATTTTTGGACAACTCATTCAATGGATGCCACGTACCCTCCTTCCCCTTTTTGTCTTTCCTTCTCTCTCCTCCCCATCAGCTCTCTAATCAGACCATGGCTTGAAATCATCATCATCGTATTCTCCCCCATTATCAGACCGCAAGCATTTCACTTTCAGATTAGTTTCGTTCTCAACCATGGCTTTCCACTTCTTAAAGATATCATAAACATCAGATTTATTTTTCAGAAAATAAACCTATACCTTTTTGCTTGAATCATCAATAAATATCACATAGTATCTTGAACCTCCAAGGGATGTCACAGGAGATGACCCCCACACGTCTGTATGAACCAGCTCCAATTTTGCTGTTTTCGGTTCTCCTCCGCCTTTCGAAAAGCTTACCCTCTTTTGCTTGCCAAAGATACAGCTTTCGCACAGGCTATGCTCAACTGACTTCAGCTCTCTGGTAGCTTTCCCTTTGACAGCATTATCTTCATTTCCTTTTCGCTTATATGCCTAAGTCTACAGTGCCATAGACTTGAATCAACACTAGCATTGACAGTCGCCAATGTATCTCTACAACTGGAAGTTATGTAGAGAGTTCTAGTTTTGTTTCCTCGAGCAACAACCATGGCTCCTTTGCTAACCTTCCACGAACCACCAGTAAAGGTCACATTGTGTCCTTCCTCGTCAAGCTTTCCCACCGATATAAGGTTCTGCATCAATCTAAGTACATGCCTTACTTTCTAGATTTTCCACACCGATCCCTTTGACATCTTCAGACGGATATCACAAATACCAACAATATCCAAAGGTTCTCCATCGGCTAGATAAACTTTTCCGTAATTTCCAGCGACATAATTCTCTAGTACATCAATGTGTACAGTGGTATGAAACAAAACTCTAGAGTCTAAGACCTAAGAATAAATTTGATTATCTATAGATAATAGTAAAGTGTCTTGTACCTCATCAATTATGACACTCGCATCGTTTCTGTTGTCGTCTTTCTTTAGTGCTCTGCAATTCCTTTTTATGTGGCCAGTCTTGCCACAATTCTACCATTCTGGTCTTCTTCCGGATCTGAACTTATCTTTGTCATTCCTTGACTTGGACCTACTACGACCCTGGTTAGAATTCTTCTTGCTGCTCCTGTCCCTGTTCTTGAGATTTAGGGCAGAACTCGATGATGCGCCTTCACCCGAATCAATTCGGCGAACTTCTTCTGCCAAAATTCGGTCTCTAATATCATTGAATTGTAGCTTTCCTTTACCTTCAGAATTACTAACCGCAGCCCTCATTGGTTTCCAGCTGTTTGGTAGAGATGCCAGAAGAATTAGAGTACGAACTTCATCATCGAAATTAATTTCGATGGACGTTAACTGAGAAACGATTGTGTTGAACTCATTTATATGTGTTGCAACTGAAGCACCTTCTCCCATCTTTAAACAAAACAACTTTTTCATCAGATGTACCTTGTTATTTGCCGATGGCTTCTCATAAATGTCTGACAGGATGTTCATAATCTCTGCTGTAGTTTTTGCCTCCGCCACATTATGAGCAACGTTTTTGTTAGCGTTAATCGGATTACGCCTAACACTTGTCGATCAAGGAGTTACCAGTCGTCGTCCTCCATCTTCTCTGGTTTCTTCCCTGATAGAGGCTGATGTAATTTTTTACTATGCAGATAATCATTTATCTGCAATTTCCAGTACAAGAAGTCTGTACCGTCGAACTTGTCAATTCCGTGTCTTGATCCTTCACCTCTGGCCATCGCCCCACTAAAATATCAAACGAAGCTCGGATACTAGTTGTTAGGGAATAATCTCCCTAATAGACACACAATAGTGGAAGCGATAGAATAAATGTGAAAAATAATGCCGAAATAAAATAAACAGAACACACAAATTAGCGTGGTTCACCAAATTGACTACTTCCACGGAGCTGCTGTTGATTTTCACTATTAGGAGTAAAAAGAACCTTTATAAGTTTTTCTACTCAACACTCTCAACTCATACCCCAGACCCTGAATACACACAAGAAAGAAACTGTATTTTTCTCTAACTCTTAAGAATAAAATCTCTCTATTTTACTCTCACTATGCTTGGTGTTTCTCACTTTTCTGAGATGATTAACAATAAGAGAAGATGATCCTATTTATAGTTGAGGTTCCTCCAAACTTTACACATTTTCCTCTTAAAGTTTCTTAATATACCACACTTATCACACACGGTTTGTACACGTTTTATTTTTCTTTTCTTTTACCGTGTATGATATGCAAACCGTGTTTTGCATAAACGGTTATTGTCACTGAGCATTTAATGCTCACTAACACGTCTAGCACAGCTCAACACCCCGTCTAGCGTGGCTCGATACCTTGTCTAGCTCTGTATTGTGCTAAATACTTAAATATACCTTTTATTTTTTTTTTCTTGTTAAATTTCTAGATATCTTGTCTAGCTCTCGACACCCCTGTTTGGCGTGACTCGATACTTTGTCTAATCCTGTCTGGTGCTAAACATTCAAGTATACCTTTTTTGTCCTTTGTCAAGTTTCTAGATACTTTGTCTAGTTCTCGACATCTTTGTCTAGTGTCCTCGATTTAAGAGTATATAAGTCTTTTTATACCATTTTTTTTAAAAGAAGTATATTTCGTCTAAAAACTATTGAGAGAAGTGTATTTTCTAAAACTCACTATTATATAATGTATTTCACTCAATTTTCCTACTTGATTAGAAATCTAATAATTCTAACAGTACTTTATGCAACTTAGCCTAATATAATAAAATAGGGCTTAATATAAAAAATTTTGCAGCTAATTAATTGAATTAATTTCCACGTCATAACATCAATGATAACCTTTTGTTTGTAAACCTCAAAAAAAGAGTTAATCTGATTAATTCTAGAGTAAACATGGCTAAAATTGGGTGAAGTCAACGGATAGAGAATTGTGACAGCAAAGAGGGACACGTGCCTGATTTCTATCCCTCTTCTTGGGTTTGGTAGCCCCTTGAATTTTTAGGGCTATAATAGGTATTTCACATATGTGTATATACACTAGGGAAATAGGAGAATCAAATTAGGTTTTTCTAAACTGAGCTTTAGAAAAGGACCAATTTTAGAAAAGTTTGCAAAATAGTCTATTTTGCGAGTTATAACTCTAAAATACTATTTTGCAATTTTTTTTTCAATAAAATTTTTCTAAAAGTTTGGAAAATATAAATATTTTTCTAAATCAAGTGCTACCTCGAAAAAATTATTTTGCAAAGAGACCCATGTATGTTGATCTCATCTTATATAATAATAGTAGGGGCGGATTTTGGAGAGTGACAAACAGAGAATGAGCACGAGTAAGTTTTGTAAAGTGTACAATATTGGCATGAGATTACCTTGTACTATTATTTATTATATATCACTACAAAAAAAATAATTTTTTTTTTTACTTTTAGTGACAACAAAAATTGTGAGTAAAACTAAAAAATTCATGACAAATAGAATGTTATTATCTTTATGTTCCGACTAAAAATTCTGTGGCTAAAAATTTTGATCACAGAAACGATAATTTATTATGACTAATATAATTTTAGTCACAAAAAATTTCATTATTGTAAATAAAATGTTGTAATTAAAAGTACATTACTGACAACTTGTAACTATACATTAACTTTTAGTCCCAAAAAATTATTAGTTGTGACTAAATATTATTTGTTATAAAAAAAAATTTGTTGTGACTACAAATCTTATCACTATATGGTTTTTTTTTTTTTTTTTTTTTTTTTTTTTTTGTAATGTATAGGAAAAACCTACAATGACAAAATAAACGTAGTTCTCACATTAAAAGTAAACCATCATAATCTTGAATGCATTTTATTTTATTTTATTTTTTTATTTATTTATTTTTTGCTAACTACCTATTTGATAGGATAGTTCAAAATCGAACAGCGGAAAATTTTTTTAACCGATAAGTGAAAAAAAAAAGAAAAAAATTATGGGAGGATACATAATTTGTTAAGTACTATTTAATGTATGTCTTAAAAACCATATCACTTAAGTACTTACATGTTTTTCTAGATAATTTGTGATGATATCATTATGATATCCAAGATCTATTAAGATTACTCACTTGCATATCGAAGATCTGACCCGCAACTGCAAACCCGGATATAACCCGAACCAGCTTAGCAGCATTAGTTCTAAACACGGAGCAGCTGAAATCTCTAAGAACTCTGGTGGAGAACTCCAAGCTAGCGAGCTTCCTCTGTTGCCTCCACTCTTCTCCGTCAGCTAAGAATATCCCCCGGCCGAAGAGATCGGCCATGATTTCTCGGTTACGTTCGCCTCGTGAGTACTTGCCGAACCCGGCCTTGAGAACATGCTCCACGTTCCTCGGGTCCGTCGTGAAGATATAGCTCTGTGTCGGAGTGAGAAACCGGAACGTCGAGCTCGTAACGGCGAGTCTCGTCAGGTAGTTGTGGGCGTCGTTGTAGTGAAGGAGTAGGTTGAAAAGGGTGCCCTTTACGGGTGGATATTCCCGGTTCATGGGAGACTTACCTGTGAAGATCCTCAGTGTGATGAAGGAGAAGGTTAGGAAGATAAGGATTAATGGAGTACTCCATAGGAATATGAAGACCGTGCGGAGAAACTCGTCCATGTTTTTTTTTTAGTTGAAGTTTGAACAGTACTGAAATAAGGTGGTGATCAAAAAGAAAATTCATCGAGGAGAGATTTTATGTGTTTGTATATATGGAGAGAGCGAGAGACCTGCATGCAGAAAGAGAGGTTTGTGTTTCCATATGCATTGTACGTGTCTTAACAATCTCCCACATATAATATTGAATAAAAAATCAAACAAAAAATTATGAAATAATGATCTTTGTGTTCTTTTATTTATATATATATATATATATATATATATATATATATATACGAGCTCCTAAAAGAAATATCACTAGTCCAAAGTAAAAAACTTCAAATTACAATAGAAGAATAAAGATTACAATTTCAAATTCCTCAAACAAAGAAAATGAAAAATGAATTACAAACACAATTAAGAACAAATGTATGGGTTATCCTAATTCTTTTAGAGAAAGAGATAATATGTACTATTAGTAATCTATCGCCTTCAATACTATTAGTTAGAATATACAAATATAAATTGTACTCATACAATCACGTGCAAGTGCACATGGACATAAGTACTATAGATTTAGGAGTTAAAATATCGAATTCACCAGAATTGATTACTAAGTCTAAGCTAAGTATTAAAATTGGTCAATATCTAAACAACAAAAATATATATTTTAAAGAAATAACATAAAGCAAACTAAACTATCATGTAAATGAATAAAAAATAAATCAATAGGGAAAATTTCTAGGTCTATTGATTCCCCATCTATCCTTTGAGCACACAATCTTCCAATTTCTCTCTTAAATCAATTAATCTACTAGATTTGTTAACCAAGAATCTAATGTAATCAATGATCCATTTCTAAGTACAAATTAGATCAACCTAGACAAGATAACATATTACCTCGAATATGAATTGCACTAGGTGTACTAAGATTAAGATTTCAAATATAGTTGCACAAGTCATATAGGTATATATCTATTCTATGCAAACTTACCATATACTAGGTAATCTTATATTGTTTTACTTAAGTCTAAATTTTTATTTCCTCTTCTATGCTCATAATAATTTCACTTAATAATCTATTAGTGATCAATTAAATAGAAGCAATAAGTATAAGGTAAAGCAAATAACTTAACAATGGATATGATTAATGAAAGAAGAGAGAAATAAACAAATACAAGATATTAGTTTGATTCACATAGTAAAACTAGGCAAAAAAAATTTTAATTCATGATATAAATTGAGAACAATAATATTTTAATACAATAAATTCAAGAAATAAAAAATATCAAAGAGAAAAGAGTTTTAGAATTCTCCCTCTTTGAAGAGCTTGAAAGAATTCATGGAGGTTGTTAATTTCCTCCTTCAAATTTTGTTCTTACTCTCTTGAATCTTCTCTCAAAGATTTATGCTCAATAATATCACTCTCTTAATATAAAAAAATATAAAGATAAACTTACAAAAAAATGAAGAGAAAATGCTAAGTACTTGCTATGGTGTTGATATTGGGAACGAAATTAAGAAATAGAGTTAGTTAGAGCATACTTTCATCTCTTCTTCCTCTTCTTCTTCTTCTTCTTCTTCTTCTATGGTTGCTTCCCTCTCTCTCTGTCTCTCTCTCTCTATCCCAACATACCTCTTATAACTCTAAAGATAAGGTTTTAAAGATGTAGCTTTTGAAAACCTAAGGTAGGTAGAATCTGGATCCTTGAATTGTCAAAAAGTCGATTTTGGCCTTCTATATTGACCTAGGACACAGAGGGTAATGCTGTGGCTCAACTTTTTCTGCTGGTCTGGTGCTACAGTTTCCTTGATGTACTATTTTTTTGTTTTACCTCTAATTTGCCTCATTTTCACTTTATTATAACTGTATCGAATTCAACTTTAATCTCAATAGTTTGAAAAGTCTATTTGTGAGGAATAAATTCACCTTAATTCTATCCTTATTTCATTCTCCTATCTACACAAACAAATACAACATCAAAACAATAAGAAAAAAATTGAAACAACTTAATATAAACAAGAATATAACAAAACTTAAGGTATAATAGTACTAGATAACTCCAATTTTATGGAATTATCAAACACTTGTTCATGGCTACATTCTTGGTGGGGTATACTATATAAGACTAGTACCAATTAAAATCCATATTCGTGAAAAAAAAAAAAAAAAAAATCGGCCACTAAACAGATTTGAATCTTTGAAAAAATCTAAGATTTAAGATTTGGAACTAAAATCTACACAAAAGATATCACTATAAACCATATCTAGATATGGACTTATTAAAAATGGAAAAGAAAAAGAAGAAAAAAAGCATGGAGGAGGAGGAAGAAGGGGGTGGGGAGAGAAAGACGGAGAAAAAGAAAAGAAGACCTCCTCTCTAGTCTCCAATTGAGGCAGTGTTAATTTTCTTGTTAGGAGGAGATGCATGTAGAGAGAGGAGCTAGGGTTATTTTGGTTTTATTCGCTTTCAATTTTAAAAGTATCCTTATAATCTTTATGTTATTATAATCTTTATATTATTAAATAAGGTCAGAACGAGTAAAAATGCAAGCGTACACATAGTTAGCAAATTCGGAGACAAGAATTAAATTGCTAATTATTGGGAAGGGTATAATTCGGATGTTTTATGATTTTTTTTAGATTGGATATAAAAATATGTGTACATTAGGAATTCGTAAATTTATTTATACATTCATAATACAACTAATTTTCATAAGAAAGTGTATAAAAATACACTAATAAAAGTGTAATTTTTTAATCAGAATATTAAGTTTTTCACCTCGTCATGAATTTTATAAATAATAACAAAAAATTCCGTTGAGACAAAAATTAAATGAATTTCAGTGAAAAATTTAAATTTGATATAATGAAAATGAAATTGGTGAGGTATTATATTTAAATACGACTGAAAGTCACATGAGTGCATAATCCGTTTTCATTCAAAATGTACTCTGGTGTATACATACATAGTTAAGAGTATTATGCATAAACTTATTAACTATGACCAAAAATGCAAGCAACTTTATATTTTAGGCCGGTTAATTGCGACATTTAAAGATTTTTCGATGGTGGGCAAATACATAGTTGACATTAACCTAATTAAATCAATTAATGTTTTGAAAGATACACATATCCACGTACAATATATACTTACCATACATATATGTACTTTCCACTTGCCTATGCTAGCTAGACGTACCATCATATTTTAATAATACAAGGCTAACAAACATATGCTAGTTAGACTTACCATCATATTTTAATAATAATCTGCCGGAAATATATGCTCTTGAAAGTATATTCCAACTTGTAATAAATATTTTTTAAAATAAATAAAATTTATTTGTTACTTTTATTATATTTATTTTGTATAAATATGATTAAATAAAAGTCTATTTAATTATATAATATGTATCTTTATAATTATAAAATATATATTTATAAAAAATATGGATACAAATTATTTTATAATTAAATAAAACTATTTGCGGTTAAAAAAATAAAGCTAAATTATTTATTTTAATTGTAGAAAATTCATTGAGTAATTTATGATAATTACATATAAATTTATTAGCGTAGTTAAAGTTACCAACGGATTAATGGAGTACTCCATAGGAATATGAAGACCGTACGGAAAAACTCGTCCATGTTTTTTTTAGTTGAAGTTTGAACAGTACTGAAATAAGGAGGTGATCAAAAATAATCTTCCACATATAATATTGAATAAAAAAAGTGTCAATCAAACAAAAAATTATGAAATAATGATCTTTGTGTTCTTTTATATATATATATATATATATAAATGAGCTCCCAGAGGAAATATTACTAGTCGAAGTAAAATACTTCGAATTATAATATAAACATAAAGATTATAATTTCAAATTCCTCAAAAAAATAAGACGTAAAATGAATCACAAACACAATTAAGAACAAATATGTAGATTATCCTAATTCTTTAAGAAAAAGAGATAACAAGGATGATTAGCAATCTATTACCTTCAATACTGTTAGTTAGAATATACAAGTATAAGCTCATACAATCACGTGCAAGTGCATATAGTCACAAGTACTATAGATTTAGGAGTTAGAATATTGAACTCACGACGATTGATTACTAAGTCTAAGTTAATTATTAAAATTGGTCAATATCCAAACAATAAAAATATAGATTTTAGAGATATAAAATAAAGCAAACTAAACTATCATGCAAATGAATAAAAGATAAATCAATAGGAAAAATTTCTGGGTCTACTAATTCTCCATCCATCATTTGAGCACACAATCTTCCAATTTTTCTCTTAAATTAATAAATCCACTAGAGTTGTTAACCAATAATCTAATGTAATCACGGAGCAATTTCTAAGTACAAATTAGATCAACCTAGACAAGATAACATATTATTTCGAATATGAATTGCACTAGATGTACTAAAATTAAGATTTCAAAAATAGTTGCACAAGTCATATAGGTATATTCCTATCCTATACAAATTTATCCTATACTAAGTAATCTTATGTTATCTTACTTAAGTCCGAATTTCTTTTTCCTCTTCTATACTCATAGTAATTTCATTTAACAATCTATTTAGTGATCAATTAAATAGAAGCAATAAGCATAAGGTAAAACAAATAACTCAATAATAGATTTGATTAATGAAAGAGGAGATAAATAAACAAGCACAACATATTAGTTTGGTTTACATAATAAAACTAGACAAAAAAGAATTTAGTACGTGGTATAAATTGAGAATAATAACATTTTAATACAATGAATTAAAGAAATTAAAAATATCAAAGAGAAAAGAGTTTTAGAGTTCTCTCTCTTTGAAGAGCTTGAAGGCGTTCATAGATGTTGTCAATTTTCTGTTTCAAATTTTGTTCTTGCTCTCTTAAATCTTCCCTCAAAGACTTGCTCTCAATAATATCACTCTCTAAATATAAAAAATACAAAGACAAACTTACAAAAAATGGTAGAAAAAATGCTAAGAACAAACTATGGTGTTGATATTGTGAACGAAATCAAGAAATGGAGTTGGTTAGAGCACACTTTCATCTTCTTCTTCCTCTTCTTCTTCTCCTTCTTTGACTACTTCTCTCTCTCTCTCCCAACATGCCTCTTACAACTCCAAAGATAAGGTTTTAAAGATATAGCTCTTGAAAACTTAAGGCAGGCCGAATATGGACCCTTGGATCGTTAAAAAGTTGATCTTGGCCTTCTATTTAGACCTAGAATGCAGAGGATAGTGCTATGGCTCAACTTTTTCTACTATCTAGTGTACAGTTTTCTTTATGTGCCATTTCTTTATTTTAGCTCTAATTTGCCTCATTTTCACTTTGTTATGACTGTATCAGAGTCAACTTCAATCTCAATATTTTGAAAAGCCCATTTGTGAGGCCTAAATTCATCTTAATTCACATCAAATATCCTTATTTTATTCTCCTATCAACACAAACAAATTCAACATCAAAATAACAAGAAAAATAATTAAAGCAACTTAATATAAACAAGAATATAACAAAACTTAAGACATAATAGTACTAAATAACTCTAATTTTATGGAATTATCAAACACTTGCTCATGGCTGCATTCTGGGTAGGGTAAACTATATGAGGCTAATGCCAATTAAAATCCATACTCGTGGAAAATAAAATAAAACAATAACTGGCCGCTAAACAGATCTGGATCTTAGAAAAAAATCTAAGATTTAAGATCTAGAACTAAAATTTACACAAAAAATGGCACAATAAACCATATCTAGAAATGAACTTATTAAAATGGAAAAGAAAAGAAAGAAAAAAGCAAGGATGAGGAGGAAGAAGGGGTGGGGAGATGAGGGCAGAGAAAGAGAAAAGAAGACCTCCTCTCTGGCCTCTAACTAGGGCAGTGTTGATTTTCTTGTTATGATGAGATGCATGTAGAGAGAGGGGCTAGGGTTATGTAATACCCGACTTTTTAGACCGTTAAGTACTTACATTCTTCGCTAACTTATTTAAGAAGAAATATTTAGATGCTAAAAGTTTATGACAAATGTTTTTAAAATTTTTTTAATTCTTTTTAAGAGAATTATATTCATAATAATCATTTACTTAATTCGATAATTTTAAAAACAAGTAAAATACTTCTCGATGATTAAGTAACCTTTATTTAAATTTATTTATAAACTTTTTATTAGGGTAATTTAAATAATGCGCAACCATAAAGGGCTTTCAGGTAGGGAGAGGGGTCACATACGGACCACTTAAGTCCCAAGCTCTCCTTAAACAATTTAGATCTTTTTGACAGAATCCCTTGTGTTTTGTATTTATTTATATCAAAATATTTTCTCTTTTAGATCTTTTGAAAAACATTCATTTAAACTCTATTCAATCGAAATACATTTTAAAGCTCAATTTAATAGGGAAAAAACATGCGTTGTGAAATAAAATACCAAGTTATATATATATTTTCAACAACATCAAGCTTATATAATTGAAATCTTTTGTCTCATATTAAGAACATATACGGAAGTAATTTTAATAGCGGTATTCTATTGCCTGTGCCTCGCATTCTTCCTTGCCTCGATTCTAGCTAACCAATCAATCAAATCAGAGATTTCTTTCCTTTGGTACCAATAGCATGGATACTTATAAAATATGAGTTTTCGCTCAGTAAGTAAAATATAATTCTTACAAAATATTTTGCTTATAAACAAACAATCTTTTATGAAAGTCCGGTTATGCTATTTTATTAAATCATTGCTTTATGTTTTATTATAAGATATTGTATCATGATTTTGTCTCATTCTTTATGACAAAGTTTTTTATTTTTCTTATGGGCTTTGGTATACGTACTGAGTGCACACTATCGAATAGGGTACCAGAGGAGGGGCCTAACCCACGCTTATAGTCTTAATATACTTTTTTTCGGGAATCCTTGCTTAGGGGAGGTCGGTCTTATTTTTCCTTGGATATCTTCACCTAGTGGAGGTTGGTACGATACCTTTAAATCCTTTATCTTATTTAGTCTTCTTTTAACATGAGTGGGTACACTTCAACTTATATTCCATTATCATAGCATTTTCTTTATTAAAGTATGCTAAAGTATTATTTTTTTACATGATAACATTATAAAGTAAGCATATATCATTTTAATATCATAGGAAATGTATTTTTATAAGCACAGATTATACATAGGCCATACAATAATAAAATAAAGACAAGTTAGCACGTGAAATAATTTCAAACATATCATATTGTAAACGTGAAACATTTTCAAACTATCCATGCCGTAGGTGAAATTGTACTTATCTCGTAATATAATTGTTCTAATTTCACTCGTTAATTACGTACATCTAGGTCGAAGTTTTACACTGACGTATGCATACTCTATTTGTTAAAGTAATTTAAAGTGGACCTATATTTTTTTATATTAAAACTTCTAATTATGTAATGGAGTTAAAACAACTAAGACTCAGTCTTGATCAAACATAAAACTTCATATTTGAGAAATAATGTCATGTTATATTCATTGACTAATTTATATTTCTAACTTAGATGGATGAGATTTAATTCTCCTTAACTTTTATCATGATGATCTTTTTAATCTACCAATAATTTGGTTGTTGATTTGATTAATATCATCCTAAATCAATTATGTTTCCTTAGTTATATTTCTTTTCATCAAATACTTTGAATTATTCTCGATTAATTTCTATATTTGTAATTAGGGGTCGTAATATGATAAGTGAGTCAAATATACTAATAGCTATAAGAATTTAAAATAAAAAATTATACTTGGTTTAAATATTATTAGCCATTCATCACGCTTTTTAGATTCATAACTAAATTTAGACTAAATATAATTAGAGGCATACATTATTTATTTCCTATAATTGATTTCATGTCTTAAATTTAAGTAAATTTTTTATTATCCCAATTAAAGATCTAAAATAAAGTTTTCTATTTATTTTAATACCAAATTTATAACCTAAAATTTCAAGTTTTATAATTTATATTTTTGCCTATAATCTTAAGATTTCTAACATTTATGCCTTCCAATGGTAAATATTGAGTTATAACTTATATTTTTGTTAAAGATTCTTCTTTTATTTCCTTTTACACTTTAATATAGTCTTAAAACTGCCTAAAATAATTTTCTTACATATTCGACTCATATTTTGTCCAAATTACATTTTTGACTCAACTACTCAAAGTTTTGGCATTTTAGTCCTTTCAACTTTTGAGCAAACATCTTTAATTTTTGGAAAGCATTTTAATGGGTAAAAATCTGTTCTTAAGGATCTAAGTCTAAATCATTAAGCTTGGTTCATTTTCATGCATATTTTATTTTAGAGTATTACACTTAAAAATCTTCCACTTTTGTATTTAGTCATTTTAATTTTATTATTATTATTATTATATAGCTTTTATTATTAAGAAGTATTCATATTTGAAAGCTTAAGAAATCAACAAAATAAGTCTAAATGTAAGATAAATTATATAATATCTAAAGTAGACCAAATATATTATTACCCATTTATTCTTTTATAGAATCTATTTAAACACATAACAAACAAGGTGAGTGAATATTTACCTTCCCAGTTTGAATCTTCTTTCTTGGAGTGTTTAAGAATTTTTCCAAGTATCAATATTTTACTAGAAATCAAAATACTACAAATTAAACATCTTATAATTTTAGAGCTCAAAATCTTAATAAACTTAAATGTGTTTGTGCAACCTACTTTCCAAATCTTTCCTTCTTCTTCCTTACGTCTCTACCGCAAAACTAGGTGCTCTCTTCTCTTGATTATAACTCTTAATTTCTTAACTCGATGGGTAAAATATTGTAGCTCTTGTAGGTTTGGAAGAAAGTGTGGTAGAAAGTGTTTGTTTTTTTTTTTGAGAAAGGATAATTGGAAAAATGAAGATAGTTTTGGCTAAGTAATTAGAAGGTTAAGTATGGATTTACAATTTCCAAATGGAAGATCAATTTATAGGCCATCCATAGGAGGTATCCAATTATACATACTATCACATTCCATCTAATAATCTAAGTACCATTATTACTAATTTTGTCAATATATCTTCTTTTCCTACTCCATACCTTATCCTTTACTTTATTTTTCACTCATCCACTACTTTTGTCTCTAATCTTTCTTCTTTTTCAATTATTTAGAATCCAATACCACTCGCTCCCAAAGAAAGTCTCCACTATATTAATCTTTTTCATACCTTTTGAATTATTTTAGAGACAAAAGCTACTAATTAGTTCTATCTATGTGTTCCACTTTGAATTACGGCCATTAATTTTCAAAGAATATTTTCATTATCATTTTTCTTTTCCTACTTTAAATTATTTTAGAAATAAATGCTATCAATTAGTTTTGTCTTTATTTTCCTGTTTTATAATTACCCACTAACTTTATCCCTTTCCTTTTTTATTCCATTAATTTTTAGTTACTACCTCCCTAAGATAAAACTTCACTAGTTTTCATCTTTTTGTACGACTTATTTTCTACCCTTAGATTAATTTATCTACTTAATTCTTTGTATACTTAAATCCTAGCCATTCAAATTATGGCATGGTACTATTTTGATGCAACCATTAACTTTATGTTATAAAATGTAACAATTTTCAATGTGACATAAATATGTCACATTTTTAATTAGGTTATATTCATGTACATTATGTAATCTTTGTAGAATTAATTTATTATTAAGGAAAACTAACTTAGGATTTCTAAGTTAAAATAAGGAATAACTATGGTTTTCTCACATAATAAAATTTAATATTAAAATAATACTATACATATAATTTCAAGGATTTACGAACATAAATTTATTAAAATTAGACACTAAGTCTATTAATGATAATTTTACTAAGGTTGCAATTCTAGGGATTCCTAGGGTGTTACAATCTCCTCTACTTATAAAATTTGTGTCCTCGAAAATTAGAATAATTTGGGGTACTTTTTGTTCACCTCTTCTTCTCGTTCCTAAGTAGCCTCTTCGATCTTGTGATTTCGCCATAATACCTTAACTAAAGGTATGATCTTGTTTCTAAGAGTCTTTTTTTCATGAGCTAAAATCTTCACCGATTTCTCCTTGTATGTTAAGTTTTCGCGAACTCCAACAGGTTTATGCTTCAAAACATATGACGGGTCTGAGATGAATTTTTTCTACATAGACACGTGGAACACGTTATGCATTGATGGTAGTTTAGGCAATAAAGCCAACTTTTAGGCTACTTTGCCAATATGTTCTAATATTCTGAATGGTCTGATGTATCTTTGACTCAGTTTTCCTCTCTTTCCAAACCGTATTACTCCTTTTATTGGTGCTATTTTGAGAAAAACTGCGTCTTCCACTTGGAATTCTAATAGAGTTCTCTGCTTGTCTGCATAACTCTTCTGTCTACTCTGAGCAGTTTCCATCCTTTTCTCGATTTTTTGTACAACTTCAGTGGTTTCCTTTATTAAATTAGTGGTTTTTAAATATTTCTCCCCAGATTCAAACCAATGGATTGAGGATTTGTATCTTCTCCTGTAAAGTACTTGATAAGGTGCTGCCTTGATAGAGGCCTGGTAGCTATTATTGTAGGAGAACTCTATCAATGGAAGCTTCTTATTCCATGTTCCTTGAAAGTCCATGACGCATGCCCTAAGCATATCCTTCAAAGTTTGGATAGTTCATTCTGACTGCCCATCAATTTGAAGATGGAAAGCCTTGCTAAAATTTAGCTTTGTACCCAAGGCTTGTTGGACTTTTCTCCAAAAAGTGGAGGTTAATCGACTGTCGTGATCAGAAATGATATTTCATGGTATTCCATGTAGTCTGACTATCTCAGCCGCATATAATTCAGCTAACTTTTCCAATGAGTAAATGATTTTCATTGGTAGAAAATGTATTAATTTAGTTAGTTGAGCATTTTGCACTGTATCCTTCTGACATTCTTGGTAATCCGACCACAAAATTCATAGCAATTTTCTCCTATTTTCACTCTAGAATTTCAATTAGTTGCAATTATCTAGTAGGCCGTTTATGTTCAGCTTTAATTTTTTGACATGTCAAGCACCTTTGTACGTACTTAGCAATACTAGTTTTCATTCCATTCTACCAAAAGTGTTCCTTTAGATCCTTATGTATTTTTGTCGTACTAGGATGGACAAAATAAGTTGTCTCGTGTGACTCAAAAAGGATCTGATTATTCATTTTGGTATCATTGGATATGTATAATCTACCATTCAGTTTGAGAATTTTATCAGAAGAAAGACTGAACTAGATCTGTCTTCCTTCTGCAATGTTTTCCTTAATTCGCATTAAGACTGAATCCAGCTCTTGGGTTTCCTTCATGTTCTAAAAAATGTTTGGTTTAAGAGTTAATATAGACAATTTACCTAATATTAACTCTAAACCGACCCTGTTTATATCTTCTTGTAAGGGCTTAGATAAGACTTTTATTGACATCAGAGTTGAAGTCATTTTTCTACTTAGCACATCTGTAATCCTATTTGCCTTACTCGTGTGGTACAAGATTTTATAATCATAATCCTTTACTAACTCAAGCCATCTATGCTACCTCATATTCAACTCTTTCTGAGTGAATATGTACTTCAAGATTTTATGGTTAGTGTAAATTCGACATTGAGCCCTATATAAGTAGTGTCGCCAAAGTTTGAGAGCGAATACTATAGTAAAAAGTTCTAAATCATAAGTTGGGTAGTTTTCTCGTGCACATTTAGTTGTCGAGAACCATATGCCACGACCTTTCTGTTTTGCATTAGTACTACTCCTAGTCCCAGCTTTGATGCATCATTATAAATGTTGAACTGTCCTTCATTTGATATGATGGTGCACTAGTAAGCCTATTCTTCAACTCTTGGAAGCTTTCTTCACACTTCCTCATCTATTTGTATTTCTTTCATTTTTTTTTGTAAAGTTCAAGAGGGGTACAACGAGCTTTGAAAATCCTTCTACAAATCTTTGGTAATAGCTGCCTAATCCCAAAAAGCTCCTCACTTCAGTCACAATTTTGGGTGCTGGCCAATTATTTACTGCCTCTATCTTGGAAAGATCTATGGCAGTTCCTTCCTTTGCGACCACATGTCCTAAGAAATAGACTCAGTCTAGCCAAAATTCACACTTGGAGAATTTGGTATAGAGGTAATTTCCCTTAACTTTTGCAATACGAGTCTGAGGTGTTGTTCGTCTTCCTCTTGAAACCTTAAGTAAATCAAGATGTCATTGATAAAGACTATGACAAATATGTCCAAGTATTCCTTGAACACTCTATTTATCAGGTCCATAAATGCCATAGGAGTATTGATTAGCCTAAAAAGCATCACTAAGAACTCATAATGCCCATATAGTGTTCGAAAGGCAGACTTCGGAATATCACTCTCTTTAATTCTCAGTTGATGATAGTCTGATTGCAAATCGATCTTTGAGAAAACTGTAGCTCCTTTTAGTTGATCGAACAAGTAATCTATCGTCGGTAAAGGATATTTATTCTTTATGGTCACCTTATTCAATTCTCTATAATCGATGCACTATTCTCTATGGTCACCTTATTCAATTCTCTATAATCGATGTACATTCTGAATGTTCCATCATTTTTCTTCACAAATAGCATAAGTACACCCCATGGTGAGTGACTTAGCCAAATGAAACCCTTGTCTAACAACTCTTTTAGTTGAGTTTATGGCTCTTTTAGCTCAATAGGTGCCATCATGTAAGGTTTTTCGGAAATAGGGGCAGTATTAGGCAGTAACTTGATCTCAAAGGAAATTTCTTGCTCCGCAGTAGTTCTGGCAAATCATCAGGAAACACATCAATGTACTCCTTGATAATAATTACATCTTTTAGCCTCTTCTTTTCTTCTTTACTCTTATCTAGAATATTAGCTAGATATCCTAGACATCTATTACTCAATATTCTCCTTGCTTGTATTGCTGAGATCATCACTCGAGGTTGCTTCTTTGTATGTCCATTATAAGTGAACTTTTCTTCTCTTAGAGGTTTGAACATGATCCTTCAACTTCGACATTTAACGTTAGCATTATACCTTCCTAAGAAGTTCATTCTTAGAATGATATCATAATCAATTATTCCTAGGATGACTAAGTCAGTATATAGTTCCCTAGTAGCTATAATTATTGGAACATGTCTTATCTAATAATTCGTTGTCAAAGTTTCTCCTGAAAGTAGAGCTACATTTAAAGTTCTAGTTATTATATCACTATTCCAAGCTATTCTTTTGGCAAACACATGTGACACAAAATAATGCGTAGCACTAGAATCAAACAAGAAATATGCATTTTGAGTGGTAACAGATAGCTGACCCGTGACTACATTAGAGGTTCCTGCATCTGCATCATCTCTTGTAAAAGTATAAACTTGGGCTGTATTTTCTAGAGGTGCTTCCAATCTTTCTTGACTGATTTAGGGTCCTTCAATTTTGATCTGCATATTGTAAATTTAAGGTCATTGTGGCTTAGACGTGGTTGGTAGGTTAGTCTGATTCTATTTACTGTAGCAGTTTTTGGCATAATGACCCTCCTTGCCACAGAGGTAGCAGGTGTTTTAGCCAAAGCAAATTTCCCTAAGGTGTTTCTTTTTCACACTTAGGACATGGTAGAAAATCTTTCTTGGCTTTCTTTCATTGTTGAGGCTTTCCTTTTTGGTTTCCTTGGCCACCAAAGTTATTCATTCTCTTCTTTCCACTATAATTGTTACGGTTGTTGTTGTTGTTCTTATTATGGCCAGACTGGGTCCCAAATCCTCTTTAGTTGTTGTCCTAATTCTGTTTATCTCGTCTACATTGGTTCTTCTTTGATTCGAAATATTTTTATTGTTCTTCCTTGACTTAGGCAAGACGATATTCTACTCTGAATGCCCTTCCTATACATTCTACAACTGTAGTTGGTGGGTTGTCACCACTATCACTGACAATTGCTAATTTAGGGCGAAACATTTCTACTATCCTCCTTACTCATTCCTCTTTAGTGAGTACTAAATAAGGACACAGTCTTGTAAGCTGGTCGAACTTTCGTACAGTCTCGATGACTGTCATATTCGTTTATTTGATGTTAATTAAGTCATTTTACTGGGTGCACATCGCCATATGATTATAGTATTTTTGCTTGAATTCATGGATAAAGTCATTCCACGACATTTTTCTAATATTTATTCTCATTTTGACTATTTCCCACTAATATCGTGCATCTTTCTTTAGGACATATGGCACATATATCATCTTGTCATGGTCATTAAGGTTCATAAAATCTAGGATGGTTTGGATTGACGACCACCATTCTTCGGCCACCAAAGGATTCGTTGATCCTTCAAACTCAGCAGGACACATCGTTTTGAAGCTCTCATAAAGTGGTTATTGGTGTTCTACACATCGATCAGGTATTATAGGTTCTAGTTGTAGTACTGCTTCTTCCTCTTGAGGCAGTGGTTCTTCATCTTCCACTTGAGGTTCGACGTTCTCTTAGTATTGTTGCCTTATTGCTCACGAAGGTTTTTCATCTCCTCTTCTTGAGCTTGGAGCCATTATTGCAAGTTAGCTACAAGATTACTTAGGTCTGGTGTTTCAGGTGCATTTAATGGACTGACTTGTGGTCTTTCCCTCCCTCTTACCATTTTTAGTTTTAGTTGGCTCTTATTAATTCAGGGTCTTATTAGTTATCTCAACTTTGATTATGCAAAAAATGATAAATTAAATAATAAGACATATATTGTTTCATAATTATATTATTTCATTTATTAAAATATATGATAAGAACATATAAATATTTCTAGTCTATTCTATGTTTAATCTCTCATATTAGTATTTGAAGGTTCGCTAGGGTTTTCCTCTGGATCTTCTTCAGAGTCTTCCTCATTGTCATTAGTGCATCTTTGTTCCGTGGGCATGGTTCTCTCCACATCTATTTGCAGTTGTACCCTTCTTTGCTCTTCTTCGGGGTTTCCTTGCTTAAAAGGTATTCTTGTGCTATTCTTGCGAGATGATCCTTCAGCCATACTTTGTTCCGTTTCCCTTTGTATTCTTTTTCTGCATAAATTGCCTCTGAACTAATGCATTCAAGGTTCATATCAATAAATGAGTTTTGCATGCGTCTTCGGATATGACATGGGATTCCATTCCAATAGGTCATAAGTAGGATACTATTAAGCCATCTTGGAGGGAATTGGCAGACTAGTACATCGGAAAAACAAATGTTATATTCCCATCTATTTCTGACAAAGTCAAAAGCTCATTCTTGTAATTAGGTCTCTGCTATCGGGACCTCTATTGGATTGTTATGGTGTTCTATTTGTGAAAAGTATACTATGATTAATCTGTAGAATATTTCTCATCTCATATTGTCTGTGATGTGTTCTGAAGTTCGCCACTATGCTCGAGCATTATTTCGCAGTTGCATGACTGCAAGGGTGATCCATTCGTACTCCTAGATATGACACGCTCATAAAAATTATTCCGTTTCATGAAGTCAATTCCTTAATACTTCAAGTGTAGATTCTCCTAAGTAGTATGGTGGTCATCATCGTTTGAAGCCAACCACTACTGTGGCTCCAAAAAGTTGAGGTTAGGCAATCTCTCGGTCCATCAGAATATTGATTATCGGGGTGTCCATTACTACTAGATAATACATTCTTAAGGTTAAATAATATGCTAAGTAAAAATTCTACTTACTAGAGTTGCTTGAAATGTTGTGGATGGATGCAAGGTAGGATGGTAGGATACCCGCTCTGATACCAACAGTAACGACCCGACTTTTCAGACCGTTAACTACTTATATTCTTAGCTTACTTATTTAAAAACAGAAATTTAGACACTAAAAATTTACGACAATTTTTTTAATTTTTTTATTTCTTTTTAAGAGATTTATATTCATAACTAACCATTTACTTAATTTGATAATTTTGAAAATAAGTAAAATGCTTCTTAATAGTTAAGTTGGTTTTATTTAAATTTATTTATAAACTTTTTATTAGGGTGATTTAAATAATGCGCAACCATAAAGGGCTCCCAGGTGAAGAAGGGAGTCACATACAGACTACTTAAGTCCCAAGCTTTTCTTAGCCAGTTTAGGCCTTTTTGACAGAACCTCTCGTGTTTTACATTTATTTAAATCAAAATATTTTCTCTTTTAGATCTTCTGGAAAACATTCATTTAAACTTTATTCAATCGAAATACATTTTTAAGTTCAATTTAATAAAAAAAAATGCATTGTGAAATAAAATGGCAAGTTATAAGTATGTTTTTAACAATATCAAGGTTACATAATTGAAATCCTTTGTCTTATAATAAGAACATATATGGAAGTAATTTTAATGACAGTATTCCATTGCCCATGCCTCGTATTCATCCCTGTCTCGATTCTAGCTAACCCATCAATCAAATCAGAAGTTTCTTTCTTTTGATACCCATAGTATGGATACTCATAAAATGTGAGCTTTCGCTCTGCAAGTACAATATAATTCTCACAAAATATTTTACTTATAAAAAAATAATCTTTTATGAAAGTCCAGTTATACCGTTTTATTAAATCATTACTTTATATTTTATTATAAGATATTATATTATGATTTTATCTAATTCTTTATGACAAAGTCTTTTATTTTTCTTATGGACCTTGGTGTATGTACCGAGTGCGCACTACCCATTTATTCTTTTATAGAATCTATTTAAACACATAATAAGCAAAGTGATGGAATATTTACCTTTCAAGCTTGAATCTTCTGTCTTAGAGTGTTTGGGATCTTTTCTTGGTATCAATATTTTACTATAAATTAAAATACTAAAAATTAAACTTCTTATAATTTTAGAGCTAAAAATCTTAATAAACTTAAATGTGTTTGTGTAACGTACATTCTAAAATCTTT
>JXTB01000312.1:197506-207657 GCA_002914805.1 Parasponia andersonii | reverse complement strand
TTTACATAACTTATATTTCTATCATACACCCAATAAAGTATATTATAATTTGTGAAAAATGGATCACAGTGTGGGAATGGTACTTTTCACGAGCTACAAGATTTGATTTTCATGCAACTTCGTAACATATTCATATTTTATATCAAAATTTGTCTTTTAATCTTACTCAGTCCAAATTCGAAGTCGAAATTCGGTTTCAAGATCCCATCGAAACTTGCATAAGTAACACTTTTTGAAAATATTTATAAAAATATCATATTTTTCTATTTGAAAATTACTGCACCTTTGTATACCATTTTCTATTTCTACTAACTGTAACTATTCATGATTTTTAATCATTTTCATCTCATATAATTACTTTGAGAAAAATAATTATCTAATCAAAAATTACGAAAATATCACTTGTATAAACTTTAGCAAAATGACCAAAATAGTGAAAATCTCACCGGCGACAAGTTAACAACCGATAATGGTCAAAAAATGACAATGACAACGAGATGAGTCTAATGGTGCTAGTGGTGTATCAAATGGATGTCTGACGGAAGAGCTAAGGCCGAAAAACCGAGATGTTGGCATTGACTTCGGAGGATCAGATGTCGACTATTGGAGCTCGAAGCATGGTGGGAATGGCAGGCAGAGCTTCTTGGCGGCCTTTGTCTCTCGCTAGTAGGCGCATCTAGTTGGAGGCCGCAGCGTGTGACGGCGCTGAGTTCTTCTTCTTCTCTTCCTCTCTCGAGTCCTCCAACGTGAGAAGATGAGAAGTTTGAGGGTCTTTTAAGCAATTTCAGAAACTGTAGACACTCATTTAAATATTAAAGATATTTTGAATATTATATTCTTGAAATCCATAATTATAAGATTGCCATTGGTCTTGAATTTTCTCTTTTACCCTTCTAAAAATTAGATTTTTACTAATATCTTAATTGATCTAGAATTAAATTTTAATAGGTAATCATCAATAAAACTATACGTATTATTTTTTTGTTGGCATGATAGGAAACAAATATCTTTTATTTAATTTCTTAATTTAAATAATAAAAGATAAATATTTATTTGAATTAATATCTAATGATTTTAAGAAGTAAACATATTGAAAAAGTGTTTCAAATTTTGAAAACACTCTTTTTATGGAGTGTTACACATGTAGAGCAATCCCACGATATTTCAAACCTAGATGAGTATTTTTCGTTCATTAAATTATCTTTACAGAGAAAGATCTCAAGGATTTATTCTATAGAAAAATTGCATTTAGGTGAAATTTTTTTATCTCCACTTAGTGAAAAATAATTTTCCAATAAAAAAAAATAAGGCTATACAATCTCTTGAGAGCTTTGAGAAATCATTATTCTTTATAGAAAAACAAAATATGCTGATGAATTAGATGCTAAGTGACAAGTAATTTTTCGTATTATTGTTTTAGTTTTTACAAGTAATTTTTCGTATTATTGTTTTAGTTTTAAATCTTTCATATCTGGTTGATCTAATCATTTTTTTCTTAGGAGCGATTTGGTATGGGAATTCCAAGTCTTAGATTAATAAAAAAACTGAGGAAGGAGATATAATTGACTGGAAATCTAAATTATTGTGTTTGATTGTCATGATTCTCATAAATTTCAGATAGTTGTGTTTGGTTGAGATTAGGTTGAGGTTGGGAATCTCCTGACTTTTAATATTTTGACATAAATACTTTAAACAAAAATAACAGAACTATAAATTAAAATATCGTTATTCTGAAAAAATACAAATAAAAACATCATGAATACTGAAACACTCACTAAAGCGAAAAACCCATTAGACCAATTGTTGTTGTTCCCAAATGGCAAAATCACCTCGTCTCCACCAAACCCATATGCTGACCATGACTACTAGTATTATTATTATTATTATTACTGTTGTCATGATCTTGACCGACCTCCTATTCTTGGCAATCGTCTCTATCCTCTTGTGGATGCCCTTTGAAGTGGTGGTTGATCATCCAGGTAAGGTCATTCAAATCCATCATGCTCAAGCCCTATAGGCTCATTTTCCTGGTGAGGATGTGGAACATAATACGCGTCATCTCTTTCTCTTGGTTCTCCTTCCTCTGATTTTTGAGCTGCTCACTGTTGGAATAATGTTCTATAAAGCAGTTTATTATTTTGATATTATAAATAATTTTTATCAAATTATTTTTTATCTATTTGTTATTAATAAATTCTATGTTATTTATGCCCCATTAATATACATATGATCTCTGTATTTATCTTATACAAATATCTAAAAGATTCCAAGATATGAAATGAGTAATAAAGAATTTTTTGTATGAAGAGTTCATATATGAGAGACATTATATTCTTTATTTCATTAAGTCTAAATTAAGTCATTTGCATTTTGCATATTGAAAATGGAATACTTTACTATACCATAGAATGTAGTATTGTCTATTTGAATATTAAAGTCTTTAATTATCNGTTATTTATGCCCCATTAATATACATATGATCTCTGTATTTATCTTATACAAATATCTAAAAGATTCCAAGATATGAAATGAGTAATAAAGAATTTTTTGTATGAAGAGTTCATATATGAGAGACATTATATTCTTTATTTCATTAAGTCTAAATTAAGTCATTTGCATTTTGCATATTGAAAATGGAATACTTTACTATACCATAGAATGTAGTATTGTCTATTTGATTATTAAAGTCTTTAATTATCAAACTAAGTCTTCGGACAGAAACATTGGTGTGTTATAAATAAGTTATAACAACATCGAATAGGTTTGAGCAAATTAGAATTTGAGGTTAAATGTCATAATTTAAATTTTATAATTTCTCTAATCTAGCACTATTATAGAAAATCTTAATCTTACTTTCATGTATTTTGTCTTTTTGAGTTACTAAAGGACTTGTTCCAATTTATGGTTCGAACTCTAGTATCTTGGAAGATAAGGTATATGAAATATGTAGAACGTTCTTTAAGTTGAACGCTATACATATAATGTCACTTTGACTTTTTTCAAGTACTTGGATAATATAAACCAGGGCTCCAATATTCACTTTGTAAATTTGACTATATTGGTATAAGTAGATACTAACAACATAGTCAACTATTTTTATCAACTATTATCTATTAGATGAAAAATAGTAATTCAAAGGTAAATATGTACTAGATAGGTAATACGGTAATTTTCTTTTGCTAGTACGACATTGCATTGGGGGTACGTGTATAAGTATAGTACATACTAAATAACATTTAGTCCGAGTTTAATATTAGGCCTATAGTAGTATACCCCAATAGTAATGGATAAGGCATAATCATAATTATGAGTTAATTATGATTGTGGGTATATAGTCCATTAGAGCTTGGACTTTATGGATCTATCTAGTCCCCTGTCTAGCTCAAATTAAAGCCCAATAGTTGTTTGATGTTCAGTTGAGCCTAACAAGCCTAATAAACCCAATAGGGTTTTACTAATCTCTCTATACTTAAGGGAAAAGTTCTGTAGTTGCCAATTTTCTGCATTACACGTGAAACACCTCTGAGTAGAAAGTGTTACATGTATAACGGAGAGAGAGCAAAAAAAATCAGCCAAGCCCTAGGGTTCATCATCCTTAGTGTTTTAGCCATCCCTGAGAAATCAGTTTGAGGAGATTATTTTCTTATTCGTCTATGAATCTCTTTGTTGGAATTCAAAAAGGTGATAATCCACCAGATTAATTAAACAGATTTTGAGAATAGATACGAAGATGAGAAGATTATGGAGAGAATCTAAGTATTTTTCTTGTCTAGATCTAGAATTAATTTATATTAGATCACGATCTGAAATATTTTGCAAAAAAAAAATTTTAAATGATTAATTCTGCTGCATTTCTAGATTTTATAAAAGTATAGTATTCTTAAAATTGATCTTATAAAAATATTTTCCATAAGTTTATTCCAATCAATACCAGCACTCACGCACCTTGGTGAACTGCTGCTTCAGGAAGCCCTCGTGGTTCTTCATCTTTTTGCTTTTCTCTGTCTTTAGCATCCTCCGAAACTTTGTCAGCATGCAATGGACCCCTACCACTGACAGGAACACCTCTGACTAGGCGTCGCACAGGCCATAGATGATGGTGTAAATGTCGATGTCGCAGAGGGTGCTCAAATTAATGGTAACATCAGCAATAATGAGAGACATTAGAGGCGACCGACAGCAAGAGTGATGACAGTTGGTTATCGATGGAGAGATACATTGGGTAACGAGAGGCAGAAGGGTGGTGACTAGTTCAAGGTTCTAGAGAAAGTTAGTGGGGAAGTCATATTATATCGTGGTCCTTGCAGTTTTAAATGTTGGGTACTATGAAATCCACCTCTTTGAGTGAGTTTCGTTTGCACCTATTTTAAGGAAAAACGAATCCCTTCACTTTTACTATATTGAGTGCTAAAAAATGCAAATCTTGTAATAAATAAGGGAATCTCAAAGATTCCCATTCCCATGGTCCTCTGCCCCACATATCAAATGGCCTCTTATAGTGTACAAGGGGATTACATACCAAGTACCGTATAGAAATCAAGTCACAATGTAATATAGAAATTAGGTCATAGTTCGAAATACTTAGGAGTGAAATAACTCACATCATTTTTCTATCAGTGTCGGCATCAATCTACAAGAGGTTAGATCTTTTTCCCTCTAATTTTATGATTACGTTTTTCTTGTTTTTGCTACTTTATGTGTATGCATGGCATTAAGTTTCTAGATTCTTTTTTCAAATCTATGATTATCACTACACATGTTATAATAATAACCAATATTATCGAGGTTTATTTATTAATGAGCACATGAAACATTTTGATTGTCCAATGTCATAGTAAGGCATGTTCATTGGGTTTGGCTAAATTAAATAATTTAATTTTAGTTTCTATGTGATAATACTCAAAAAAACACAAAATAGCGGAGTATGTGTGCTTGGGTCTCAAGAAGTTAGGGGGTTTGATTATTTTGGTGTTTTAGAAGATGTTCTTCAATTTTCTTATTTAAAAGATTGTCAAGTCATATTATTCAAATGTAGATGGTTCGAATCTGACCTTAGCAAAAAGAAATTAAGACGAGAAAATAACATAACTAGTATACACATAGCGTCTGATTCACATAAAAGTGATCCGTTTATACTTTCTTCACAAGCTCAACAGGTATTTTACTTGAACGATCCCAAGAACGGCTCTAATTGGAATGTTGTTAATAATTCAATCATCGACATTTGTGGAATTTTCCAGAATCTAAAATAAGTGATGAAGATGTCGAAGATGTTATTCAAGAGAGTGATTCATCAGTTGTCCGTACGATGGTTGATCAAGCTGATTTAAAGGATGTGACAATCAATCGTATTGACATCGAACCTAAAATTCTCGATAATGTTGATATAAACATTCTGAGATATCGACCAGTAGATGACGATTTTATCAATGATGATGATGAATTTGATGAAACATTGGATGAGTACAACGATGACACACTAGTTTTAGATGACAATGTAATCGATGTTGAAAGTAGTGATGGTGAATCTAGTGACGATGAAGAAATCGATTGACATGTATGCGTTGATAATATCGTATTTTTATGTGTCTTGCTTTGCATATTTTTTGATATCAAATGTTAAAACTACACATATTTACTCATGACTATTGTCATAGGATGTCACAGTCACATCTAGGTACCGAAGAAATGGGACAGACACAACTTGTTGGTTAGAACTCTACTGGTATATTTCAATATTATTTTTACATTTAAAGATTACATATTTTTGTTGCACATATTTGCTGATAGTTATCTATTATTTCAACAATATTGTTCGCTTTTTTTCCTTAATAAAGGGCTATCAAAGAAAGGAAAGCGAGGGCGAACTAAAGGCAAAAGGGCTAAAAAAGTAATTGCAGCAACTGGAGAAAAGTTTAAAATCGAGTTTGACCCTATTTCTTGGAGGGCAATAGGGGATAATTCTGGGGCATGGGCCAATGAGATAGGACAACTTTTGGCCCAGTTGCACCAATGGAGATTAAAAGGTGGTCTGCTGTCACCAAGGAGCAAAAGATGGAGATGCTTCTTAAGATGAAGGTAATTTTAATGATCTTCTGAAGTTCATTGTTCACTATATATAAAATTGATAATTCTATCAATATTTGCAGGAAAAATTTGTTTTCAACGAAGTCCAGCAGCATGAGATTGCTGGCTAGTTTGACCAACAACTTAACAAGCAGTGGAAGGACTTTCGTTGCTATCTGCATAAGTATTTTGAGAATGAAGGTGGCAATGAGAACCCAGAGGCTGTGAAGAGGAAGAAGCATGATGAGATTGAGAGTCAAAGTACTTGGGGATGGTTGTGTGATTTCTGGAGCACAGATGAGTTCAAGGTAGTTTTAGTAAATTTAATAAGTTATATCATTCAAATTATAAATATTTTGCTTATATTTTCTCACTGATGTTTGCTTTTACCCAAATTTTCTATAATAGGCAAGGTCAAGGATAAACAAGGAGAATTGAGCAAAAAATCCATTCTCAAGTCGCACGGGGTCAAGGTCAATGCCTGCTCATCGTCACAAAAAGGTAGGGACAAAATGTGTGAATTTCATGTTAGTTTCAAGACTTTCATGTAAGAGTAAGACTATTAATTTTTAGAAACTTATTGCTTTTGTTTTGTTCTCTTTTTTTTTCTGGTGGGATTTAGAAACTTGCTGGTTGCAATAGTATATATAGGCAAATATATATGATGTACAAATCATGATGGTCTATATAGGATGATATATATGTTGAATTCGGTGGAATATCAAGTTGCAGGGGCCATTGCCAAAAAAAGGATCTAAGCGTATTAGGTCGAGTACTACAACTTCTAATTCAAACGAAATTGAGAATGCTTATGAGGAGTTGCAAAATTGGAAGGAGAAGATGGAAGCTAAATATGTTAGGCTCCTTAACTTTATAAAGACTAGGTTTCCTGACTTCACTGATGAAGATAATGATGATTCCACCAATCCGCCACCAAACACTCCTCTAGCTGTGTAGGCTTTAGGATTTCTTATGTCTTTAACTAAGTATTCCAGATATGTTTGACATACTATGCTAGCTTTTAAGATATTTTAAATTACTTCGGATATTTTGAGGTATTAAGTAACGCTTAGGATATTTTGAGTACTGTGAAGTCTGGATGTTTTTGAGATACAATGCTCTATTTAATATGGTATGGTTTTTAAATTTATGTTTTATGAATTATTATATAATATGCTAATTTTCTGTTACAATCCTATGAAATGTTTATTATAATTGTTACAATAAGAAATATTGTGATATTAAACTACTTCCATGTTAACACAAAAAATTTCTTTAGTCGACGAAAAAGACTATTAATTGGCCAAAAATATTTGCAGGTGATTAATATTTATTTTTTAAAAAATTAAAATAATTGTTAGAAAAAATTTATTTTTTTAAAAAATAAATTTTCGATGAAAATAAATTAAACAACTAAATGGTTTTCATCGATAAATGTTATTTGGTTGTCTAAAAATACGTTCAGTACACACTATCATCGGCCAAATTAAAATTATTTTCGACAAACCGTTTTGTCGACAAAATTAGACAAAGTTTTATCGATCTAAACATTTTGTCGTGGAATATATTCCTCGACGGTGATATCTCGATGAATGTCTGACGAAAAAATTTCGTCGAGAAAGGGTTTGGTCGACGAAAGTTTTATTTCGTTCGATGAAAAATTTCGCCAAGAAAAATGCGTTTTACCGTGGTGTTAATTGATATTAGTTGAATGTTACTCATGATTCTTTATATTTCAGCACTACAAATCATGATAACTTGACGAATTTGAGCTTTAGAGAACACTTATGTGCATTAGTTAGGCTTTAGTATGTCACGAACTCTAGAATCCATTTCAGTGTTGCTTGAGATGAAATCCTAGATTAAGTGTCATTGAGGAAAGGATTTAGGTATTTCTTTAGATTATTTGACCCTTTAAAGCTAACCCTTTAAACATCTATCCTTAGTTAACTCAATTTAAGCTGATTTGACTTACTCTTTGATCACTTTTGCAAGTGCATCCAAAACCCAAAAATTAATTCCCATTTCTTAAACCCATCACTAGTATACATGATTGTAGTGCACTCTTGTATGATTAATTGAGCGTAAAGACACGTTTGAGTTATATTTAGAAAATTATTGGTAGATTGGTTTGTAATAAATAAAAGAAAAGTGAAATAGAAATTTGGTACAAATTATGTATTACCTTTTATTTTTTTCAATGTTGGGACCATGTTAAGTATGAGTTTCAGGGTGAGCCTTATGTTTCTCCTCTTTTTATCACAATCCTTATCTTATTTTCAATTGAAAAAACAAAAATATAAAAAATAAAAAAAATATGATGAAAATTGAATAAAGAACTGTGGTTGATATTGTGTTTCTGTTAAATAAGTTTGTTATGGGAATAATTGAAGGAAGAAGAGTGATTTAAGAGGTGCTAGTGAGTGAAATTTTTCTTAGAAATCATGCAAAATCCTTAAGTTATGATCCATACCTACTGTAATCTGAGCTAAAAAATATTTTTTCTATCTACTTTTCGCTTTAGACTTACATTACAACCTTTGAAAGCCCTTTTGCTCTTTGACAACACTATAATCTATATTATGAAGAGCGAAACAAAGAATGAGCTTATGGTAGTTCTAACTTGTATTATCTAGAGATCACTCCTACTTTTCTAAGAATATAAGTCTATTCGAAGTTTATTTGGTTGAGTGAAATTGATTGGGCATATACTTACACAAGAGGGTCTTGAGTGGAGTTAAGCCGATGCTTGATGTTGAAATTCTAAATACTCTTAATGGTTATATTTCATTTGAGCTTGGAACATTTGTGACCTCGAAGGTACTTACATAGTTGTTGATTCGATGTAAAACTCACACTTTGTTGTTTGTGTTTAGTACTTGATTTATGTTTTGCCTTTTCTTTCTTTTGTTTTATTTTGCTTGAGGATAAGAAAATATGTGAGTTTAGGGATATTTGATGAATCAGTTATTTATTAACAAATCAAATACCTTATGAGTTCAAATATTTGTGCCTTTTCAAGCATTTTTGTTCTTTTAATGTGTTTTTGTAGATTTTGTATATAAATGAGAATCTAGGTTAATTTACAAATAAATGGGAATTTCAACTTTTGGATCCAGACAGGATACAACAAGGCAATCTGATGCCAGGAAAGTGCATGAACTATGCAAAAAATTGGTGAAAAAACCCCCTAGGCCGAGGCCATGGCACACCAACAAAGCTTTGTGGTGCGCCAGTGCCACTGTTTCTGCCCTATTCTCTTGAATGCCTGGATTTGCTCACTTTTCTTGATCCAATAGCTAATATTCACCCATTTGAAAGCTCTATATATGCCCACTTGATGAGTGATTAATTTACTCACAAATCAGGTATCATTCAGTTCAAACAATTGTGAGTTCTTAAGCATTTTTATTAGTTTGATGTGCTTTTATTTTGCTTTTGTTGTTCTTTTGAATAAGTGAGAGTTATGGTGAATTTGTACTAAACATAGGTATTTCAAATTTTTTGGATTAACTAGATTGATACAAATATATCGCAATAAAAATCAAATAAAATAGAACAAAAATGGCAAAACGGTACACCTGAGAAGTGACTGTGCATGTATTGAAGGACCACTGTTATTGCCCTTGGTCCAACAATAGCCTTCAACTTAGCCATTGACCTGACATCATTCTGCCTTAAGCACGAACCAAGTGTTGTGTCATGATTACGCAATCATCAATAATAGGTGTACCAACAATGGTCTCAGCTAATTAGACTTGGTCAAATGACGATGACTATAATAGTGCCTGAGCTTGAGTTAGATAGTTTAATTTATGTGATAAAATGTTCTGCCTTTTCACCCTAAACTTTTTACAACATATTAAGACCATGCCTTGAACCATTTTCTATTGAATAAACATGATTTTGTCGTGATATTTGAGTGATTTTGAGGCTTAAAAACCCTAGAGAAGGAATAGAAGAAAGGAGAGAAGGCTAGATGAGAAAATTATAGAGAAACGCTAAGAATTCCTAGAAAGAAAAGAGCTTGGAGTTAGAGATCTCTTAAAGATACTTGGAAGAGATCTTAAAGGATTGAATGCTCA
>JXTB01000312.1:179491-195194 GCA_002914805.1 Parasponia andersonii | reverse complement strand
CATGAAAGACTGGATTTTTAGCCTAAGCTATTGTTGACTTATTGTCGATACAAATCTCTGTTGGCTCCTTTCGAGGCATGTTTAACTCTTTCAATAACCTTTTTAGCCAAATTGCATGACTAATTCATGATGTAATAGCTACGTACTCAGCTTCGCATGTTGAAAGAGTGACAATCTATTGTTTCATGGATACCCAGGTGAAGGTGATTTCTCCATGAAAAACACAAAACTAGTTGTGCTTTTTTGATCATCAATATCTCCAGCCTAATTACTATTATTGTAACCAACAAGTTTGTAATGAGTGGAAACTGAATAGAACAAACCAAGATTGATCATACCTTTTAAGTAACGGAGAATTCTCTTTATAGCTTTGAAGTGAGCAGTTGTGGGAGTTTCTATGTAATGACTTACTAGTCTAGTTTCATAGAGAATGTCGGACCTTGTACATGTCAAGTACTGAGCACATCCAACAAGGCTCTTGAAAAGTGTTGGATCCACCTTTTCTAATTTATCATCTTTGAATAATTTTTTCCTGCACTCTAGCAATGTACTTATCGGCTTGCAATCATCCATATTGAACTTCTTTAGGATCTCCTTCGTATAGCTTTCCTGAGATATAAAAATGCCTTCCTCCTTTTGCTTGACTTCTGTGCCGAGATAGTATACTATAAGTCCGATGTTTGTCATTTCAAACTCATGTGTCATTACTCTCTTGAATTCATCGAGCATCCTTGGATTACTTCCAATGAATATGAGATTATCCACATATAAGCATAAGAGCAGAATGTCTCCATCTTTAGTTTTAACATAGAGAGCATGTTTTAACATTGACAGGCCTAGAACACTTCTTATGGGCTTCAACAAGTTTATTTTCAACAGTAATAATATTTCTCAAGTTAGGCTCCATAAGATTTGTGCTCTCTTTTTTTCTAGAAATGATTGAAAAAAAAAATCCAATAATCCGTAATAGCCCCAAATTTATGGAATACTTTGGGTTACACAGTTCTCAAAATGTTAGAAAGTAAAATTGTTGAGTCTGCCGTTGACAAGGGTCACCCCATATTACTTAAGTTTATGATTTAAGATAACATATGAATGATGAGATTAAATTTTATGACTACTGACTAGTTAATTATTTTATGAAATTTTGTTATGATTATATCTGAAGAACGAAATGTCTTTTATCGCTCCCTCCCCCCTCTCTCCGGTGAACGGCATATAAATTATGTTTTCACTAAAAACGACACTTTCTTTCCCCAAGAGTTTTCTGGCTTGTGCAAATCGTGATCTTGATCGATATCCTTGTGAAAAGAGTTTTCATGTGCCTTTTCTCTCGACAAAGCAAAAGAAAAGAATATCTACATTTCTTTTTCCTTTTAATTATCTCTTCTTAAGTACTTTAATTCTACTGGGTAGGATACTTTTGGATTTGCTATTGTCAAAAGTGTCAATATAATATGTCGAAGACAAAGGCATCATTAAAAGAACGTACTCACATTTATATTTTCTTTCTCTTTTGAATGAAGACTCTCACATTTACTTCTCTTTTTCTTTTTCTTTGCACTCACTTTTTTTTTCTTTTTTTTTTTTTAGTTTTCCAAATGCATTCATTGTTACTTTCCAATGAAAGAAAGAGTACATGTATACATCATAATTGCTTAACAGAAAATTATAATAAAAGAGAGAGAAAATACATGAGTAAGTATGTGTATTATTTAAGAAGGTGCTTGGCATTCCACACTGGCGAGATCTCATAATCATTAAGGCAAGCCAGTTTGTGGATTCCAAGAAGAAATTCCTGAGTAAGTTTGTATGGTTCTTCCCAGTTCGGACCGAGGACATTGACTGTCGTACATGGGTGTTAAGTGTTACTTTCTTTTGGACCACGTCGCCTTTTTGACTCGTTTCTCATATACTTGCGAGTTATAGCATCAAGCAACCCACTCTTAATAAGCCGAAATATGTAATTGCGCATGTTTACATCTCTCTTGCTTACCTTTTATGGTTAATTAATTGTTTTTTAACTGAAAATCAAGTAATATGTGACTTTTAATGATTAAAAAATATGTACCCTTTATGTTGCTATTGCTGGAGTGAAAAATTAGCAGAAACGATTATAAAATATTTTTATATGAAACACTTTTCGTAACCAATAAGCAAACAAATATCATTCATCATATTGCATAAATTAAATTTATATGAAAAGCTTACAAAATATAAGAATCTTGTATTTACATCTTGATGCATGCGCCTTTTCATGTCTTATTTATTCATATTACATGATTTAACGTTTATATTACACATTTTATTAGTTAAAAAGTAAATTTGACAAAATAACTTGTCGTTATTGAGGTGATCATGATTTCTTAATTCATGACAAGAATGTGGACTTTCCTCGATGCATTGAGAAAACATCATCGATAAGTGTGTCTTATACAGATGGGTTAAATATAACCAGGTATGGTCTTAATGTATGGCGAATAATTTGGGGTGAAAAGATGGGCCATTTTACTGTCTAAGTTAAAATATCTAACTCAGGCTCAGGCACTGTTATGGTCTTCGTCATTTGACCAAATCTAATCAGGTGGGTCTATTGTTGGTATACCTATTATTGATGATTGCACAATCATGACACAAACACTTGGTCAACGCTGAAGGCAGAATAATGTCAGATCGATGGCTAAGCTGAAGGCCATTGGAGGACCAAGGGCAATAATAGTGGTCTTTCAACTATTCTGTCGAAGTAGGTTGAGACCATTGTGAGCCTAATGTGGTAATTGATGGAGCGATACCAGGAGCACTAGCGCCGACTGGAAGAGACTTAACGAGAGTTAGATGTACAACAACAATTAACGACGGAGTTGACAGCTCAACTCAACGCGTTGGACTTTAACTTCTTACTCTTGACTCTATCACTTCCACTTACTTAGGATGTTTTTTTGTATTTTTTATCTATAAAATATTGGTATTTATATTGTTTTTTAAACAATTATTAATAATTTATATAAGATATTTTAATTTATATTTTTTATTTATTTTCAAACTTTTAACGACGAGAAAATGCATGGGCCAAGTTAATTTTTAAAATATATAAAGAAAAACTCTTTCCCAACGCATTTTAGCGACATCGGAAAAGATTTATTTGTAAATTAATTGAAAAAAAATTTACTGACTATATAGGTAAATGATATTTTTAATAATTAATAATAAATAAAAGCTTTCTTGAGATTTTCATTCATCGAGAAAAGTTCATTTCTACTGACACATCTTGAGGCATCACTTGCTAGTGGCCGTTTTCCATCAGCAAAGACCACCATTGTTGATGCTTTCCCTATTTCGTTGCTAAGGTTATTTTGCCGGTGCAACTTCCCAATGCATTTTCACGGCGGGGAATCTTTCTTGATGCAAATCGTATATTTTCCCTCGATGCGTCAGCTTGTCAGGGAATACATCGGTTATTGTAGTGTAACATACACTTACTATTTGAAAGAGAAAAACACATCTTATACTCACAGTGCACTCAGCATAGTAGTATAGTACTTTACCGGTGATGCATATAGGCACTGTTTTAGTATTGCTCCATTATAATGGCATCGTGTGAAACAGCAAGCTCAATAGAAACATAGGAACATTGCGACAATGGACATATTCTAATTTATATTCAAAATGAGGCATCATTTTTTCCTTTCGGAAATCAATTTTGTGTTCTCTATTAATTATTTGTCATTTTATGATTTACACTTTAAGATAGAGTGAAAAAGAACAAGCTTGCAGAAATTAGTAAATAAAATAATCCATAATATTAAGAAAGCCAAAACGAAACATTGTAGCTTTTATTAATAAATCTCGTACTCAAAAACATACCATGGACTTTCCAAAATAGAAAAAAAAAACATACCATAAAATGCACCACTTTGGTTTCCCTATATATAGGGCATGCATACTTAACATCGTTAGGGATACGTAACACGGTGGTATAATTTCTTGAAATGCAAACAACACAAGCAAAACACAAATTAATGGGCAAGAAATTAAAACACACATACATCCATCCAATGTCTTTCATTGATTATGTTGTCAATGGCCATGACGGAGCGAATGGCCGTCTGAATATGGTAGTTAAGAGCTCCAGCAATGGGACCAAGGGGATCAGCAGCTAGTTCTTCCTTCTCATCCTCGTCTGCTATCGGCAGTGGATTATTAGGATTCTCGTCAAATAGCTTGGCTTCCTTAAGGTATTTATCCATATGCGGAGTGGAGTACAACCGCACTCCCACATCACCTCTTGTAGCATAACGCTGGCGATAATGGGAAGTCTCAGAAGAGAGTGCGAAAGAACTCCTGTGTGCTTTGTAGGTGTGCTCGGTTTTCAACAAGCTCAGAAGTTGTTGTACCTCGAATTTCAGCATCTCAATCAAATGGTTAGGAAAATCAACCTTGTAAAGCAAGGTTTGGGCTTCATTTAACTTCTTCTTGGCAACTTCTAGGATGTTATCCTCAGCCACTTCTATTGCTTCTGTTATCATTTGTGCAGTCTGATGACGTTTCTCCTCGATCATCAATTCGTCTATCTCTCGGTTCATGTATTTTTTGGTGCGGTTTATTGGAACCGATAAAGGCTCGGCAGGAAACAATTTTCCCCCAACTCTGTTTATGCATACATATCCATTGTATTTATCAGATTTAGTCCAAACAATTATAGCACACACAAAATAATTAATTTATAGTAAATGATAGCATAATGGTTGACCCACCTATAAGTGTATTCGATATCAAGAACATTCAAGCCCCTTTCACTTGTAAGTGGAGGGAGACGAAGGCACACTGTGACGTTGCGTATCTCTTTGTCATAGAGATCTCCAAATGAAATAGTTATAGAGCCGTCTTCAATGTCCTCGGGTTTTGTGTAGTTTCCTATAGACTCCTCCTTAAGTGCAGATTCATCTTACATGATAGTCAGCGTTAGGTCCTCAGCAACCACGGTGAGAGGCCCAGCCACACACTGGGAAAATGCAAGGCTCAGGTTGTCCGGGTCTCCGATCTCTGAGAATGTTCCTACCAAGTTGTTGCGTGTAATGGCGTTGAGCACCTAACGAATGAGTACACATGAATTAGTATAGCTATAACTAATTCGTTATAACTTTAAAAGAGGTATTTCAAATGTACCTTAGGATCGTGGTCTACACCGAAGCCAAATGTGTATATTGGGTAGTTCTTGACCTCAAACTTGCTAGGATCACCGGCCATGTTGTGGTTGCCATCGGACATAGGCACGATGGCAGCCACACGCCTATGGTAACACAGCGCTCATTGAGCACTTTTACGCCCATTTTAAGGCTAGCAATTATGTTTCTCCTAGTTCTGAAACCCAATGCCTAGACCTGATCTTCGAACTTCTTTTGAGACTCTTTAGTTACTACGCTCAATCGGAATAATCTTTCGGTGTCATCAGTGAATATAACAATTGACAGACGATCGATCGGGCTAAGTTCTTAATTACGAATTTCGTTGCAATTTTCATTTTTTTCAAACTTATCATCGCCCTCCATTCTTGGGCTAACATCTAAGACCATCACAAGATCAAGTCCAGGTCGGGCTTTGCTGAATCTTGCCCCCGTGAGCTCAAGCATCACAATGAATTCACTTTCTTCCAATGGAGCATCCGGATCATTTACAATATTCACCCTTATTCTTCCCGCAAGTTCAGACTTTCCATCTGAAACATATATAAATATATATATATATATATATATCATCCCAATAAAGAAAACATTCCACAACATATTATTTTAGTATGATATAATATAATGTTAATTAGAACTCGGATTAATTCTAGAAAAAAAGAGAGAAAAACGATGAGACAAACTTATAATCATACGTGAGGAACAAACTCCTGGACTAGTTAGGTAGGAACTATAATACTCTTAATAGATGAGGGGAAAAAAACAAGAAAAGTAACTAGATGCTTCATAATTTGATATGTATTGTGTGGGCTCAACCCTTATAATCAAATTATTTAGTGCTTAAATAAATTAAGTGATTGAGATTGTATAATGCTCGTTATATATATGTGTGTGTATATATCAATGAAAAAATGAAGAAAACATAAACCTGATGAGACATCTTGCGTTTCAGTCTTCTCATCTTCGTCGAAGTGCATTTTGGCTAAGAGAAGTGATACAGAAATATAGGTGTCAGGTGATAGACAAATCTAATTGATGAGGTTGCCTCCCAGCACATGAATATATACGGGAAGGGGTGGGGAGATTCTATTAGTCTTCATATAATCCAAACACTCCCCCTTAGCCATCCATAGTTAATTTACCCTAGGTTAATTAACCCCAGTAAAATAGCAAACTCAAGGTAACTAACTATAGTTACATTTAACCATGTTAATTTTATCATAATAATGTCTTAATTAATTATTTTTAATTTATTAATAGAATTTGATCATTGATTTCACAAAAAGATGTTAATCAATTTTATTTCTATGTATATTTAGTTGTTTAAATATAGTGAACAAATTAACTGATCTCTATCAACTCCCACCGATATATGAAAAAGCCTCAAGTTCATAGATTATCTAGCACAATAAGGCCCTGGTCAATGGCAACTAATTAAATTACATAAATAACAATCGATCAGCTAGTTATTAGTTAAATGAATAATTCACTTCAAATATTAAGACACTGTTTGGCTCAACTATTTCAACGAGTGAGAATACTGTAGAATGAGTTATAATTAGAACGAGAGATATTTAAAGTGAAATAAAGTAAAATAAGTTATAATTGAAACGAGAGATATTAGAATTGATCATTCAAAGATACTTTTTTTTAACTTCATTTTTATTCCAAGATACAAAAAAACTCATTTAAATAGTTAATGTGACTAATGAACTATTTCAATAAAAAAAACTGAATTATTGAAATTTCAAAAGATAATTTGAATAAAAAACTAGAATTGTTGAAACAAACATCCAATCTAATGAGTTTTCTATTTGAATGTAACAGAATTAGAACTGGTAATTTGAATACAATCTACCAACACGATTTGAAACCCGCACATTTAGTTGACATGTTTATCACAAGATTGACTTAAACTAATGCAATTAATTAATATTTATTTCAAAATATATTATAAAATATTAAGTAATGCCTCTATTAAAAAAAAATTTAACAAGTTTCTTGTGATTTAAATAAAAACTAATAAACTAATGAGTTAATTTATCTTAATAAAGTAAAACTGAAATGATAAAAATTAAGTAAATAAATAATTATAACATTTAAAAATATTATAACACGTCAATCTAACTAATGTTTTCATTAAACAAATAAAATATAAATAATATAAAATCCGCACGATATTAAATATATCGACACAAAATGACACGAATTGTAGTCAATAAATAAAATTAGTAAAATAAACAAGACCTAAATTAATCGATCACCGTTGATTTGTTCATCTGTACGTGACATCATGCGGTGACATTGACCATGATGTGTGATTTAGTTAAACAAACCATGGTTAGATATGTTAACACAATCACACTCAATCCGCTTCTATTATTAACTAATTATTAAATAAACAAAGAATTTATTAGTAAATTAGTATTTATTCTATCTTTTCGAAACTCCTACAGTAAGAGAGAAAATAGCCCCACCAATCGGATTATCTATAATTTATTTATCTATTTATTTGCACGGAACGGAATCTCCACTGAATTGAATGAGAAAACGTGATCAATACCGATTAACGCCACCGTAAACGACATAAGGGGAGCTGGATCCTCTATTTGGAGCTGCCCGTCTATTTTCTTATCGAACAAATAAGAAGGCCACACCTCGTTAAAATCTTGTGACTTCTCTAACCTCTCCTTATGTCTTTTTAACAAAAGAGTTAAAAATGAAGGTCTGTTAACAGTGCTTAAGGAAAAAAAATATAAAAATAAAAAGATGTCACTTGACCGCATGTGGAGTAGCTTTATATTTTTTGCTTTGTCAGTACAGTGGTACTGCTTCAAACCCCAAAGACCATGGCAAACCCTACCCACCAATAAAAGAAAATAATGATAAAAAATACCTAATTTTCACACCTTTTTTTTTTGTTTCCCTTGCACCTCCAGGGTTTGAAGGTGTTGCGTGATTTTTTGGCCAACACAAATAATTAATTCGCCTAATTTTTAAAAAAGTCAGCTAATTCAATGAAAAAAAAATATTTACTCTTTATTGTAAAATCACTCAATCTTAATATCATATTGTATTTTATTATGTAGTCTCATATTCACAAAATTAGGAAATCTAAAACTATACTTATTTATATAAAGGGGGCTAAGTCTCATAATTTTTTATCTCACAATCACTTGTTTATGTACTCACTCTTTATAATTCTCTATCTGCTCTTGACTTGAAACTTGAAAAATTCTTGTAATTATTTAGAAAATAGTGAGGAATAGTAGATGTAGACTTATCTATTTTAGAGCTGAAAAAACTCTTTATTTTGCTTTTTTTTGTAATGCATTTCACACATAAGCCGTATCTCGCAACTCTCAAAATTTATTGTCGACAAAATCTCCGTAAACAATTCGCACTAGAAGGAGGGTTATTCCAACAAAAATTTTATCAATCTAATTTCTTCAACAATGGTGAATACAAGGAATAACACTAGAAATAATGTTGTAGCTAGTCAAAATTTACTTCAAAACCCAGTTACACAGGTCGACCCTATCTAAAATAAACCAATTGAGACTGCACCAGACGAGAATATACTTTAGCGGTAAGGTCGAATGGAGGATGTATTTGTAAACTTTCAGCAAGTCATCAACCAGATTAATGATTCTTTGAGGCGACTTGTTGAAGGATAGATGGTGACCCTGCCAAACAGGAGTGCCCTAGATATCGACCTCCTCGACAGCCAGAAAGAGGAATTCATATCCAAGAAGTAAGAGAACGCGATCAAACCAAAGCCTAGAAGGAGCGACACACAGATTAAACCATGGCTTTGACTTCTTCATCGATTGCATTCCTCCACTTTTCATCTTGTATAGCCTCTTGGAAGTTCACCAGTTCAAAATCAGCAAATAGACAAAATAAGGTGAGGTTTTCGAGTCTATTGATCACCTCATACAAATCTTCAAGACTTCTTGTACGTTCTTCATGTCTCTCAATTAATAAAGATGTAGGTGAATCTTCATGAGTGGATGATGTTGGTGAGAAAGGTGGAGTAATAGTCTCTTGATGGACCTCTCTTGCTTGCTATACTAGTGTTTTTATATGTTTAAATTGTGGAAAAAAATTATATTCATTTTTTTGAGAACCAAAGTCTCATTCACCTTTTTCATCGAATATGATAATCCTTTGGAGTTGGTGTCATAGCCGATGAAAATAAACTTCTCGCTTCTATCATCAAGCTTGGTTCTATATTCGTCTTACACATGCATATGGGCTATACTTCCAAAGACTCTCAAGTGGGAGATCCCAAGCTTCCTTCTGCTCCATGATTCTTATGGTGTCTTTCCCAACACACTTCTTATTAGAGATTGATTGAATAAGTAAACTGCATATGTGACAGTTTCTATCCAGAATTCTTTGGGCAATTTCTTACTTTTCAGCATGCTTCGAGCTATATTGAGGATGGTCCATTTTTTCCTTTCTGTCACACCATTCTATTGAGGGAAACTTGGAATGGTTGAAGGTCATCGAATTTCATTTGGTTTGCATAATTCTTGGAACTCTTTTGAATTGAATTCTCCTCTTTTATCAGATCTTATGGCTTTGATCTAAAGACTGATTTCTTTCTCTATGGCAGCCTTGAACTTCTCGAAAGCTTCAAAGATATCTGATTTTTGCTTCAAGAAATAAACCCAAGTATTTCTTGAGAAATCATCAATAAAGAGCAAGAAGAAATTACTCTTACAGAAAGAACTTGGCTTGATAGGACCCTATACATCTGTATGCACGAGCTCTAATGACTTCTGGGCTCTTGAATTCAACTTTTTTGGAAAGTTTTTCCTAAATTGCTTCCCGAGGTAACATCCTTCGCAATACTGATCAGGATGATTAATGCATGGCAAGCCTCTCACCATTTGTTTCTTGGATAGTAGCTCTAGTCCTCCAAAGTTGAGATGCCCGAATCTTAAATGGCATAGCCATGATGAATTGTAGTATGCTTTGAGACATTTTGCCATATCATTTTGAATGTTCAATAAGAACATTTTAGTTCTTGACATAGGCACCTTGGCAATCAAGTTCATGTTGTTATCTCTTATAAAAAGACTAATCTTTTAAGTGAATATCATAGCCTTTCTCTAAGAGTTATCCCCAACTCAAAATGTTTGTTTTGATTGTGGGTATATAATAAACATTTGAAATAAATTGATGTCCTCCATTTTTCGAGCGGATAAGAATTTTACCATTTTTTTACTACGATTTTTGAACCATCACTGAAAGAGACACTCATACTGATTGATTCATCAAGCTCTATAAACATTGATCGATGCCTATATATATGNATAACACGTCAATCTAACTAATGTTTTCATTAAACAAATAAAATATAAATAATATAAAATCCGCACGATATTAAATATATCGACACAAAATGACACGAATTGTAGTCAATAAATAAAATTAGTAAAATAAACAAGACCTAAATTAATCGATCACCGTTGATTTGTTCATCTGTACGTGACATCATGCGGTGACATTGACCATGATGTGTGATTTAGTTAAACAAACCATGGTTAGATATGTTAACACAATCACACTCAATCCGCTTCTATTATTAACTAATTATTAAATAAACAAAGAATTTATTAGTAAATTAGTATTTATTCTATCTTTTCGAAACTCCTACAGTAAGAGAGAAAATAGCCCCACCAATCGGATTATCTATAATTTATTTATCTATTTATTTGCATGGAACGGAATCTCCACTGAATTGAATGAGAAAACGTGATCAATACCGATTAACGCCACCGTAAACGACATAAGGGGAGCTGGATCCTCTATTTGGAGCTGCCCGTCTATTTTCTTATCGAACAAATAAGAAGGCCACACCTCGTTAAAATCTTGTGACTTCTCTAACCTCTCCTTATGTCTTTTTAACAAAAGAGTTAAAAATGAAGGTCTGTTAACAGTGCTTAAGGAAAAAAAATATAAAAATAAAAAGATGTCACTTGACCGCATGTGGAGTAGCTTTATATTTTTTGCTTTGTCAGTACAGTGGTACTGCTTCAAACCCCAAAGACCATGGCAAACCCTACCCACCAATAAAAGAAAATAATGATAAAAAATACCTAATTTTCACACCTTTTTTTTTTGTTTCCCTTGCACCTCCAGGGTTTGAAGGTGTTGCGTGATTTTTTGGCCAACACAAATAATTAATTCGCCTAATTTTTAAAAAAGTCAGCTAATTCAATGAAAAAAAAATATTTACTCTTTATTGTAAAATCACTCAATCTTAATATCATATTGTATTTTATTATGTAGTCTCATATTCACAAAATTAGGAAATCTAAAACTATACTTATTTATATAAAGGGGGCTAAGTCTCATAATTTTTTATCTCACAATCACTTGTTTATGTACTCACTCTTTATAATTCTCTATCTGCTCTTGACTTGAAACTTGAAAAATTCTTGTAATTATTTAGAAAATAGTGAGGAATAGTAGATGTAGACTTATCTATTTTAGAGCTGAAAAAACTCTTTATTTTGCTTTTTTTTGTAATGCATTTCACACATAAGCCGTATCTCGCAACTCTCAAAATTTATTGTCGACAAAATCTCCGTAAACAATTCGCACTAGAAGGAGGGTTATTCCAACAAAAATTTTATCAATCTAATTTCTTCAACAATGGTGAATACAAGGAATAACACTAGAAATAATGTTGTAGCTAGTCAAAATTTACTTCAAAACCTAGTTACACAGGTCGACCCTATCTAAAATAAACCAATTGAGACTGCACCAGACGAGAATATACTTTAGCGGTAAGGTCGAATGGAGGATGTATTTGTAAACTTTCAGCAAGTCATCAACCAGATTAATGATTCTTTGAGGCGACTTGTTGAAGGATAGATGGTGACCCTGCCAAACAGGAGTGCCCTAGATATCGACCTCCTCGACAGCCAGAAAGAGGAATTCATATCCAAGAAGTAAGAGAACGCGATCAAACCAAAGCCTAGAAGGAGCGACACACAGATTAAACCATGGCTTTGACTTCTTCATCGATTGCATTCCTCCACTTTTCATCTTGTATAGCCTCTTGGAAGTTCACCAGTTCAAAATCAGCAAATAGACAAAATAAGGTGAGGTTTTCGAGTCTATTGATCACCTCATACAAATCTTCAAGACTTCTTGTACGTTCTTCATGTCTCTCAATTAATAAAGATGTAGGTGAATCTTCATGAGTGGATGATGTTGGTGAGAAAGGTGGAGTAATAGTCTCTTGATGGACCTCTCTTGCTTGCTATACTAGTGTTTTTATATGTTTAAATTGTGGAAAAAAATTATATTCATTTTTTTGAGAACCAAAGTCTCATTCACCTTTTTCATCGAATATGATAATCCTTTGGAGTTGGTGTCATAGCCGATGAAAATAAACTTCTCGCTTCTATCATCAAGCTTGGTTCTATATTCGTCTTACACATGCATATGGGCTATACTTCCAAAGACTCTCAAGTGGGAGATCCCAAGCTTCCTTCTGCTCCATGATTCTTATGGTGTCTTTCCCAACACACTTCTTATTAGAGATTGATTGAATAAGTAAACTGCATATGTGACAGTTTCTATCCAGAATTCTTTGGGCAATTTCTTACTTTTCAGCATGCTTCGAGCTATATTGAGGATGGTCCATTTTTTCCTTTCTGTCACACCATTCTATTGAGGGAAACTTGGAATGGTTGAAGGTCATCGAATTTCATTTGGTTTGCATAATTCTTGGAACTCTTTTGAATTGAATTCTCCTCTTTTATCAGATCTTATGGCTTTGATCTAAAGACTGATTTCTTTCTCTATGGCAGCCTTGAACTTCTCGAAAGCTTCAAAGATATCTGATTTTTGCTTCAAGAAATAAACCCAAGTATTTCTTGAGAAATCATCAATAAAGAGCAAGAAGAAATTACTCTTACAGAAAGAACTTGGCTTGATAGGACCCTATACATCTGTATGCACGAGCTCTAATGACTTCTGGGCTCTTGAATTCAACTTTTTTGGAAAGTTTTTCCTAAATTGCTTCCCGAGGTAACATCCTTCGCAATACTGATCAGGATGATTAATGCATGGCAAGCCTCTCACCATTTGTTTCTTGGATAGTAGCTCTAGTCCTCCAAAGTTGAGATGCCCGAATCTTAAATGGCATAGCGATGATGAATTGTAGTATGCTTTGAGACATTTTGCCATATCATTTTGAATGTTCAATAAGAACATTTTAGTTCTTGACATAGGCACCTTGGCAATCAAGTTCATGTTGTTATCTCTTATAAAAAGACTAATCTTTTAAGTGAATATCATAGCCTTTCTCTAAGAGTTATCCCCAACTCAAAATGTTTGTTTTGATTGTGGGTATATAATAAACATTTGAAATAAATTGATGTCCTCCATTTTTCGAGCGGATAAGAATTTTACCATTTTTTTACTACGATTTTTGAACCATCACTGAAAGAGACACTCATACTGATTGATTCATCAAGCTCTATAAACATTGATCGATGCCTATATATATGATCACTAGCACTGGTGTTAAGATACCATATGTTTTCTTGTCCTCTGTTGTTTTCATTATATGCAAGTAACACGGTACCATTTTCTTCTCTTTTCTCTTCAACAGAATCGACTTTCTCTTCAATTCTACTATTGGGTGTTCTATATTTTCTAGTATAATGGCTAAACTTGTGACAATTGAAATATTCAACTTGGGACTTCTCATGCTCTGAGTTCATTCAACCTCTACCATGACCTCTTATAGAGCTTTCTCCTCTTTTGAAATTGCTAATATGATAATTGTGGTTGTTCTTGGAATTCCAACCTCATCCACGACCTCGACTTCTACCACATCCTTGTCTTTGGGCTTGTCCTCTACCACGACTATGTTAACTTCTTTTGCTACATTGGCTATCTTCTCTCTCAAAGAGTTGTGTCTTGAGAAGCTCCTCTTTGAAATTTGGCTTCTTCTTTTTCTTTTCCTCATGAGCTTGTAAAGAACCCAAGAGTTGTTCTATCGCCATGGCTCTCAAATCTTTAGTTTCTTTGATGATAGTAACAATATTCTCAAACTTTGGATCTAATGATCGAAGAATCTTTTCCATTATCGTAACATTTTTAAGTTTCTCACAATTTCTCTTCATTTGGTTCGAAATTGCTAAAACTCTTGAAAAATAGTAAGAAACTGACTTAGTCTCCGTCATGTATTGTAAATTATACTCTCCTCTTGGAGTTTGAAGACGAACCTTTTTAACCTTTGCTTCTCCTTTATATGAAATTTGGTTTCTTTCATGCTTTCTTGGCGGAGATTGCAATTAAGATTTTCTCAAACCTTTCATCATCTAGGGCCTGGTAGATGAGGAAGAGAGCTTTTTTGTCTCTCTTTCTTGAATCTTTTAAACTATCTTTTTGTATTGAGGATAATGTTGCCTTATTCATTGGCTCTTCGTAGCCTTTCTCTACTACTTCCCAAATATCATATGCTCTAAGGAGGACTTTCATTTTGATAGTCCAATTATAAAAGTTGCTGTTTTGAAGTGATAGAACTTGAAGAAATGCTAAATTGCTAGTAGCCATAACCCTTAATAGAGTGAGATTTTTGAAATTTCGACTACATATCGACTTGGTCAAAGTCAACACTCGGTAAACGGTCAATGCTAGTCAATAGTGTGATCAACGACTCAAACAATGCAGTCAACGATGCAATTAAACGGCTCTAACGACTTGGTCAACGACTTTGACAGCTCGGTTAACGGCTCTGATGGCTTGGTCAAATGATTCTGACTTGGCTTAACTCGGTGAATTGACTTAGTTATGGTAGCAAATTTCCGACGACTCACTTAAACTCGTTTGGATTCCGATTGGGTTGATTTTTGTGGCAGCGTCTTCGTCTCGTCGAGCTCTTCGATTTGATATGTAATAGTAGTATGTTTGGAACAAATGGATAATGTTTTTAATCTCAAGAATTCTTTTCTGATGTGGAAGATTATTCAAAGCTGCAATCACAAAGCATACTTAGAATTTCAAGAGAACTCACAACCTAGCTCTGATACTACTTTGTTGGAAATAAAATAAGCATTATTACTAACATAAATATTTTTACAAGAGAAAATTCTCAACTTTATTCTTCAAGCTCACTCACTCACTAGATGCTATGCTTCTTTCTCTTCACTCTTAGAAGCTTTGCTTCTTACTTGATGCTTAGAACTCAAATGGAGATGGGTATTTATACTACATGAGAAATAATGAGAATCACACAAATAAATAATTACAAAAATCCTTAAGCCATACAAATTTTCTTCTACACACTTCTAATAATAATCTAAGTAATCAAATGATTCACATGCAAAATACTAATATCTAGCTAACACTAGAAGATTCTAGGTAGAAGGCTTCTTCAATTTGGACTTGGACTTATTCTTTTATGATCTTTGCACTTGAGCTAACTCCAACTTATTGAGCCTCATGTTGATAAGCCTAAAACACTTCTTATGGGCTTAAACAAG
>JXTB01000312.1:114995-155534 GCA_002914805.1 Parasponia andersonii | reverse complement strand
TTGTTGGCCTGTAATGCTTGTAATCTATAATCTTCCTCTATGGTTGTGTATGAAAAGAAAGTTTACACTTCTTACAATGTTAATATCAGGATCTAGACAATCTGGTAATGACATTGATGTATATTTAGCAAAGTTGATTGATGAGTTGAACAGTTTGTGGAATGATGGTATGAAAGCCTATGATGCATATAAGGATGAAGATTTTTACTCTCAAGGCTGTGTTACAATGGACAATCAATGACTTCCCTGCATATGGGAATTTGCCTTGGTTTTCCACTAAAGGATATAAAGTATGTCCTATTTGTGACGAGAAAACAAGTTGTTAGTTCATAACACAAGTTAGAAAATTTAGTTATATGGGCCATAGAAGATTTTTACCTCGTAAATATGTATACAGAAATTGGAAAAAAGTATTTAATGGTTCTCAAGAATTTGAATTGGCACCACAAACTTTAACTAGGACAGAGATAGTAGAAACAATCTCTACGCTCAAATTTATGCTTGGAAAGGTTAAAATAAGTGATATCAATATGAAAAGAAAAAGACGCAGTAATGTGAAGGTTGTAAAAATCCCAAAGAGTTGTTGGAAGAAGAAATCTATATTCTTTGAGTTGGAGTATAGGCAACATTTATTTCTAAGACATAACTTAAATGTCATGCATATTGAGAAGAACATATGTGATAGTATAATTGGAACTTTATCAAATATTCCAGGGAAGAATAAAGACTGTATTGGTGCCCGTATGGATCTTGTTGACATGGGTGTTCGAAAAGAGTTAGCTCCTAAAGTAGAGGAGAAGCAAACATATTTACCCCCTGCTTGCTTCACATTAAAAAAGGAAGAAAAATATCAATTGTATCAATCTTTATTTAATGTGAAGGTTCCTGAAGGCTATTCTTCTAATATTAGAACATTAGTGGATATGAACAATTTGAAACTAGTTGGACTTAAATCTCATGATTGTCATACACTAATGCAACATCTGCTACCTATAGCGATCAGGTCCGTATTACCTAAAACTATTCGATATGCAATCAATAGATTATGCTTATTTTTTAATGGAATTTGTTCTAAGGTGGTCGATGTATCCAAGTTAGACGAACTACAACGTGAACTTGTTGTAACATTGTGCATGTTCGAGCAGTTTTTTCCTCCTAGTTTTTTTGATATAATGATATATTTTACTTTATATTTGGTTAGAGAAGTAAAGTTATGTGGTCCTGTTTATATAAGATGGATGTATCCATTTGAGAGATACATGAAAATTCTAAAAGGATATGTTAGAAATCGAAGCCAGCCAGAAGGATGCATTGTAGAGTGCTATATTGCAGAAGAAGCTGTTGAGTTTTGTTCTGAGTATTTGGCAAATGTAAAAGCTATCAGAGTACGCGCATCTTCAAATATTAATAAAAGCATAAGTAGTGGTGTCTGTGTACAGTGAAATGAGAATAACTAGACCAAGCATATCGTACTGTGTTTCAAAATATAGCTGAAGTCTAACCTTTCATCGAGTACGTTTTATAGTGAATTAGATTTGCATTGATTGAATGTTGAATTCTTTAATACTAATGGTTGACTTTGGGGATGATTTGTTGAAGGAAGTATATAAATTGGATCAAAACACAATTCTTAATGAAATCAAAAAGAGAGAAATGGATCCATGATGAACATCATCGAACTTTTATTAGTTGGTTTCGCAAATGAGTAATTCCAATTAGTTGTCACAATTAATAGATTGATTTCATTTTTTCCCTATTTTAGAGTATGAGCAATAATATGTTGGCATTTCTAATTGTTAATTTTCCATTTTGAATAGATTGTAGTTGAAATGAACAAGGCAACACATAATCTATCTGATACATTGAAATAGATATCATGTGGACCATCATTGGATATAATTAAGTATAATGCCTATCAAGTTAATAGTGTTCATTTTTGCACAAGAAACTGCGATAACATAAGAATAACCCAAAATAGTGGAGTAAGTATTGTTGCAAAAACCATACAATTTTCAAGTTCGAAGGATAAAAACCCAGTAGAGGGTGATATGGTATACTATGGCATTATCGAGGAAATTTGGGAACTTGATTTTGTCACATTTCGATTGCCGGTGTTTATCTGTCAATGGGTGGAGAGTAACCATGGGGTTAGAGAAGGTGAGTTAGGCTTCACTTTAGTTGATCTAAACTAGATAGGTCACAAGAATGATCCATTTATATTGGCTACACAAGCAAAACAAGTATTTTATGTCAATGATCTACTTGATGCTCGATGGTCAATTGTTCTTGCAACAAAACCGAAAGAATATCAAAATTTAGGAGTTGAAGATGAGAACAAAATACTTGTTGCTCATGAAATATTCTTAAAAGGAGTTTCAGTGGAGGCTTTGATAGAAGACGTTAATGAAGGTGATGTTACATGTTTACGAGATGATGGTAAAGGTATTTGGATTGATAATCAAAGAATGAAACCAATGAGGTACAAATCAAATAGGTTATATCTTTTTGTTTCATTTTTATATCTTTCTGGATTGATGTTTTGTTTTTTTAAATATATTATCTCTTATGTTTACATGCTTGTTATTTTCTATCTTAATTTTTTATCTATATTTGTGGTTTTATTATTTAACATGTATTTATTGACATGGAAAATTAAGGTGTAGATGATATTTATCAATTTACACCATCACAAAGTAGTCAAGGTGAAAGAAAACACAAAAAGAAACCAAGAAGAATGACTCAAATAAAGGAGTTGATTATAAAAAGAAGTGATAACAAAAAAGAAGTTGTCACGTACAATAAATGGGGACAACCAACTAGGGATGAAGGTAAACATTTGGCAAGCTTTTGTGGCTTTATGGTTCGTCGCAAGATCCTAATAAACATTGATAACTGGACACTTACACTAAAGGACCTAAAAGATGAGCTCTGGCTTATAATATTGGTGTGAACATGAATCTTTTTATTTCATATTTATTAGAATATATATTTGGTATTAACATTATTTCTTTTACATTATAGGAAACATTTGTATTGGACTTCAAAGCAAAAAAAGAAACTTTAAAAAGTTGTGGGAAAATGTGGAGAGATTATAAGTCTAGGATTACAACTGAACTGATTTATGAGTATAGACATACTTGTCCAAAGTTATTAGAGCACCCTCCAGCATCGTATGCAGCATAGATTGAACTTAAAGTTTGTGATAAGTTTGTTAAGAAAAGAGTAAGTGCAGGATCAGAGGAAGCTAGGAAAGTACAATAGGGAAGAGCAACGCAAAATAAATATCCACATCATATGTCTCGCATGGGTTATGCTGGATTAGAAGCGAAGATTGAAAAAGATGAGGGCCGATGTGGTATTGAAAGATCCGAGATATGGAATAGAGAACGTGTTCCTAAAAAAGGAGGCCATACTGAGGAAATCAAAGTGATAGTTGATAGAATTGTAAGTTGCTTATTACAACATATTGATTATATTAATTTGTAATTTTGTTAAAAGTATAGCATATTCTAATTTTCAATTCTGTACATGTTTTGTAGGAAGATTATAATCAACAGTTCTAAGAGCGAAATCTCAAGATAAACAGTTCTAATGATATCTTAACAATGGCTTTAGGCACTCCTGAATATTCTGGACATGTACGAGGAATGGGATTTCACGTTAGCCATAGACAATATTTTCATCAACCTGCTCCAACAAAGAAACAATAATCATTTGATTTGAAACAATGGCAAGATAAATAGACATGCAAGATGCAAAAAATGCTTAAAGAACAAGAAGAATGGTTCAAAGAAGAAATTGCTAAGATTCAAACAGGATAACAAAGTAATGTTGGTGGTTCTAATACAACTCCTTCACGACCAGAAGTTTAAAGGGAAGAAGTGCAACCACAAGAGATACATGTAAATCCAATGGTAGCTATATGAATATCTTCACAACTCAAAAAAGTATGTTTATATGAGTTTCTTTCTTATTTGTTTATTAACTACTTGTATTTATAAATTGTGTTTGATTTTCTATATTGTAGAACCGACCATGCAAGCTTGCAGTGGGGTCTCGTGATAACTTAGTTACTTTAGGATATGTACAAGAGTCAACCTCATCAACTATTATTCATGGCAGAGAATTGGGGGAGAATAATTTTCATGTATCAGTAGAGGTTGTTCTTGATGCTACAGCCCTAATTCCTATTCCAAATCCAGATGATGATACAAGGTTGGTAGGTGACACACTTGGATCGCATCTGGCATGGCCTAAGATGCTTGTCATCTTTGAAGATAATTTGGTATGTAGACCTATTTTCCAAATAAATTCATTCTTTATTGAATTCTAATATGAATTGTTAACTTGTTTGTTAACATTTCATCATTTATTTGGATTTTAGGAGTTTAATGATATAAATAGGCATCAAACGTGGAAGAATAAATCTTCACAACCACGGCCACTTCAAACACAAGAAAGAGTACTTCCACAAAGAAAGAAAGCGGACTTTGTTACACAATCACAGTTTAGATTTGTTGATAGTGTACTAGCTTCTATAAGATTACTATTGAATACCATTCAAGGAGTGGATGAAGGTGTTGTTGTTCATGTTCCCTTTGATGAAGAAGTGTTTGGAGAAGCTTTTTGTTTGCCCATATTCAAAGAAGATATAATTGAGTTTTGCATGTTACAAAAGATTAGAGCCGTGCCTATTGTGTCATACATGAGGTAAGAAGTTTATTTTTATATATATATATATAGAGCTTCATATGCAATTATATAATACAACACTTAATTCACATTGAATTTTGTACTTGTAGGCATTTATACCATTTAGTGACCTAATATGGCCATCAAGCGAGGTATATATTCATGGATCCTATTGCAGTTGCTACACAAGGTGGCCCATGTGAGGATCGTGCTATAAGTTTAGCAACCCGGATGTTATCCATGGAGAATGAATATCAATTTCTAATTACACCTTGGAAACATGGGTAAGATTTTAAACTTAACAAATTATCATATGATCAACTACTTCCCATATGAAGTTAATTGTTACATTATTAATAATCTTTATCATCAATTTTATGAGTAGGGAACATTGGATGTTGCTTATCATTTATCATTTCAAAGATTATGCATGGTTTCTAGATCCTCTTGGCTTAGCTCTCCGTGAAGAAATTGGTTTAACAATGATCGAGTTAGTTCTCTAATAGTTATTTTGTTATAGTTCAGTTTCTTATGGTATTTTTACTTATGGTTGCTATTGCTAACCTTTTATTATTGTGTTTGCGCATTTCCAATTCAAAGTGCATTCAACATATATAATGTAGAAAAATGGAAGAAAGGAAGATCAAATGGTCCAGTTTATAAGTTAATAAAAGTACTAAACTTGAATTAATAACACTTGTTGGGTGGAAGATTATTTAAAATTAATTTTGTTTACTTTATGCTTATGTATAGTGCCTAAGACAACCGACAAGTGTTGAGTGTAGATTCTACATAAGTAAATTTATGAGAGAAGTCATTGAACAAGTCAATGTTAAATCATTTATCACAATGGTATGTAACCATATCTTTTATTAGTTCTCTTCTAATTTATAGTTTGATTGATAACTTTCTAACAAATAAGGTATTTGAATTTGTAGTTTAATAGACAAAATTTCTATACAAAGGATGATATCAACGGACTTCTTGAAGAGTGGGTCAAAGAACTAATACAATTTCTCATTTGAGGTTCTTAATCTTTGTTTATTTAAACTATATGTAGTCTTTGATGATCATGTTAGTTTGGCTTAGAAAACTAATGTATATATATACTAGTTTATATAGACTATATAGATATGATTATGATCAAGTTATTATGTTAACTTAATATTAGTATGTAAATTTATATTTATACTCCATCTTGTTTGAAATATTTGGTATATTAAAAAAAATATGGATTACATTTATAAAATTCCAGGGGGTACTATATAGAAAAATATATTACAAATACACACTGGAAATATGTACCACGGTGCTTATAAGGTGCCATGGAAGGTCATCTTCCACGGCGCTTTTTAAGTGCCTTGGTATGCACTTTTTAAGCACTGTGGAAGACACCTTTCACGGTGCCTACGAGGTGCCTTGGTAGGCGCTTATAAAATACCATGGAAGATGCCTTTCACGGCGCCTTGGTAGCCAAGGCCTATTACGGCACCTGGAACCAAGGTACTTTTTAGGGTGCTATGAAAGGCATTTCAAGGCACTTATAAAGCACCTTGAAAGGCCTTTTTTGTTGCAGTGTGATGAATCTTCCATTTGTTCTAAGCAGCAAGAGAAATAATTAGTTTTATAGTTTCCAATCATACAATAGGTTCAAATACCTCGTCGTAGTCAATGCCAGATCTTTGACTTTAGCATTTCGTAACTAGCCTTGCTTTGTATCTTTCTACCTCTCCAATGGAATTCTTCTTCACCTTGTATACCCATTTTACACCGATAGCTTTATGACCTTTGGGAAGAGTGGATAGTTCCCAAGTGTCATTCTTCTCTAAGGCTTTGACTTCTTCATCCATCGCATTCCTCCACTTTTCATCTTGTCCAGCCTCTTGGAAGTTGACCAGTTCACAATCAACAAATAGGCAAAATAAGGTGAGGTTTTCGAGTCTATCAATCACCTCATATAGATCTTCAAGGCTTCTTGTACATTCTTCATGTCTCTCAATTAAGAAAGATGGAGGTGAATCTTCATGAGTAGATAACGTTGGTGAGAAAGGTGGAGTAATAGTCTCTTGATAGACTTTTCTTGCTTGCTCTACTAGTGTTTTTATATCTTCAAATTATGGAAAGAAATTGTAGTCATTTGTTTGAGAACCAAAGTCCCGTTCACCTTCTTCATCGAATAGTACAATCCTTTTGAGTTGTTTTCGTAGCTGATGAAAATAAACTTCTCGCTTTTATCATCAGGCTTGGTTCTATGTTCATTTGGCATATGCACATGAGCTATGCTTCCAAAGACTCTCAAGTAGGAGATCCCAAGCTTTCTTCCACTCCTTACTTCTTGTGATGTCTTTCCCCACACACTTCTTGTTGGAGATTGATTGAACAAGTAAACTGCATATGCAATAGCTTCTGCCTAGAAATCTTTTGGTAATCTCTTACATTTCAGCATGCTTTGAGCTATGTTGAGGATGGTCTAGTTCTTCCTTTCTGCTACAACATTCTGTTGAGAGGATCTTGGAATGGTTAAAAGTCATTGAATTTCGTTTGCTTCACAGAACTCTTGGAACTCTTTTGAATTGAATTCTTCTCCTCTATTAGATCTTATGGCTTTGATCTAAAAACTACTTTCTTTCTCTACGGCAGCCTTAAACTTCTCGAAAGCTTCAAAGAGTTCTGATTTTTGCTTCAAGAAATAAACCCAAGTCTTTCTTGAGAAATCATCAATAAAGAGCAAGAAGTAATTACTCTTACCGAAAGAACTTGGTTTGATAGGACCGCACACATCTATATGCACGAGCTCTGGTGACTTCTGGGCTCTAGAATTCGACTCTTTTGGAAAGCTTTTCTTGAATTGCTTCCCGAGTAAGCATCCTTCACAATGCTGATTAGGATGACTGATGCGTGGCAAGTCTCTCACCATATCTTTCTTGGATAGTAGCTCTTGTCCTCCAAAGTTGAGATGCCCGAATCTCAAATGCCATAGCCATGATGAATTCTTGTAACATGCTTTGAGACATTTTGCCATATCATTTTGAATTTTCAATAAGAACATTTTAGTTCTTGACATAGGCACCTTGGCAATCAAGTTCATGTTGTTATCTCTTATAGAAAGACTATAATCTTTCAAGTGAATATCATAGCCTTTCTCTAAGAGTTGTCCCAACCTCAAAATTTTTTTGTTTTCATTGTGGGTATATAATAAACATTTGAAATAAATTGATGTCTCTCATTTTTCAAGCAGATAAAAATTTTACCTTGTCCTTTTACTACTACTTTTGAATCATCACTAAGAGAAACACTCCCATTGATTGATTCATCAAGCTCTATGAATATTGACCAATGCTTACATAAATGATTGCTAGCACTGGTGTCAAGATACCATGTGTTGTCTTGTCCTCCGTTGTTGTCGTTATATGCTAGTAGCATGGTGTAATTTTTTTCTCTTTTCTCTTCAATGTAATTGACTTTCTCTTCAATTCCGCTATTGAGTGCTCTACATTTTCTAGCATAATTGCCAAACTTCTGACAATTGAAACATTCAACTTGAGACTTCTCATGCTTCGAGTTCATTCAACCTCTACCATGACCTCTTATAGAGCTTTCTCCTCTTTCAAAATTGCTAATATGATAATTGTGGTTTTTGTTAGAATTCCAACCTTATCCATGACCTCGACTTGTACCATGTCCTTGTCCTCGGGCTTGTCCTCGGCCACGACCACTTTGACTTCTTTTGCTAAATTGGCTATCTTCTCTCTCTATGAGTTGTGTCTTGAGAAGCTGCTCATTGAAATTTGGGTTTTTCTTTTTATTTTCCTCATGAGCTTGTAAAGAACCTAAGAGTTGTTCTATCATCCTGGCTCTCAAATCTTTAGTTTCTTCGATGATAGTAACAATATTCTCAAACTTTGAATCTAACGATAGAAGAAACTTTTCCATGTTCGTAAAATTTTCAAGTTTCTCACCATTTCTCTTCATTTGATTCAGAATTGCGAAAACTCTTGAAAAGTAGTCAAAAACTGATTTAGTCTCCGTCATGTACAGTAAATCAAACTCTCCTCTTAGAGTTTGAAGAAGGACCTTTTCAACCTTGACTTCTCCCTTATATAAATTTGAAGTTTCTCTCATGCTTTCTTAGCGAAGATTGCAGTTGAGATTTTCTAAATCCTAATGTCATCTAAGGCCTGGTAGATGAGGAAGAGAGCTATTTTGTCTCTTTTTCTTGAATCTTTTAAACTATCCTTCTGTATTGATATAAAACCCGAGAAAACCCTAAACTTGAAAAAAAAATTATTTTAATAATTATTTATCATGATATTTTAATATTAGTGTATTCTCTTGAAGAATGAATTTATCATGTTAATTTTCTTGTCTAAAATTTTATTATGCATATTTCATTTATTTGATCATAGAAATTGAGTAGTTATATACTAATGAATTTCATGAATATGTTGCAGTGAGATACACACAAGAAAGCCAAGTTGAACTATGTGCCTAAATGTAAGTATAAATTATTTTACAACATATATGACTATTATTGTTAATATAAAATAGGCCTAGTTAATCATGTTCACTATTAGGCCCTAAATTATTTGAGTTCAATAGTCATTTATCTTGGCCCAATTGGTAATAGGAAAGTCCAAATTTGAAATTATTAGTATTCTTATTTGTAATTATCATTGGATTTTAATCTTTTCACCCAATATCATTTATCTTGGCCCAATAGGTAATAGGAGAGCCTAAGTTGAAGTTAATATTTCAAGCCCAAATAATAAGTTAAATAGTCACAAGCAAGAAAATATATATATATATATATATATATATATATATATATAAATAGTAAAAGAAGAATTAATGGTATAACCATTAAAATATTTTAATAATATGCATATATATTCATCAATTCACTTATATGAATAGAAAATAATGAGATCATTAACATATTTTATTTATATATTATTACCATTAAAATAAAAGAAATTTATTAATTACATTAGAAAACAAAACAAAAATTAGGTAAGTTATATAATAATGAATTAGTTATTTGAATGGTATATCCATTATATAGATTTTATGGATATTAAATGTAGATACGATAAAATCATACATTATTTTTTTTAAGTGGATGAAGCATTGTTAGGTTAATAAAATTAATTTAATTGTATGATAAAAAGATAACAAATAAAAAAAAAGTGAGGTAAATGGTGATTATTATTAATATATTTTTTTAATTATATTTTATGTACATAATTAGCCTATAAATAGGGCACTCTTTTGTAAACATAATCAAGTTCCTTCATTTCTTTTCCTCCATCTTTCTCTCAAAGTTTCTATTTCATCCATTGTGATTTCAAGAATTTTCTATTAGAGTTCTTCAAGTTTCAAGAAAAAAAAAAAGAAATTCTTAGAACTCTTAGCCTTTCAAGATTTGTATATTTTATTAGGTTTAAATTCAATATATGATATATATAGATTTAGAAATCTTATTAAGGTCTGAAATTTTTATGAAAATTTCTGAAAAGTTTTATTTTTATACCATACTCCTATAATTTTATAAAATTCATTTAACACAAGTTAGTCGTTAACTAAGAAAAGCTATAAAACAGATTTTATATAATTGATTCTATGATTTTAAAGAACAAACGTTTTTATTTTGAGTCGAAATTTTAACTATATGTTCATATATATGTTACGATCATTTATGGAAGTTTTCATAATTTTTTAGTGTCTACAAAATTAATTATAATTTTCGAAATATATAATGCTTCAATTTTTCAAAATGCTGACATAAATTCTAAGGTATAATTAGAAGTGATTAAAGTGCTATGAAATTATCTATTTTAGAATTTTCAAATATTATACATAATTTATAAAATATTAATGATGTGATTTTAAAATTTTGAGTTTGTTTGATTTATAAAACACTCCTGAAAATTCAATCATTCTCATTTAGTCGCATCTTTAACAATTTTATTACAAATTCTAAATTGGAAAAACAAAGAGTGATAAAAATTGTTTATAAATTCTAAAGCATAATCTTTAGATTTTGGTTTATTTCATATGGATTCATGTAAATTTTTTGAATGAATAGAATTATGGATTAGAATATGAAATTCCTTAAATACACATTACGCACCAAAATTCTTCAATTTTAATATGAAACATTATTTTAGGATTTATGTTGTGAATGTTTTCAAATACGTAAAATTGGTTTTATATGACCAATGATAGTATATGTTGACATATAAAATGAATGTTGATGCATGAATAATAAATAGAAAGGATAAAGAAGAGGCACGTGGTTGCAACAAGGTTAAGTGTGTAGTATTTCACTGCAAATACAAAGAATATTTTTTAAGGACATAAGGTAAGTACAATCTCATCTGCAACATGGACAGTTTTAAAAGAATGTTTTGTTTGAAATAAAAGTATTTTATATAATTAAATGTGATATTTTGCCTGTGCAAGATATGTTTGTTCGGCTTGTATATGTGCCTATCAAAATACATGTCTCCTATGATAATAAGATTAGGTAAATTTACTTTATAATATTATTCAAAACTTGATAAATATACTTCAATTTAAGGGAGTATCAAGAATATGGAATATAAGTTTTGGTTTGAAATTTGATACAACCATTTATGTTAAAGAGGAGACTAAGTAAAAGATAAAAATATTAAGGTGTCGTACCAACCTCTACTAGGTGAGGATTTCTAAGGGAAGATAAGATCGAGGTGACGATTCTCAAGAAAAATATATTAAATTTATGACCGTTGGTGTTTTAGTAGGGTCACTCCTCTGATTCCCAATCGGTAAGTGCGCTCTTGATACGTACACAAGGGCCCATAGGAAAGATAAAAGATTTTACAATAACATATGTGATAAAAGATTACATCATAAAATATAAGTTGAAAGATTATACAAGGATGCAAAAAATGAACTTTTATAAAATATTATCTGTACGAAATGTTTTATGAGATGAATTGTACTTACTGACGAAAGTTCACGTAGTGTAAATGTCCATGTTGTAGGTATCAAAGGTAAGCAACTTTTGTTTTGATTGATGGGTTGACTAAAATCAAGGCGGGGATAGATGCGAGACATGGGCTTTGGGATACCACCATAAATTTCTGTATAAGTTGTCTTCTCTTTAAACGATACATTTTACTTAAATATGTAAGATTAAGTCATATATTTCTTTAAGTTAATAACAAGATGAAATGTTTAAGTATGAAATCTAAATTTTAAGTTTAATTATGCCTCTAAAATTAAGTAATCATTTTGCTATATACAATATGACTAATTTTATCTAAATATCCCTTTATAGAATACCATATATATATATTATCTCGAAGTATATTTTTAATAATTAAAGATTTTTAAATAATTATGTTGTTTTATTATCTAATAAATTCATTTAAACAAATGTAAGACTAAATGAGCTTTGTCAAAAAGACTTAAACCGTCTAAGGAGAGCTTGGGATTTAAGAGGTCTACTTGTGAGCCCCCTCCTTACCTGGAAACTCTTTTAGTTGTGCATTATTTAAATCTCATAAAAAAATAATAATATTTCCTTCAATAGTTTCTATAAATTTCTTAATATGACGTTTAGAATAATTGGTTAACTATCTGGAGAGAATTATATAAATAAAAAAAATTGTCATGAATTTTCATAGTCCAAGTTTGTGACTTTTAAAAGAATAAATTAAGTTAAGAAAATACCTAGATTTCGCTTTTAAAGGTCGGGTTGTTATAGTTGGTATCAGAGCGGGTATCCTGCCATCCTATCTCGCATCACTCTACAATAATTCAGTGAACTCAAGTAAGTAGAAATTTCATTTTAGTTTGCTAGTTAATCATAAGTATGTGTTAGGAAGTAATGAATGCGCTGATGAACGATGTCCCCATGGATGAGGAGATTAGTCAAGTAGAAATTTATGGAGCCACAGTAGTGGCTACTTTTAAGGTAGGACAACCACTATATTACCGTGGAGAACATAAACCTAGAGCATTAGGAGATTCGCTTCACGAAACTAAGCAAATATTGTGGGCATGCCACATCTATGAGTACGAATAGACCATTCTTGCTGTTATGCATCTGCAGAATAATGCTCGAGCTTAGTGGCAAGTATCGGGATATTCCCCAATTAGTATGAGTTGGGATGAGTTCTATCGTCAAATCACAACATATTTTTGAGAAATAGAACACCACAATCTGATTTAGAACTCATTAAGGGATACATCCCAACAATCGATATGAGAAACTTTATCCCACTCTCAACCATGGAGACCATTAGAAGGAGAGAAAGTCTTCTCAGAGGAAATAAGTAATTGGACACATTGATTCAATTAGCGAATAGAAGAGTATAATATGCATTTAACTCGTGATATATTGGCTCGTAATCCTTCTACTGTACCGTCATCAGTTTTGAATGTAGTTTATGCACGGAGGTTGCCACACTCAATAATGACTAAACTTCCTCAATCATATCCAGATCTCTCCATTAGAACTTTTATGGTAATGGTCATCTTCATTGTTGAAATTTCTATAGAGGAGGAAGAACAACAGAGGATGGTATGACCACGAGTGGATACAAATAGTACTATGTCCACTAGGCTAGGACACAATAATAATGATGAGGAAGACTCTGAGGATGATTTAGAGGAGGATCCCGAAGAAGACCCGAGAGAACCCTCTGATGATGATATTGGAGAATAAGTAAATTAAAGTTAAATATAGTTTAAGTCATAAACTATGTTTCTATGATCTTCTAAACTATGAATAAATTCATCAATAAAGATGTGATGTAATTCTTCTTTACATAAATCGTCAAGATTTAGTAATTAATAATAAGTTATACTTTGGGTTAATAAATATGAATCTATCAACACAAAATTGCTGGAAGAAGCAGAAGACCAAGAGTTAATCCTATCAACCCTATCGAAGCACCCGACCTAAGTAACCTCGTAGCTAACTTGCAACAACGACTTCAAGCACAAGAAGAGGAGATGAGAAATCTTCGTGAGCAACTAAGACATCAACATGAGGAAAACGTTGAACCCCAAGTGGATGCTGAAGAATTGCAACCTCAAGAGGGAGATCCAATATTACAACTAGAACCTGTTGTACCCGATCAACAAGTGGTTCGCCAAGAATGCCTATACTAACGCTTCAGAAAGATGTGTCCAGTTGAGTTTGAGGGATCTACAAATCCTTTAGTGGTTAAAGAATGGTCCTTATCAATCCAAAATATTTTGGACTTTATGAACCTTATTGATCGGGATAAGGTATTATATGTCTCCTATGTTTTGAAGAAGGACGCAAGATACTGGTAGGAGACAGTCAAAATGAGAAGAAATGTGAGGGAGATGTCGTGGAATTATTTCATGCACGAATTCAACCAGAACTATTACAATCGTATGGCGATGAGGCCTTAACAAAATGAATTTATTAATATCAAACAAGGGAGTATGACACTCACTGAGGCTGTACAAAAGTTCGACCAGCTAGCACAACTATGGGACCCAATTTGGCCAAAATAAGAATCAGAGTAACAATAACAACTATAATGGAAAGAAGAGGAAGAATAATTTTAATGGTCAGAAAAACCAGAAAGGAGAGCCTCACTCACAAAAGAAAGCAAACGTTGATTTTCCACTGTGTCACAAGTGTGGGAGAAAACACCCTGGAGAGTGTCAATTTGGCTTGAACACCTGTTATATCTGTGGCAAGGAGGGCCATTATGCCAAAATTTGCTATAGTAAACAGAACCAGTTGAACCAGCCTACTATACCCTGGCCACAAGGATCTTAGATCCATTACAGATCAAACTTAAGGGATCTCAGATTAGTCAAGGAAGATTGGAAGGTCTAGAGACCAATGCACAAGTGTACGCTATCACTAAGGATGATGCTGAGACAGAAACTTCTAATGTGGTCACAGGTCAGCTATCTGTTGCCACTTAAAATACATATGTCTTGTTTGATTCTGGTGCCACACATTGTTTTGTATCACTTAGGTTTTCAAAAAGGATAGCTCAGGGAAGTAATAGAATGACTAAATTCCTTAGCATAGCTCTACCCTCAGGAGCAACCTTGACTGCAAGCCATTGGATTAGGCACGTTCCAATAATTATAACCACTAGAGAACTGTATGCTGATCTAGTTATCCTAGAAATGATGGATTATGATGTCATTCTACGGATGGACTTTTTTTGAAGATATAGTGCTAGTATTAAATGTCAAAGTCATACGGTCACGTTCAAGGCTCCAGAAGTAGAAAAGTTCACTTATAACAAAGATTCTATGAAGCAACATCGGATGATGGTCTCAATAATACAGGCAAGGAGAATGCTGAATAATGGGTATCTGGGATATTTAGCTAATATCCCAGATAAGAGTAAAGAAGAAATAAAGAGACCAGAGGATGTAACAATTTTTAAGGAGTACATCGATGTATTTCCCGAAGATCTGCCAAGACTACTGCCAGAGCAAGAAATTTCCTTCAAAATCTAATTATTGTCGGGTACTGCCCCTATTTCCAAAGCACCATACAGAATGGCTCATGTTAAGCTGAAGGAGCTGCAAACTCAACTGCAAGAGTTATTAGACAAAAGTTTCATCAGACCAAGCCACTCCCCATGGGGTACACCAGTGCTATTCGTAAAAAAAAAGGACGGCACATTCAGAATGTATATCGACTATAGGGAACTAAACAAGGTCATTATAAAGAACAAATATCCATTGCCAAGTATAAATGATTTGTTCGATCAATTAAAGGGAGCTGTAATTTTCTCGAAGATTAATCTACAATCTGGCTACCATCAATTGAGAATTAAAGAAAGTAATGTTCCAAAGTCTGCTTTCCGAACCCTATATAGACATTATGAGTTCTTAGTGATGTATTATTGGTTAACCAATACCCCTGCAGCATTCATGGACCTAATGGACCCAATGCCCCTGCTGCCTTGAAGTGGTGGAACTTGAAGAGATTCTAAATTGCTCGTAGCCATAACTCTTTGCTGGTAATTTCGAAACCAAATTTTCAAAAAATGATTTTACCGAAAACAATTTCCGCAGTTTTGTAAACAAATCAAGAATGCAGTGAAATAAGTATTTTAAAATTTTCTTGAAATTTTACAAAATAAAAATGTAGGATCGTTGATCTAACATAAATCAATTCCTTGATCTTGGTTTAGATAAAACTTAGAAGTGCTTCACAACTATTGAGCCTTCCCATCTATTCTCTAGAGCCTGTTGAATGATCTGGTGTGTGGGCACCTTCTTGATTCCCAACGAAAGATGAGCGAATGATCCAGAAGATAGTCTTCCTTCTCCTTGAGTGCACATCTATGACCATGGGTATCTCTCCCTTAGTGGCCATAAACAAACACGGGACTTCTCCCATGGCGGCTAGTCTCTCCCACTCTCTCTTTTTCTCTCTATCACACGAAAAAGCATAGTTACTATGCATAAGTGGTGTGTAGAACCCTTAGAGAGGCTTAGGAGAACTTTTCTCTTAAGTATTTAAAGAGATGTAAACCCTAATGGGCTTATTGGGCTCAACTGATCATTCAATTAGTTATTGGGCTATGTGTGAGCTAGACATGGGACCTTATGGATCTAAATAGTCTAAGCTCCAATGGGCCTACTATCCATAATCATAATTAACTCTTAATTATGACTGGGCCATGTCTATTAATATTGGGCACTCCACTATAGGCCCAATATTGCACTCTTAGACTAATTGTCATATATTTTCTGTGAAGCTAATTAACACTTTAATTAACTTAATCCATTTAGCATAAACTATACTTGCAGACACACCCCCGATGCAATGCCATACTAGTGAGGTGAAATTATTATATTACCCCTCTAGTACATATTTACCTTTGAGTTGCCATTTTTCATCTAATGGATAATAATAGACTATGGTATTTGTAACTGCCCATACAAACACAGTCAAATTCACAAAGTGAATACTTGGCACCTGGATTTTAATTATCCAAGTCCTTGAAAAAGCTCAAAATGACATTATATGTATAGTGTCCAAATTATGAATGGCGTTCTCGTCAATTCACAAATCTTATCTTCCAAGATATCGGAGTTCGAACCATATAATCGCAACTAATCCTTTAGTAAGTCAAAAAGATAAAACTCATGAAAGCAAGTCCGACAATCACTAGGATTAAGATTATCTTGCAATAGTGCTAGAAGGAGTGAAAGATAGAATATTAAGTTACGACACTTAACCTCAAATTCTATTTTTTCTTGGTCCAGTTCAATGCACTTATAACTTTCTTATAATGCACTAGTGTTTCTATCCGAAGTCAGACACTTCGATGATTGGAGACTTCATAAATCCTGTTGAAATAGACAACACTACATTCTATGGCAAAATAAAGTATTCCATCTTTATTTGCAGAATGTACTCTTTTAATTTAGATATAATGAAATAAATAATTTAGTCTCCCACATGTGAACACTTCACACGAACAATTATTTATTACTCATTGTTAGTCATGGAAACTTTTAGACGTTTACATAATAGAAAACATAAACATCACATGTATATTAGTGGGACATAATAAGGAATTTATTAATAACAAATAGATAACACTTAAATCCAATAAATATTGTTTAAAATGCTAAATAAATAAACTGCTTTCTAGGGCATATTCCCAACACTTTTAACAGAGTGAGATTTTGGAAATTTCGACTACATATCAATTTGGTCAAAGTCAACACTCGGTTAATGATCAATGCTGGTTAATAATCTAGTCAACAGTACAGTCAACAGCGTAGTTAAACAGCTCCAATGACTTGGTCAACAGCTTTGACAGTTTGGTCAAACGACTCTAACCGGCTTAACTCGGTGAATTGACTCAGTTATAGTAGCAAATTTCCAACGACTCGCTTAGACTCGTTCGGATTCCGATTAGGCTGATTTTTACGGCAGCATCTTTGTCTCATCAAGCTCTTTGATTTTACAAGTAATAATAGCATGTTTGGAATAAATAGATAATACTAACTTCTTTTATGATGTGGAAGATCATTCAAAGCTGTAATCACATAGCATACTTAGAATTTCAAGAGAACTCACAACCTAGCTTTGATATCACTTTGTTGAAAATAAAATAAATGTTATTACTCACTCAAATATTTTTACAAGAGGAAATTCTCAACTTCATTTTTCAAGCTCACTCACTCACTAGAAGCTATGCTTCTTTCTCTCTTCTCTTCACTCATAAAAGCTTTGCTTCTTACTTGATGCTTTGAACTCAAATGGGAATGGGTATTTATACTATATGAGAAATAGTAAGAACCACACAAATAAACAATTATAAAAATCCTTAAGCCATACATATTTTCTTCGACACACTTCTAATAAGAATCTAAGTAATCAAATGATTCACATACAAAAAACTAATATCTAGCCAACACTAGAAGATTCTAGGTGGAAGGCTTCTTCAATTTGGACTTGGGCTTATTCTTTTATGATCTTTGCACTTGGGCTAACTCCAACTTATTGGGTCTCATGTTGATAGGTCTAGAACACTTCTTACAGGCTTAAACAAGTTTATTTTCAATAGTATTAACATTTCTCTAGTTAGGCTCCATAAGATTTGTGCTTTTTTTATCTTTTTTAGAAATAATTGAAAAAAAAATCCATTAACCCGTAACAGCCCCAAGTTTATGGAATACTTTGGGTTACACTATTCTCAAAATGCTAGAAAGTAAAATTGTTGAATCCACCGTTGATAAGAGCCACTCTGTGTTACTTAAGTTTATGATTTAAGATAATGTATGAATGATGAGATAAAAGTTTATGACTATTGACTAGTGAATTATTTTATGAAATTTTGTTATGATAATATTTGAAGAACGAAATGTCTTTTATCGCTTCCCCCATCCTCCTTTCTCTGTTGAACGACATATACATTAAGTTGTCACTAAAAATGACACTTTCTTCCCCCAAGAGTTTTGTGGCTTCTGCAAATTGTGGTCTTGATTGACATCCTTATAAAAAGAGTTTTTATGTGCCTTTTCTCTCGACAAAGCAAAAGAAAAGAATATCTTTATTTCCTTTTCCTTTTAAATATCTCTTCTTAAGTACTTCAATTCCATCGGGTGGGATGCTTTTGGATTAGTTGTTGTCAAAAATGTTAATATCATATGTTGAAGACAAAGGCATCATTAAAAGCATGCACTCACATTTACGTTTTCTTTCTCTCTTGAACGAAGACTCTCACATTTACTTCTCTTTTTCTTTTCTTTGCACTCCCTTTTTTTTTCAGTTTTTCAAATGCATTCATTGTTACTTTCCAATGAAAGAAAGAGCACATGTACACATCATAATTTCTTAACAGAAAATGATCATAAAAGAGAGAGAAAATACATAAGTAAGTATATGTATGATTTAAGAAGGTGCTTGGCATTCCACACTGGCGAGATCTCGTAATCATTGAGGCAAGCCAATTTGTCGTTATTGAGGTGATCTTAATTTCTTAATTCACTACAAGAATATAGAGTTTCCTCGAAGCATTCAGAAAACATCATCGATGAAAATATAACCAGGTATGGTCTTAATGTGTCGCGAATAATTTAGGGTGAAAAGGCGGGCCATTTTACCATCTAAGTTAAAATATCTAACTCAGGCTCAGGCACTGTCATATTCTTCGTCATTTGACCAAATCTAATCAGCTGAGTCTATTGTTGGTATACCTATTATTGATGATTGTGCAATCACGACCCAAACACTTGGTCAGCACTTAAGGCAGAACGACGTCAGGTCGATGGCTAAGCTGAAGGCCATTGGAGGACCAAGGGCAATAACAATGGTCCTTCAACTATTCAGTCGGAGAATGTTGAGACCATTGTGAGCCTGTAGTGGTAATTGATGGAGCGAGACCAGGAAAACTAGCACTAACTGGAAGAGACTTAACAAGTGTTAGATGTACAATAAGAACTATTGACTTCACTGACAGCTCAACTCAACACGTTGGACTCTAACTTCCTACTCATGACTCTATCACTTCGACTTAGTTAAGACATTTTTTTGTGTTTTTTATCTATAAAATATTGGTATTTTTATGTATTTTTATTGGTTTTTAAACAATTATTAATAATTTATTTAAAATATTTTAATTTATACTTTTTTATTTATTTTCAATCTTTTAACGACAAGAAAATGCATAGGCCAAGTTAATTTTTAAAATATATATAAAAAAAAACTCTTTCCCAACACATTTTAGCGACATCGGAAAGGATTTTTTGTAAATTAACTGAAAAACAATTTACCGACTATATACGTAAATGATATTTTTAATAATTAATAATAAATAAAAGCATTCCCGACATTTTCATTCATCGAGAAAGGTTCATTTCTCCTGATAAATCTTGTAGAGTTATCGGGACATAGTTGATCAGTTCACTATTTTACGAAGTCATTTCCCGACAAATGAGGCATCTCTTGCTAATGGCCATTTTCCATCGGAAAAGACCACCATTGTTGATGCTTTTCCTATTTCGTTGCTAAAGTAATTTTGCCCGTGCAACTTCCCAATGCATTTTCACTGCAGGGAATCTTTTCCGATGCAAATTGTATATTTTCTCCCAATGCGTCAACTTGTTAGGAAATACATCGGTTATTGTAGTGCAACTTACACTCACTATTTGAAAGAGAAAAACATATCTTATACTCACAGTGCACTCAGCATAGTAGTACAGTACTATACCAATGATGCATATAGGCACTGTTTTAGTATTGCTCCACTACAATGGTATCGCGGGAAATTGCCGTTGTTTTAGTGTAAAGAGCAAACTCAACAGAAACATAGGAACATTGTGACAATGGGCATATTCTATGTTCAAAATGAGGCATCATTTTTGCCTTTCGGAAATCAATTTTGTGTTCTCTATCAATTATTTGTCATTTTATGATTTACACTTTTAGATAGAGTGAAAAAGAATAAGCTTGCGGAAATAAGTAAATAAAATAATCCATAATATTAAGAAAGCCAAAACGAAACATTATAGCTTTTATTAATTAATCTCATACTCAAAAACGTACCATGGAATTTCCAAAATAGAAAAAAAAAAAAGAAAAAAAAAACATACCATAGAATGCACCACTTTGGTTTGCCTATATATAGGGCATGCATACATAACATCATTGGGGATACACGGTGGTATAATTTATTGAAATGCAAACAGCACCAGTGAAACACAAATTAATGGGCTATAAATTAAAATACACATACATGCATTCAACATCTTTTATTGATTATGTTGTCAATGGCCACGAGGGAGCGAATGGCCGTCTGAATATGGTAGTTAAGAGCTCTAGCAATGGGACCAAGGGGATCAGCAACTAGTTCTTCCTTCTCATCCTCGTCCGTTGTCGGCAGTGGATTGTTAGGATTCTCGTCAAATAGCTTGGCATCCTTAACGTATTTATCCATACACGGAGTGGAGTACAACTGCACTCCCGCATCATCTCTTGTAGATAACGCTGGCAATTATAGGAAGTTTCGGAACAGAGTGCGAAAGAACGCCCGTGTGCTTTATAGGTGTGCTTAGTTTTCAACAACCTCAGGAGTTATTGTACCTCGAATTTTAGCATCTCAATCGAATGGTTAGGAAAATCAACCTTGTAAAGCAAGGTTTGGGCTTCATTTAGCTTCTTCTTAGTCACTTCTAGGTTGTTAACCTCAGCCGCTTCTATTACTTTTGTTATCATTTGTGCAACCCGACGATGTTTCTCCTTTATCATCAATTCATCTATCTCTCGCTTCACGTATTTCTTGGTGTGGTTTATTGGAACTGATAAAGGATCGGCAGGAAATAATTTTCCCCCAACTCTATGTATGCATACATATCCATTGTATTTATCAGATTTAGTCAAAACAATTATAGCACACACAAAATAATTAATTTATAGTAAATGATAGCATAATGGTCGACCCACCTATACGTGTATTCGATATCAAGAACATTCGAGCCCCTTTCACTTGTAAGTGGAGGGAGACGAAGGTACACTATGACGTTGTGTATCTCTTTGTCATAGAGATCTCCAAACAAAGTAGTTACAAAGCCATCTTTAATGTCCTTAGGTTTTGTGTAGTTTCCCCTAGACACCTCCTTAATTGCGGATTCATCTTGCATGATAGTCAGTATTAGGTCCTCAGCAACCATGGTGAGAGGCCCAACCACACACTGGGAAAATGCAAGGCTCAGGTTGTCCAGGTCTCCGACCTCTGAGAATGTTCCTACCAAGCTGTTGCATGTAATGGCATTGAGCACCTAACGAACGAGTACACATGAATTAGTATATCTATAACCAATTTGTCATAACTTTAAAAGAGGTATTTCAAACGTACCTTAGGATTGTGGTCTGCACCGAAGCCAAGTGTGTACACTGGGTAGTTCTTGACCTCAAACTTGCTAGGATCACTGGCCGCGTTGTGGTTGCCATCCGACATAAGCACGATGGCAGCCATATGCCTAGTGGTAACACTGTGCTCATTGAGCACTTTTACGCCCATTTTAAGGCTAGTAATGATGTTTGTCCTAGATCTGAAACTCAATGCCTGGACCTGATCTTTGAACTTCTTTTGAGACTCTATAGTTACTACACTCAATCAGAACAATCTCTCGGCATCGTCAGCGAATGTAACAATTGACAAACAATCAGTCGGGCTAAGTTTATTGATTACGAATTTCGTTGCAATTTTCATTTTTTCAAACTTATTGTTGGTGACGATTTTTACCACTTGTCCACGTGTCTCTAGACCACTCATGTTGTATCCATCAACTGTCCACGTATCCTCGCTATCCCAGAGTTCTTTTGACTTCAGGTCGGGTCGGAGAGGCGGGGGTGGTCACTTGCAAAAACTCTCCGATGCTTAAGTCAGATGTTTATCCCTAAGATTGCGTAGCAAGGATTAAGTTTTGTATATCTCTCTTTTTTCTATTTTTCACTGTGTATATATTCTATCTTCCCCCCTTGGTGATGCATAGCTCATATATATATATATATAGTCCTGGAATTGAGGGTTTTCTTGCTCTCAATCCCAGGATCGAGTATCTTTTCTCATCGTGACTTACTCCAGAAATCACAGGCCGTGATTATCGTAATTTCCCTTGCATCGTCGCGACTAATTTTCCACCATTCCCTATGGCTTGAGCCTGTCGAGAGCGAAACTTCAGCAAACTGCCGTCCTATCAAGACGGTTTGCCCAATGTGTGTCTGCTTAGGAGTGTATTAAATGCTTTGTGTGGGTCTAGAGCAGTGCGCTGCCTCCTATGGTCTTCTAGTAGAATACCCTTGAGGCTCCTGACCCCCAGCTATCAAGGAAATGGTATATATGGTCGAGAGGGTCGGTCTTCCCCTCGAATGGTCTGAAGGTCGGGGTCGTGAAGTCCTTCGAATTGGCCTCCATCTGGATCCAATCGGCGAAGGCCATCCAGTTGATCCCACGCACAGCCTGTTCTGCCAGATCGTCGGGGGTCTGGTTGTGATTGGCCCCGAGCCTCTTACTTAGCTCTGCCATCATTTCCCGTTTCCAATCAGGGTGTGCACCTTCCGGGCTCTCCTATTACCTTCCGTCTATAGCCGTTCTTGGTCAGAAAGGTCTTACCTGGCTTTCCCCTGCATCTGTGATCTAGATAGGGCAGGGACTCCTATTGGCGGTTGCTGACTCCTGGACCCCTGTTGGGCCTCCGCGTTGAAGTCCTCCCTTCGCCCGTTCCTGGCCTCGCTTGCCAACAACCCTTCAAGGCGGGCATTACCTCTATGGACCTCTATGACTACATCTTTTAATCCCAAGATGGCCTCATGGGCCATCTTCACCTTCCTGTTTGCTTATGCAAAGGTGGCAAACATTTGGTCCAGCTTTTGCTCAAATCTAGGTTGCGCTTCCCGGCAGCTTCCTTCGGCCTCACGACGTGTGCTTCTTGTCGTCATCCTTGAGGGTGCCATCCGGTATCGTGTGGCTGTTTTTTTTTGTTTGGGTAGAGCACGGTAGTGAGACTTTTACTCTTCCTCTCGCGCTCGACATTTCCCACAGACAGCCACAAACTATTGGTGACGATTCTTACCAGCTGTCCATATGTCTCTAGACCGCTGATGTTGTATCCACCAACTGTCCATGTATCCTCACTATCCCAGAGTTCTTTCGACTTTAGGTCGGGTCGGAGAGGCGGGGGTGGTCACCTGCAAAAACTCTCTGATGCTTAAGTCTGATGTTTATCCCTGAGATTGAATAGCAAGGATTCAGTTTTGTATATCTCTCATTTTCTATTTTTCACTGTGTATGTATTCTATCTTCCCCCTTTGGGGGATGCATGGCTCATATATATATATATATAGTCCTGGAACTGAAGGTTTTCTGGCTCTCAATCCCAAGATCGAGTATCTTCTCTCTTCATGACTTACTCCAAAAATCACGGGCCTTACCGTAATTTCCCTTGCATCATCGTGATCTATTTTCCGCCGTTCCTTATGGCTCGAGCCTGTCAGGGGCGAGACTTCAGCAAACTGCCATCCTATTAGGACGGTTTGCCCAATGTGCATGCCTGCTTAAGAGTGTATTAAATGCTCTGTCTAGATCTAGAGCAGTGCGCTGCCTCCTATAGTCTTCTAGCAGAAGACCCTCGAGGCTCCTAACCCCCAGCTGTCGAGGTAAGAATTAGACTAGGCTGAACCTGTCCAGGGTCTGGGATGGGTTCGGCCTTGGCCTTCGACAGCTCCTAGGCCTATATGGTATCACGTGAGACTTGTGGCTTTTAGGGGTCCGTCTGAGCACGTGTTGGACAGTGTGCCCCCCTGTGACCTGTTCTGCCACCTAATCGTCCACATGGCACATGATAAGAATGAGCCCCAGAACTGCCCCTATTTCCCTACTTGATGGATTCGCATCCATCAAGTAGGGAAATTGTGCCTCAAGTCTGTCCACTCGAAGCTATTATTGAATTCCCCCTGTGCTATGATTTACAAGATTAGCTCTGGAGATCAGGACGTGAGTTCTGGCTCATCCGGCTTTAAGGATTTATAATTTCTGTTATGACTTGTTTTAGCAGAATTTGGTCTGTGCGTGTGGGTAGACTTCTCCGACCCAACGCGCCAGGAACCAGCTCCAAGGATTGGTTGACAACTGCTTAGACCTATCACTGCAGAGGAAAAAGCCTGGCCATGGCTCTCGCCGGGAGAAAATAGGGCATTAGCGCTCCGATGTGTCCTTACGAGTCTATCCAAAACCTGCTCCTTACGAATAGAGACACCGGATCCATATCCGTGTCGACCATGCATCCCGTAATTCAAGTAATAACAAATTTAACCTGGTTTTAATTTCTGTCTTCGTGTTTGGTCATGTCTGGGCCTAGTTCCAACGGGTTGGCTTTGGCTCTGTCCACTTTCACTTCATGCGTAGATAAGGCATTCTCTAGATAGGGTCTACTTCCAACGGGTAAACCATGGCCCCGTATACCTCTGGCTTGTGCGTAGCTAAAGCGCTCCTTGGGGAGGATCTACTTCCACCTGGTAGACTCTGCCCCCGCTCACCTTTGGCTTATGCATAGCTAAGGCGCTTCCTAGGGGGGTCTACTTCTGCCAGGTAGACCCTGCCCCTGCTTACCTTTAGTTTGCACGTGGCTATGGTGTCCTTTGGGGTCGGCAGTGAGTTTTGTTGCGCAATGTGATCCCCGTAGTACAATCCTTTCTAGAGGTCTATTGCCAAGCATCTCGTTGCACAGCTTATCCCTCCTCGTACATTTTTTCGGGCCACTGGCAAGAATTTTATTACACAGCTCTTTCCTTTTCGTATGTTTTCTCAGGCCATCGGCAAGAATTTTATTGTGCGGCGTGGATTCCCATAGTACGATCTTTTTAGAGGTCTACTGGCAAGAATTTTATTGCATAGCTCTTTCCTCTTCGTACGTTTTCTCGGGCCACCAGCAAGCATTTTATTGCATGGTGTGGATTCCCATAGTACGATCTTTTTTGAGGTCTGCTGGCAAGAATTTTATTACACAGCTCTTTCCTCTTCGTACATTTTCTCGGGCCACTAGCAATAATTTTATTGCGCGGCATGGATTCCCATAGTACAATATTTTTTGAGGTCTGCTGGCAAGAATTTTATTGCACAGCTTTTTCCTTTTCATACATTTTCTCAGGCCACTGGCAAGTATTTTATTGCGTGGATTCCCATAATACAATATTTTTTGAGGTCTGCTGGCAAGAATTTTATTGCACAGCTCTTTCCTCTTCGTACATTTTCTCGGGCCACCGGCAAGCATTTTATTGCGTGGATTCCCATAGTATGATCTTTTTTGAGCGATCCTTTTCCATAGCAATCCAACGGATAAGTCCGTCTAGCAGATCCTTGACTGTTGTCAATAGTTCGTGGGGTCTGACACTGGGGGCAGACCCTTTTTCATTGCAATCCAAAGGGTAAGTCCGTCTAGCAGATCCTTGACCATTGTCAATAGTTCACCAGGTCTGACACTGGGGGCAGACCCTTTTCCATAGCAATCCGAAGGATAAGTTCCATGGAAGAACCTTGACCATTGTCAATAGCTCACCAGGTTTGACACCGGGAGCAGACCCTTTTCCATAGCAATCCAAAGGATAAGTTTCGTGGCAGAACCTTGACCATTGTCAATAGTTCGCTGGGTCTAACACTAGGGGCAGACCAAAACCTTGACCATTGTCAATAGTCCATAGCATTCAAAAGGATAAGTTCCATAGCATTCCAAAGGATAAGTTCCATAGCAATCCAAAGGATAAGTTCCATAGCATTGCAAAGGATAATTTGCATAACATTCGAAAGGATAAGTTCCATAGCAATTCAAAGGATAAGTTCCATAGCATTCCAAAGGATAAGTTCCATATCATTCCAAAGGATAAGTTCGTGTAGCAAACATATTTATCTGTTTAAAAATCAGGATATTTATCAAAACAAGCATTTACACGTATTTTCACACATAGTATTTTTTCAAGTGTTGGGCATTCCACGTGTTAGGTAGGCACTTCCCGGTCTAGAGTTCTTTCAGGACGTATGCACCATTGTCAAGCACTTTGACCACCTCGTAGGGCCTGACCCAGTTAGAGTCCAGCTTCGAGGAATTTCCTGTTTTGACCTTCAAGACCGAATCCCTGGCATTAAACCGATGAAATTAGAAATCAAGTCTTATATAAAATAAGATAATAGATAATATAAGTAGAAACCCTATACTAGATATATTACCAATTCTTTTTTCTAAACAGAACCTGGATACTTCATTTCATTTTATTGGTCGAACCAAGCCGACCATAAATTATTCTAATTGCTANAGCGCTAACCTTCTTCGTGTAATAGGACTTGGCTTACTGTTGGCATAAGGCGAGATGGATCAGAGCCATGTCCCTCGTTTCTTCAAGAAGGTTTATGTTGCGACTTACCTGCTGCTCGTTCAATGAGTTGTTTCTTACAACTTCAGAGCGAAGGGTCAAGAGGCCAATTTCGGTCGGCCTCTGACTCGTACACCATGGTGAATGGTGTTCTCCCTATTGACCTCCGCTCTGTGGTTCGATGGGCCCATATGACGGCCGGAAGCTCTTCTAACCACCTTCCATTTGCCTCCTATAAGTTCTTCTTTATATTCTTGAATATGGCCTTGTTTGTTGCCTCCGCTTGGCCATTCCCCTAAGAGTAGTTTACGGATGAGAAACTGAGCCTTATATCATACAAATCACACAGCTCCTTAAACTTGGCATTCTGGAACTACGTGCCATGATCGGCATGTATTTCTTTCGGGATCCCGTATCGACAGATTATGTTTTTCGAAATGAAGTTAATCGTGTCTGTCTTATTGACGGTGATGTAGGCTTCAACTTCTACCTATTTGATGAAATAGTCAATGGCCAGCAGGACATACATTCTTCCCCCAAGACTTCTGGAGAGCTCACCGACAATGTCCAGATCCCACTTAGTTAAGGGCCAAGGAGCTATATTTGTGTGGAGCTCTTCTGTGGGTTGGCGCTTCTGGGGGGCAACTGGCACTTATCACACTTTTTGACATACTAGGTTGCCTCGGCCATCATGTAGGGCTAGAAGTATCCAGCTGTTAGGGCCTTATGGGAGAGGCTACACCCGCCAGAGTGGTTACTGCACACCCCCTCGTGGATCTCTTTCATCAGCTTTTGCAACTCTATGGGAAATATGCACCTCAACATTGGCCCCATCGTTGATCTCCTATACAGCCGGTCCCCCACCATCAAATATCGGGCAGCCTTCAGTCTAATTGACCTTGCTTTTTGGGGGTCTGCGGGCAAATCCCACAATACCAGGTATCGGGTGATGGATCTCATCCAGCCTTCGTTTTCAGAGTCAGTCATGAACACATGGCACGCGGGGGTTTCTGAAGGTTCTTTCGTGTTTTTGCCATCCAGCAGAATCATCGTGCGTTTAGTCGTCCCCCCGATCGACTCACTTCTAGCTTGTTCGTCGGCCTTTTGGTTCATCTTTCTCGGTATCAGTTCGATGTCAAAGTTGTTGAAGTAGGCTTTCGCCCCCGTTACCCTGGAGAAATACCTATGTAGTCTTGGCTCTTTTACCTCGAAGTCTCCCCTGACTTGACCCATGATCAACTGCGAGTCAATCTTCACTGGGATGTTCTCTACTCTAAAGTGCAGAACCAGCCTTGCAGTAATGCCTCATACTCTGCCTCATTGTTCGTTGCCTAGAAACCAAGCCTAAAAGCTTTCTCCACTATGAGCCTGACTAGGGTCTGTAGTTCTATTCTGATACCTGACCCAGAGGTGTTCATGGATCTGTCGGTGTAGAGGGTCCAGGTCGGAAGGATGTGAGCTAGAGGTGCCTGAGGCGGGTCGTGTGGCTCGCTAAAGAACTGGATTTCCACTAGGAAGTCTGCCATGACTTGCCCTTTCTTCACTACTCGATGTCATCTACCCCCAGCTCAATGGCCTATTTGGTCAGTCGTCCTCACAGGTCCAGTTTAGCCAAGATTTGCTGGATGGAGAAATCCGTATACACTGTAATCGAGTGTGCCTCGAAGTATTGCCTTAGTATTTTCTTAGTGTTGACCAAAGCGAGAACCAGCTTTTCCACCATACTGTATCACGTCTCGGCATCCAGAAGCATGCGGCTTGCGTAAAATATCAGCTTCTGTTTGCTATATTCTTCGACGAACAGTACGGCGCTGATCGCTACTTCGGACACCGCCAAGGAAGCATACAGGCGTTGCCCCTCAGCTTGGGAAACCAGGATAGGCGGGTGACCTAAATATAGTATGAGCTCTGCCAGTACCTTGTCCTGCTTTTCCCCCAAACGACTGTGGAGTTTTTCTTTATGCACTGGAAGAAAGGCTTACATCGGTCCGACATTTTGGAACCAGCTGAGTGTGACTATCTTCCTGGTTAGGCGCTGGACCTCCCGAATAGTCGAGGACCTTTGTATATCCACGGTCGAGGATAACTGGGTCGGGTTGGCCTCGATGCCTCATTTACTCATGATGTGCCCTAGAAACTGGCCAGAGGACACCCTAAATACGCATTTCTTGGAGTTGAGATGCATTCGGTAGTGCCTCAGGATCTGGAAACATTTATCCAGATACCTTAGATAGTCTGAAGCTTCTCTACTTTTTATGACCATGTCGTCGATGTTAACCTCCATCGTCTTCTCTAGTAGCTCAGCGAACATTTTCTTCATAAGCCTCTGGTAGGTTGCCCCCGCATTCTTCAAGCCAAAAGGCATGCACTTGTAACAGTACAAACCTCACTCCATAATGAATGCCATGTGGATCTAGTCTTCCTCGTATAGGAAAATCTGGTTGTATCCAGAGTAAGCATCCAGGAAGCTTATTCTGTTGAATCCCACCGTCGCATCAACCATTTGATTGATCTTTGGTAGGGGAAAACTCTCTTTCAAGCAGGCCTTGTTCAAATTGGTGAAGTTTATGTAGGTACAGTCGTCACCGTTTTTCTTCTTCACCACCACCGGGTTGGAGACCCAGCACAGGTATACACATTCCATGATTAGGCCGTTCTCTAATAGCATCTCGACCTTCTTATTGATTGCCCTATTTTTCTCGGGTGCGAACCTTCGGGGCTTTCGTTTGACCGGAGGAAAGTTAGGGTCTGTGTTCAGTCAGTGGCAGGCATGCGTAGGGTCTATTCCGGGCATATCATCATGGGACCACATGAAGGCGTCTCTGTTCCACCTAAGGAACTCTAACAGCTCGCTCCTTTCCTCTTTGGGCAGTAGGGCCCTGATCAAGACCACTTTCCCTGTCTCTATTTCTTTCAAAGAGATCGCTACCAATTCCTTAATTGTGGTTTCTGACCCATCGGACTCCTCCTCAATCTACTTCATATATGCTGGTAGGCGATCCTTTTATTGCTATTTGTCCCCAGTTGAGACGCTCGTGCTTGTATTGGTTCCCCTAAAGGCGGTCGAGAAACACTTCCTTGTAGAGGCCTGATCTCCTTTAATGTCTATCGTGTAGGTACCGTCCTTCGACTGATATCTTAGGATCTGGTGGAGGGTGGAGGCGACCTCATGCATGGCGTGGATCCAGCCTCTTTCCATGATGACGTTGAAAGAGAACTGGCAATCGATGACGACGAAATTCACGTCCAGGCACTTCTCCACAGCACACACCTTCAAAGGCACGACACCCAAATGGCTGACCTTAGTACCATGGAAAGCGAACAGTGGCTAACAGGTCAGCCTGAGGGCACTGCGATTCAGGCCCATGTTCTCGAACATGTTGAGGAACAGGAAGTCGACGCTACTCCTGCCGTCGACTAGGACTCTCCCCACCAACGTGGAGTCAATCTGCAGTTTAATCACCAAGGGGTCATAATAAGGTAGGTGTATCGTAGCCAGTTCTTGCTGGGTGATGGCGATGGGGGTGACTAAGGCGTAGCTCTCTTCCATCGTCAGGTAGTTCACAGAATGCCCCAAACCCCTCAGGCGCTTCACCCTCTCTTCCATTCTTTTCTGGCACCTTTCATTATCTTCCTGACCCTGGGTCAGCTCTGGTCTACCTATAATCGTTGGCACTATCCTCAGAGCCTGCTCCCCTGACCCGGGGGCTTGGGTCTGCTTTCCTTTTTCCTGTCTGGTAGCGTCATCCTTGGACTGGCTTCCGCCTGTCTTCAGAAACTACTTCAACTTGCCAGCTTGGATCGCTATCATTACCTACACATAAAGGGTATGGCAGTCGATGGTATCATGCCCATGATCTTGATGGAATTGACAATACCTGCTCCTGTTGGTCATGTGCTCAGGAACGCCGGACTAGGGCGGATCCTAAAAAATGCACCTGTCCTTTTTCTGAAGATAGATCACATTGATTGGCATGTTGAGCTCGTACTTCGGCAGAGGGTCTTTAAACGTTTCCCTCCTCTTGTTGCTTTCTTGACCGGTATGGGTCGGGGCTCCTTGCTTTGGATCTGACCCTTGGGCTGCTGCAGGCCTCTTTACTCCTCGCGTGGCCAGGGTCTGGGCCGGTGCTGTTGTTATCGCAGCCGAGGCTTTGGGTGCTTTCTGGTAGCTTTCTAGCATCCTAAATACCCTTTTCAACTTTGCCTGGACGTCTATCATGTCATATGGCAAATTCAAGAGCAGATGGTCTGATAGCATCGACCTTAGCTATATGCCCCTGATGAACAGGCTCACGGCTTGGGCTGAGTCAGCGTTGTGCATTAAGGACATCACCTCTAGGAAACGCAACAAATATTCCATTGGAGACTCATTCGTGGACTGCTCCAGCCGGTCTAGGCCTCGCATGGTCTTCTCTTGCCTCCGGACACCTGCATATTGTTTTAAGAAAAGTTTACAGAAATCTTTAAGCCTCTATATGGATTTCTCCAGAAGTTGCCTGAACCACAACAGGGCTGGCCCCGCCAGGTTGATAGAGAAGACTTTGTAGGTTACAGCTTCATCCCTGGTTTCCACGGCCATCTTTTGTTGGAAATGGTATATATGGTCGAGGGGGTCGGTCTTCCCTCGAATGGTCTAAAGGTCGGGGTCGTGAATTCCTTCAGCTTGGACTCCAGCTGGATCGAATCGGTGAAGGCCGTTCGGTTGATCCCAAGCACAATCGGTTCTGCCATATCGTTGGGGGCCTGGCTATGATGGTCCCCGAGCCTCTTACTTAGCTCTGCCATCATTTCCCATTTCCAATCGGGAAGTGCACCTTTCAAGGTCTCCTGGTGCCTTCCATCCACAACCGTTCCTACCTGGAAAGGTCTTGCCTAGCTTTCCCCTGCATCCGCGATCTGGATGGGGTAGGGACTCCCATTGGCGATTGCTGACTCCTGGACTCTTGTCGGGCCTCCTCGTTGAAGTCCTCCCTTCGCCCGCTCCTGGCCTCGATTGCCAACAACCCTTCAAGGCAGGCATTATCTCTACGGACCTCTACGACTTCATCTTTTAAGCCCAAGATGGCCTCCTGAGCTATCTCCGCCTTCCTGTTTACTTCTGCGAAAGCGGCAAGCATTTGGTCCAGCTTTTGCTTCAGTCCAGGTTACGCTTCCCGGGAGCTTCCTTCGGCCTCGCGACGTGTGATTCTTATCTTCATCCTTGAGGGTGCCATCCTGTATTATACGGCTATTTTTTTTTTGTTTGGGTAGAGTGCGGTAGTGAGACTTTTACTATTCCTCTCGTGGTCGACATTTCCTACAAACGGCGCCAAACTATTAGTGACGATTCGTATCAACTATCCACGTGTCTCTAGACCACTGATATTGTATCCACCAACTGTCCACGTATCCTCACTATCCCAGAGTTCTTTCGACTTCAGGTCGGGTCAGATAGGCAGGGGTGGTCACCTGTAAAAGCTCTCTGATGCTTAAGTCAGATCTTTATCCCTGAGATTGAATAGCAAAGATTAAGTTTTTTATATCTCTCATTTTCTATTTTTCACTGTGTATATATTCTATCTTTCCTCCTTGGGGGATGCATGGCTCATATATATATATATATATATATATATATATATATAGTTATATAGTCCTAGAACTGAAGGATTTCTGGCTCTCAATCCCAGGATCGAGTATCTTTTCTCATCGTGATTTACTCCAGAAATCATGGGCCGTGATTACTGTAATTTCCCTTGCATGGTCGTGATCTATTTTCCGCCGTTCCCTATGGCTCGAGCTTGTCGGGAGCGATACTTCAGTAAACCGCCGTCCTATCAAGACGGTTTGCCCAATATGCGTGCATGCTTAAGAGTGCGTTAAATACTCTATCTGGGACTGGAGTAGCGCCCTGCCTTCTATGTCTTCTAGCAGAAGACCCTCGAGGCTCTTGACCCCCAGCTGTCGAGGTAAGAATTAGACTGGGTTCAATCCGTTTAGGGTCTGAGATAGGTTCGGCCTTGGCCTTCGATAGCTCATGGGCCCATACGGTATCACGCGAGACTTGTGGCTTTTAGGGGTCCGTCTAGACATGTATCAGACGGTGGGCCCCCCTTGTGACTTATTTTGCCACCTAATCTTCCACGTGGCACATGATAATAATTGGCCCCACACTTATCATCATCCTCTATTCTTGGGCTAACATCTAAGACCCTCACAAGATCAAGTCCAAGTCGGGCTTTGCTGAATCCTGCCCCCGTGAGCTCAAGCATCACAATGAATTCACTTTCTTCCAACAGAGCATCCGGATCATTTACGATGTTCACCCTTATTCTTTCCGCAAGTTCAGACTTTCCATCTGAAACATATATAAATATATATATATATATATATATATATATATATATATATACCATCCCAATAAAACAAACATTCCACAATATATTATTTTAGTATGATATAATATAATGTTAATTAGAACTCGGATTAATTCTAGAAAAAAAAAAAGAGAGAAAAACGATGAGACAAACTTATAATCATTCATGAAGAACAAACTCCAGGACTAGCTAGGTAGAAACTATAATACTCTCATGTAATACATGAGGGAAAAAAAACAAGAAAAGTAACTAGATTCTTCATAATTTGATATGTATTGGGTGTGCTCAACCCTTATAATCAAATTATTTAGTACTTAAATAAATTAAGTGATTGAGATTGTATAATGCTCGTTATATATATATATATATATATGTATGTATCAATGAAAAAATAAAGAAAACATGAACCTGATGAGACATCTTGCGTTTCAATCTTATCATCATCGTCGAAGCGCATTTTGGCTAAGAGAAGTGATACAGAAATATAGTTGTCAGGTGATAGACAAATCTAATTGATAAGGTTGCCTCCCAGCACATGAATATATACGGGAAGGGGTGGGGAGATTCTATTAGTCTTCAACTAATCCAAACACTCCCCCTTAGCCATCCTTAGTTAATTTACCCTAGGTTAATTAACCCTAGTAAAATAGCTAACTCAAGGTAACTAAATATAGTTACATTTAACCATGTTAATTTTATCATAATAATGTCTTAATTAATTATTTTTAATTTATTAATTGAATTCGATAGTTGATTTCACAAAAAGACAAAAAGATGTTAATCAATTTTATTTCTATGTATATTTACTTGTTTAAAAATAGTGAACAAATTAACTGATCTTTATCAACTCCCACCGATATATGATAAAGCCTCGAGTTCATACATTATCTAGCACAACAAGGCCCTAGTCAATGACAACTAATTAAATTACATAAATAACAATCGATCTACTAGTTGTTAGTTAAATGAATAATTCACTTGAAATAGTAAGACACTATTTGGTTCAACTATTTCAATGAGTGAGAATATTATAGAATGAGTTAAAATTTGAATGAGAGATATTTAAAGTGAAATAAAGTAAAATAAGTTATAATTGAAATGAGAGACATTAGAATTGATCATTCAAAAATACTTTTTTTTTACTTCATTTTCATTCCAAGATACAAAAAAACTCATTTAAATAGGTGATATGACTAATGAATTATTTCAATAAAAAAAATTGAATTATTAAAATTTCAAAAGATCATTTAAATGAAAAAATTAGAATTATTGAAACAAACATCCAATTCAATAAGTTTTCTATTTGAATGTAATAGATATAAGACTGGTAATTTGAACACAATTTACTAACACGATTTAAAACCCGCATATTTAGTTGACATGTTTGTTACAAAATTGACTTAAACTGATGCAATTAATTAATATTTTTTTCCAAAAATATAATATAAAATATTAAGTAATGACTCTATAGAAAAAAAAATTTAACAAATTTCTTGTGATTTAAATAAAAACTAATAAACTAATGAGTTAATTTATCTTAATAAAGTAAAACTAGAGTGACAAAAATTAAATAAATGAATAATTATAATGTTTAAAAATATTATCACATCAATCTAATTAATGTTTTTGTTAAACAAATAATTTATAAATAATATAAAATCCGCACGATATTAAATATATCAACACAAAATGACACGAATTGTAATCAATACATAAAATTGATAAAATAAACAAGACCTAAATTAATCGACCACTATTGATTCGTTCATCTGCACGTGACATCAAGCGGTGACATTGACCATGACGTGTGATTTAGTTAAACGAACCATGGTTAGATATGTTAACACAATCACACTTAATCCGCTTCTAATATTAAGTAATTATTAAATAAACAAAGAATTTATTAGTAAATTAGTATTTATTCTATCTTTTCGAAACTCTTACAGTAAGATAGAAAATAGCCCCACCAATCGGATTAGCTATTATTTATTTATCTATTTATTTACATGGAATGGAATCTCCACTGATTTGAATGAGAAAACGTGATCAATACCGATTAACGCCACCGTAAACGACAAAAGGGGAGCCGGATCCTCTATTTGGAGCTGCCTGTCTATTTTCTTATCGAACAAATAAGAAGGCCACACCTCGTTAAAATCTTGTGACTTCTCTAATCTCTCCTTATGTCTGTTTAACAAAAGAGTTAAAAATGAAGGTCTGTTAACAGTGCTTAAGGAAAAAAAATATGAAAATAAAAAGATGTCACTTCACCGCATGTGGAGTAGTTTTATATTTTTTGCTTTGTCAGTACAGTGGTACTGCTTCAAACCCTAAAGACCATGGCAAACCCTACCCACCAATAAAAGAAAATAATGATAAAAAATACCTAATTTTCACACTTTTTTTTTCCGTTCCCTTACACCTCCAAGGTTTGAAGGTGTTGTGTGACTTTTTGACCGACACAGATAATTGATTTGCCTAATTTTTAAAAGAGTCAGTTAGTACATTAAAAAAAAATATATTTACTCATTATTGTGAACTCACTCAATCTTAATATTATATTATATTTTATTTTGTAGTCTCATATTCACAAAATTAGGAAATCTAAAGTTATACTTAGTTATATAAAAGGGGCTAAGTCTCATAATTTTTTATCTCATAATCATTTCTTTATGCACTCACTCTTTATAATTCTCTATCTACTCTTGATTTGAGACTTGACAAATTCTTGTAATTATTTAGAAAATAGTGAAGAATAATAGATCTAGACTCATCTATTTTTGGGCTGAAGAAACTCTTTACTTTGCTTTTTTTTTTGTTTAATTCATTTCACACATAAGTCGCATCTCGCAAATCTCAAAATTTATTGTCGACAAAACCTCTATAAACAATTCGCACTAGAAGGAGGGTTATTCCAACAAAAGTTTTATCAATCTAATTCCTTCAACAATGGTGAATACAAGGAATAACACTAGAAATAATGTTGTAGCTAGTCAAAATTAGCTTCAAAACACAGCTACACAAGTTACCTTATCTAAAATAAACCTATTGAGACTGCACCAGACGAGAGTATACTTCAGCGGCAAGGTCGAATGGAGGATGTACTTGTAAACTTTTAGCAAGACACCAACTAGATTAATGATTCTTTGAGGCGACTTGTTGAAACACAGATGATGACCCTGCCAAACAAGAGTGCCCTAGATATCGACCTCCTCGATAGCCAGAAAGGGGAATTCATATCCAAGAAGTAAGAGAACGCGATCAAACCAGAGCTTAGAAGGAGCGACATACAGATTACACCATGGCTTTGACTTCTTCATCCATCGCATTCCTCCACTTTTCATCTTGTATAGCTTCTTGGAAGTTCAAATGTACCTTAGGATCGTGGTCTGCATCGAAGCCAAATGTGTATACTGGGTAGTTCTTAACCTCAAACTTGCTAGGATCACTTGCCACGTTTTGGTTGTCATCGGACATAAGCGTGATGGCAGCCACATGCCTAGTGGTAACACTACGCTCGTTGAGCACATTTAAACCCAAAGCCTGGACCTAATCTTTGAACTTCTTTTGAGACTCTTTAGTTACCACGCTCAATCAGAACAATCTCTCGGCGTCATCAGTGAATGTAACAATTGACAAACGATCGATCGGGCTAAGTTTCTTGATTATGAATTTCGTTGCAATTTTCATTTTTTCAAACTTATCATCGTCGTCCATGCTTGGGCTAACATCTAAGACCATCACAAGATTAAGTCCAAGTCGGGCTTTGCTGAATTCTGCCCCCGTGAGCTCAAGCATCACAGTGAATTCACTTTCTTCCAATGGAGCATCCGGATCGTTTACGATGTTCACCTTTATTTTTCCCGCAAGTTCAGACTTTCCATCTGAAACATATTTAGCATCCCAAAAATAAACCAAACATTTCCCAACATATTTTAGTATATATATATATAATATAGTCTTAAGAACTAAGATTAGTTAGTTGTCATAAGAGGAACGAAACTCGGTAGCCAACTGGGGCTAGCTCAGTTGGTCTAAGGTTTGAGGGATGTGTGTGTGAGTTTGAGGGGGTCAGGAGTTCAAATCTTAGTAGAGTGTGTATATTATTTTTCTTTAAATTTGTAGTAAGTGGTGGTCATTAGTTAAGCCCTACTTTTCTAAAAAAACATGGACTAGCTCGGTAAGAACTATAGTATTGTAATAATAAAAAAGACAAAAAAAAAAAAAGAAATTGGATGCTTCATAAGTTGATATATATTGTGTGCTCAACCCTTATAATCACATATTATTGAGTGCTTAAATTACTCAAGTGAATGAAATTGTAATACGCTTCTTATTGCGCACGCATATATATATATATATATATATATATATATACATATACATAGATCACCAATCTAGATATATTTTTTTACCTTTTATCCATATTATTTTTTTCTAATTAAATTCAGAAATAAAAATATTAAATAATGCATATTTATTTTTATTATTTTTTGTAATTATTCAAATTATAATAATTGTTAAATAATAATCTAATGTTAACAAACTATTTATTTATATTTATAAATAAGTAAAAAAATATATCTGCTAAATTATGGCCATATATATATACATCAGTGGAAAAATGAAGAAAACATGAACCTGATGAGACATCTTGAGTTGCAATATTCTTATCATCGGCGAAGCTCATTTTGGCTAAGAGAAGTGATATACAAATTTAATTATCCAATGAGGAGATAAGGCATTTGCTGCATATAAATATATGTAGGAAGGGGTGGGATACTTCTATTAGTCTTCAATTAATCCAAAAACTTACCCCATAACCATCCTTGGTTTAATTTACCATGGTAAAATATCTAACTCAAGTTAACTAACAATGGTTATCTTTAACCAAGTTAATTTTATCAATAATAAGGTATTCAATTAACTATTTTTCACTGATTAATTGAATTTGATCGTGGACTTTACAAAAAGACAAAAATATTTTAATAAATATTATATGGGTTAAATAAAGCAATGATTTTGAATTGTACTTGATTGTATCATTTTGTTCTTCAAATTTTAAACTTACATAGCAATGATTTCTAAATTATGCAATTGTTACAGTAATGATCCATTAGTCAAACCATGAGCTCTATAATGACTTATTTCTATTTAATATTTAACAGACCGTGACAAAATGATCATTGTTGTAACAATAACATAATTTAGTGAACATTATTATGTAAATTGAAAATTCAAAAAACGACATGATACAATAAGTACTATAATTCAAAGGCTATTAATATCATTAACTCATTTCATTTCTATATCTAATTAGTTGTTTAAAAAAGATGCACTAATTATCTGAAGCTTATCAACTTCTATCTGACATGATGATAAAAGCCTTAAGTTTATACATTATCTAGCACAATTAGGCTTCGGTCATGTTCAACCAATTAAGTTACATATTTAACTATTAAATAACTATAGCGGACAATTGAAACCCTTGCCTCATGAGCTTAAAAATCATGAGTTCAAGTGATTTCTGCTTAGGTTGTGGGTTTTACTGAGTGAACTTCTCCAAAGTTACCAGGGTATGCATTTTCTAACCTATAACCAGCTTTTATTAAAAAAAAAACTATTTAATACTTAAATAAATAATTGATTCAAAAAATTAAATTAATCAATAACTATTGACTATTATTTGTATTTGACATCTTAGGGTGACATCGACCATGATGCGTGATTTGGTCAACCGAACTATGATTAGATATATTAACCCAATCACATTGAATCCACTTCTAATATTAACTTATTATTTAATAAATAAATAATTTATTAGTTAATTACTATTTATTCTCTCTCGGAAACTTTTACGGCAAGTCCAAAAACGCCCCACCCAATCAAATTAGCTACTTTATTTAATTTTTTTATTTTGCATGGGAATCGAATCTCCATTGAATTGAATTGAATTGAAAGTGAAAACTTCATCAATATGGATTAACGACACTGTAAGCCACGTGAAAGGCACATATGGTTAAATAATATCATTTTTTCTCAGCAAAAAAAAAAGAAAACATAATATCATTTTATATGTATTTCTACATTTGCTTAAATAATATTATTGGAGTATTCACCCATGCATGTTGTGTGATTAGTTTAACAATCTTTAATAATAATAATAATATAAGTAAAATACTGATAGTCAAGAAGTTATTCTGTCTTTAGCTACTGTTCGTTGTTGTTGTTATTTTGGCGTATTATGTTCAATCTCACGCATATAAAATTAACACCTTTTTTTTCCCCTCTCATGCTACATGTCTTGGACCTCTTGTCTCCTTTGACTTTTTCTCTCCTGCAGACCCAATGACAATCTACTTCTACTCTTTCTTGTCTATTTCGTTTTTCCCCTGTTTGGTCTGTTTAACCATCCTCATACTGCTACCTTCCCCTGATGCATGAAGCGCCTTAGCAAATAAACAATTGTCGCAAGGCATTCCAATTTTTGACCGGTGAGCTTTTGGCATGCATGTTTTATCTTGACATAGATGGAGCCGATATAGGCTTGTGGCAGTGCCCTCATTTTTTGAAAATTATATTTTTTTCCCGGAATTTTATTTATAAATTTCAATTTTATCCTCTATTTGCCCACTTGGAGTTTTATATTTACAGTTTTTGTCTCTATTTTATAAAAATAATTCAATAATGCCCTTAATGAAACCCAGTGTAACACCCCCTTAGCTTAACTATATGACTATGTAGGTCAAACTAGGAAGCATTACCCATATTTTTAGTTTTTTTTTGCAAAAAGGTGGGCCAAATTTAAACTTTTCTAGCTCTAAAATAAAAGAAACTACGTGGTATTACTTTTTGAAAGTGTCTTTACAAAATATACAACTAAGAACTCCATATCTGTTTATCTTGCCATCAGTAGTAATATTTTCAACACACTAGAATAACAAAATACAAATAAAACACCGCCCACAAGTTAAGCTCGTCTACATCGGTATGATCATGGCGACAAGAAAGCGCACTAGCCAACTAACAACTCTATACATCAAAAATGTCCTCACCTGCATCACAGGAACTAAATGAGCTAATGCTCAGTAAGTAAAGATCATGCATGCT
>JXTB01000312.1:65905-107946 GCA_002914805.1 Parasponia andersonii | reverse complement strand
AACGTGAAAATGCACTTTACCGAAAAACTACTATTTTACCTAGTTATCATCAAACTTGATTTTAATGCATGAGCACATTGTATTGTATTCATGAAGATATATTCTTTGTTCTTCTCACACACCTAGCTCTCTCTCTCTCTGAGAGTACTGAGCTTTTACACTGAATGCGAATACTTCGACAAATATTAGTACAATAACACATATTGAAAGCATTTAACAATAAAGAATGAGAAATTTATTATAAAGTTGATTCTAGTCACTTGATATGTCTATTATGCAATATGAACATATTTATTATTGGCCTATTATGCATGTGAGAATCTTGGGCATTACACCCAGTTATTTTTTTTAAAATCTAGAATTTAACTATATTATTTGGAAATATTATATTTTGCCTTTATTTTGGATAATTTTTCTTTTGACTAACTTGATCTAATTTTTCTTTTAGATAATTTTGAATACTCTTTTTAGTTCTATATTGGTCTATATTAAGTAATCTGTTTCAAAATTAGCTTAAAAAATTTTAATATATGCCCCTCCTAAGAAAATTTCTATCTCTGTCACTGTCTCCTAAGCTTCTATCTTAGATCTCTGATTATTTAAGATTTTGCTTTTTCTTTCCAGAAATCCATTGTAGATAGATTGGTTTTCTTTAAATTCTCCAGTAACAAAAATTTGTTATTCTTTGATTTGGTGGACCAGAATGGAAAATGATATCCACGAGAAGGGTGTTTCTTTTAAATTTTATTTTATTAGCAACATCTTTTAAGGTACAAGAATGTTGGGATAGAAAATAATTGGAACAAACTTTGCCAATGAGGTTACTATAAATCTTAAGAAGGTATCTATGTAACGATTCATACATGTAAGAAAAAGATCAAAACAAAGCACTAAAGAGTGACAAAATCATGGTTACCTGCACTTATTAGATGCTAGAAAAAGGTCATTCACCCTACATAATTTCTTTATCATCTTATTTGTCATCTGCACTTACTAGATGTCTAAGCACAACCTTTTTCTTTCCAGGTTTTGCCACGGCTTCTTTATTACTCTCTTCATTGCCCTTTCTCTTCAAACTTTGATCCTCCAGCTCGTCTTATGTAGCTTCAACAACTTCACTAAGAGAATTATCTTCCTCTAAAGATGACTTCTGATTAGATTCTTCAGCTTCCTATTTATTGTTCATATCTCCTTTTTCTGATAAGGTTTCACATTCTTCCAAATAGGAATGAATTTGTTCACTGCATGCTAAATCAAGTGAGGTTTTCCCTGCTTCTGTCTTCAAACTGAGACTTGCTCCTAACTTTACCAATTACTTCACAACTTCTAGGCGAGACCATTGGAAAGGCCCTTTCGAGCGGAAGATTTGACGGATTGCCCAGATGAATTAAGAGTTCTGACAACTTTAGATGTCCTTTTTGAGCAGTAAAATGTACTGTGCCTATATCATTCATGGTAGCAGCACTTCTTAGTTTGAAAATAAAAATTCGCAGCGGAAGATTGGCCTAGGAACATTCTAAAACTTTCTCAAAATGGTTGATCATATGAGTGCATACTATTGATTTTCTATAGAACAAAAAATATAAAGAGAATAGATGAAACACCTCCTATAGCCTCTCAGTGGATTCTAACTTGTCAGTCTTCTAAATCATGATCTTTCAATCCAAGTCTCGAATAATACAAGATGAACATGTGGGCATTGCAAATAAATTTCTCAATACTCACTTTGTGGTATTACAATATTCTCAATACATGAGATTGCAAGATTGGTTTCTATAAAGAATAGGAGGACACTTTTTTTATTCTCTCTAGTTTATGGAAACTTTATAGAAAATTATATGTATAGTTTTCTCTTTATAAAGGCAACCAATTAATTTTACTAATTAATTAACAATAATATATAAAAGAAACCCACCTAGCTGCCCATAAAATTTGGCCCACATGTCAACAGTAGAAGGCATATGCTATCGTAGTTATATTCAACGAAATTTATGTGACATTCAAATCATTGTTAGTCCAATCTTATATAATCATATTATATAAAGTAGATTATGATATTAACACATTAATAGTCCAGATATGACTATTATATTTTTAATGTGAATAGATCGTACTAGTAACTTTATTGTCTATAAATTTAATTACCATGCACAGAACACTTATATGCTAAATTCATAGTCACATAAATAAACTTGAGATTGTTTGATATTTAAATATTAAGATAATTCTCTAAAATGTTTACTACTTTTCTATATTTATTGAATAGTTTAGATATTTAATATAGTGATATTTTACCATAGCATTTGTGATAATGTTTTAATTATTGAACAATATTAAATATGAAAAGGTTCTAGAACTTACTTATTAGAGAAATATTATAATAAAGTTATTTCTTAAAGTTAAGACATATTTTCTCTAATTCAATCAAATAAAATTATTTATAACTAATAAGAGAAGTTGTACACTTCTCTTAGATCGTGTTACAAGATTTTATGCATTTATAATGTATCTTAATCTATATTAGTATAACAATATCAAAAAGTCTTAGTGTGTATAATCATTAAATAAGCACTATGTGAAATATGTTCTTGTAATAAGTGTCGTTGATAAGAACATATTTTCACAAACTTGATCATTAAAATATGAAATTCTTAATCCTGAAACAAGTGATGGAACTTGTGTTTATAACTTATATCATTTGAGATGTTAAAGGTACGGATCAAAAAATTGACAATCTAGACCCTGGCATTTTGATAATGTATTATTATGAGCATTAGGAATATATACTTACAGATATAGAATCCATAATTCTATTATGTAGTCCTAAGGAGCGATAGGAGCTTGAATAAATTAAACCTTAGCCAAATAATTAATAAATTGCTATTTTATTGATGGAATAATTATATTTTTATACCTTATATTTTGACTGTTTATTTAATTTATACCTTACTTTTAAGTTATTATCAATATTAATCTCCAGATTTGAAAATTGTAATAAATGTATTCCTTCTTTGGGTTGAACACCAATTTTGGCCATTGAGTTTACCAAAACACACTTTTAAACTATAAGAATACATATTTAAATACTTAATTTAAATTTAAAACTAATTAAATTAGTAACACATGGAATAAATATTGAAAAATTAGTATAAATAATGCAAAAAAAAATACAAAAATTAACTATTATACATATGCAAGATTTTATGAAATTTATATAAATTTTAAATTTGATTTCTTTTAAAATATATATATATAAATTTAAGGAATTTTAGTAAACATAATGGTCAAAATTTGTGTTTCACCTAGAGAAGGTACGAATTTTTTACAAATTCTAAACCTAAAGGTCAATATTAATAATAACAAAAATATAAGGCATAAATTGAATAAACTGTCAAAGCGCAAGGTATAACAAAAGTAATTAGTCTTTTGTCAATTAAAGACTTTCTACAAGTTTGGTCATCTACTAGATAGTCTTATATCAAGGGAATGGAAGATACAATTGGAGGGACAAAACAATAATTTTACCTAGCTCTAATTAGTATTCATATAGGATATATGTGCAAATCTTAATTATCTAATAGACAAAAAAAGAAGAAATATGTTAGAAAAGCAGTAGGCTTTTAGAGTCCACTGCCAAGCCCTTTAAGGCATTGTGTAATTTGGCTAGCCCAAACCCTATAGCTGGCTGAATTCTCTACTTAGGCCCTCTTTTGTGTATTACATTAATGTAAACCCCTAGAAAATCCTAGACTAGTAACCAAAGTAAACTGATTACAAAATAGCTTTTATGATCTCTTAATGAGAGTTATTTTCTTCATGCATGAATTTATATTGGTAGTATGATTTTTATGTTAATTTTTTTACGTAGCAAACCTTAATAATTCCTTGTCTTAAACTTGGAAATAATAAGTTAGTTTTTCTTCATAATAAATTAATACTAATGAAAATCATAGGTATACCAAGATGACTTAAGGACACTTGGAAATAAAACTGGCATTATTAAGTCACAAAAGCATGAGCCAATATCATAAAATTAAGAAATTCCATTAGACCACTTTAGAAAATATCTTTATGTTATTTAATATAGTTGCAATACCATAGTTTGAAACATTACATTTAGGATTTAAAAGAAAAAATAACTCAATAATGTAGAAATTATCAAGAGATTGATGGCGAAAATTAAGTAGATAAAACTAGTCAATGGTGTAGGACTCAGTAAGAGATTAAAGTTAGAGATCAAGTAGAAAAAATTATTCGACAGTGGAGAAAATACCAAGAGATTAAAGGTGAGGTTCAAGTAGGTAAATAAATTAATGGTGGAGATGATACTAAGGAATCAAAGTAGAGATTAAGTGGACAAGGTCAATCCAAAGGTAAAAATAAGTTGTAGAAAAAGGTAAAGCAAAAACATAAAGTTAGTAGAGAATTTGGAGTTGTTGGCCTATTTCTAGCACACAAACGGCATGTATATGGGTTGCAATAAGTAATATAAGTAGTAAGAGAGTATTGTTCCTATGGAGAGTACTTAATTCACAATTGCAAACTACTAACTGAAACTAGCTCCCAATTTATCCAAACGACAATAATTGATTGTTTTAAGTAAGAATCAAAATGTAAAAAGCAATATAAGATGCAAGAATTAAAATTGAAACAAAGCAAACAAAGTTTGTTCTAAAAGCAATGATAAGGAACCTAGAGATACAATTTATCCTCTAACTCTTCCAACTACTAGTTTTTCTCAGAATTCAACTATCCATTTAGAGTTAACAACCGAGAATTTGAATGTATTCACTAACTCCTTTCCAAAATGTAAGTGAAAGTATCTAGACAAGGTAATATATTACTCCTAATATAAATTGAGTAGATTCATTAAGTTTAGTTATTGTCACATAAAAGTTGCACAAGTTACATGGGTATATTCCTATCCTATACAAACTCAACCCATATTAAGCAATCTTATATTGTTCTAACTATATCCAAACCTAAATTTCTCTTCCCAAGTTCATATAAATTTCACAATATAACTCTATTTAGTGGCCATGAATATAGATGCATTAAGCTCAAGATAGAACAATCAACTCAATAGTGGATATCAAGAAAAATTTAGGAAAACAAAATAATTGAATTATATTAAAGGTTCAATTACTTTCCTAGAAATCATGTTTAGCTCCTATTCAAACAAAATGAATCACAAAAAATATGACAAAATTGATACATACTCATTTGTAGAAAATAAAAGAGAAAGACAAGAACAAAAGGAAAGAAAAACTTTTTTGAAGCTTCTAATCTAATTTCTTGGACTTGAATCCCTTTTTTGGTATTGTTTCTTCCTTAAAACTACTCTAAAATGTCATGGTGCCACATTTTTAAGTCTGCAGCCCACTATTTTGGGGCTGCAGCCTCATGGTTTTGGCACTACAGCCCTATGATTTTGGGTTACGGTGCCAATTTTTCGTATAATATGGTGCCAAACTGACTGACTTCTATCTTAAATTTAAAAGCTCTTTTATCAGTCTCCTCTTGTCACGGTGTAAGTTTGTGACCTAAATGTCTTAATTTACCTCTAATTTAGCTCCGTAAAATAACATTCTTCGCAAAACGATGCCTCACCTAAAATATGTATAAAATGTAACAAAGTAAGTAAAAAAAGCTCAAAGACGAGTAAATTTTAAGCTCAAAAGAATGGAAAAGATAAGTATGAAAGAACAAAATTAATCAGTAGTGTAGAAGATTAAGTAGATAAAACCAATCAATGGTGTAGGAATCTTTAAGAGATTAAAGTTGGAGATCAAGTAGACAAAATTATTCAATGCTAGAGAAAACACTAAGAGACGAAAGGTAATTTGATCTTGTTTGAGGAATGTTGAGTTTAATGTATAAATAAGATCGGGTCCTAGTCATTTTAAACCCACCAACTATTCAGAGGTCTAAGAAAGGTAATAAGTCCATTTTAATTTACTTTAACCATTAGACTATACATATGTCAGGATGAACCTTCAGCCTTGACGTACATACACAAGTAGAACTAAGGAAACCACATTACAAGTTAAATACAATCTCACTTATGGCATAGATTGTTTCGAATGCGTGATCTTCGTGACATAATATGTTTGAGATGATTTAACAATTTGCATCAGCCTTTGTTATATGTATGGATTTATATGATGTGAAATCTGCATATAAAAATACATGTTTCCTATGATGATGTATACAAACTTTACAATGTTATTATTGGTAAAGCATGACAAGTATATTTTAATTAAAGGAATTGATGAGATAATACAATATTAAGTTTGGATTGATAATGAAGTATGCCTCTCTAAGTTGAAGAGGAGACTAAATAAGATAAGGAAAATAAGTACGTTGTACCAACTTCTACTACACGAGATTATCCAATGGAAGATAAGATTGACCTCTGCTAGGTGAGGATTCCTAAGGAAAAGATCTTAAGTTTATGATCGTGAGTATTTTCAGTAAGGTCGCCCCCTTGATTCTCATTCGATTATGTGTACTCGTTACTTACACTAGGTTCCATAAGAAAGATAAAAGGCTTTATGATAACAAATGAGATAGAAGACTTCATAATGAAATTTCTTATACTGAAGCATAAGATAATTATTTCATAAAATAGCGTAACCAGATTTTCATAAAATGTTATTTGCTTATGTATGAAATGTTTTGTGAGAACTACATTGTACTTGATAAGTGAAAGCTCACATTGTATGAATATTCGTGTTGTAGGTATCAAAGGCAAGAAAGCTTTGACTTGATTGATGCGCTGATTGGAATTAAGACTGGGGTGAATGTAAGGCACATGCTATGGAATACTACCACAATATTTTCTGCATATATTTTTATTATGAGACAAATTACTTTAATTATGTTTTTTAATATTGTAGTTATATTATTAAAATATTTTAATCACTCAATATTTTATTTCGCTGTGCATAATTTAATCAAGTTCAATTTTAAAATATATTTTATTGAAATAGAGTTTAAATGAACTTCTTTCAGTACATAAAAATTTTAAAAATAAAAATATTTTGATTTGAATAAATACAAAACTAAAGGGGTTTGTCAAAACAGACCTAAACTGTCTAAGGAGAGCTTGAGAATTAAGTGGTCTACATGAGACCCCCTCCTCACTTGGGAGTCATTTTGAGTTGTACAGTATTTAAATCACCCAAATAAAGGGGTTTATAAATGAACTCAAATAAAAGTTGCTTAACCATCTTTGAAGCATTTCATTCATTTTTAAATTTATCATATTAAGTTAATAGTTAACTATAAATATAAATCTCTTTAAAAGAAATGATAGAATGTTTCTCAAAAAAATTGTTCAGAACTTTTAGAGTCAAAGTTTCTCTTTTAAAATGAATAAGTTAAGAATGTACGTAAATGCCTGTCTAAAAGTTCAGATCATTGCAGTTAAGTTGCTGAAAACATTAGTTTGGTGGCTATCTCAGAAAAATGAGAGAAAAGTGAGATAGGGGAATTCTTAGTTCCGCCCATTAGAGGCCATTGGAGTTCCTAGATTCTTACTTAGAGGTTGACTGATAAACGTCTAATTATGTGTATTTATTAAGGGTTTATATCATCATTATACACTTAAAATGTCATTAGCTTCCCTCATTTACAACATTTGTTAGTTAAAAACATAAAAGAAAGAGTTACCCCTAATTCGTTCTGAATGATTGTTTCTGTGCAAGTTACATAAATTGTTCACCAATCCTAAACCACATGCAGGAGTGATGTAATTATTGATCCTATGGACTCAATGTACAACGAATTCCAACTAACAAGCACTACATAGCTTATTGTTAAATGAGTCTCAATTAGTCAACATTTCAAATTTGACTGCATTCACATTTAACTCAACGTACTTTAGTGTTTTGCCTATTTCTCTTTCAATAGGTGGTGAAATAGTGTAATTTTTTATGCAATGGATAATTATACAGAAAAAAACTACTCATGATATTCTTTGATAAAGACGAGTAAGAGTTGAATTCATGGTGAAAAATTAGATATTTTCAGAGAAGAAGATTAACCGCCAGTTTTGACTCAGTAGGACCTTTTTAACCATTTTTATAACAAGTCAAAAAATATAGATGATCTTAGAGTGATTCTAGTGCCATTTGAGTCCTGAGAGAAAAGCCTGTGAAAAAGCTTCGTTGAGTAAGGTCAAGTTTGTCCTAATTCATTGAATTTCAAATGTATCTTTCGGATGGACTAAATCTGGCCAAAAACAAGTTGCCACATTTGCTTATACTTAAACTACAGTTATTGACTTTATTTCCTCCAATTTATTTGTATAAATAGATACTTAAGCTAAGCTTGGGAGATATCTCGTTTTAGATCAAGATCACTCGGTCTTGCTTTTCTTTTGTTATACAAGTAGTTGTAATCTTCTTTTGCATTCATAGTGGTAAGAATTTTCTATTTGAAGTTATGTTCTCTTTTTGTTTATACATGCCTTTCTTCTTTATTATGTCTACTTAATTTTGCATCTTACTAAGGTTAAATGGTAAATCTCTTTGAGAAGAGTAGGTTTAATTTAAAGCTTTAAATAAAATTCAGTATTTATATCTTTTAGTCATTGTTATCATATATGTTGTCTTTACTTTCTTAATAAATCTTAAAACTATCATTCTTAAGTGGTGAGTGTTCATTTATGATTAGTAACTTTTGGCACACCAAATGCTTGAGTCCCTCTTAGCCGTTTGTTTGGAAAACTGATTGTGCTAAGAAGGAATCTTGATTTATTGTAGAATTAAGTTTGTATTATAAATGATTGGCCACATTTACAAGTATTGCTATTGTAATCAATCTTAATACCCTCCTTTTAAGTGATGTATCTTGTGTGAATAATCTTGGTACATCAAATACTAGATTCCCTTTAGACCATTTACTTGAAAAACTGATTGTGCTAGTAAAGAATCTTGATTTATTGTAGACAATATTGGTACCACAAATTATTGACCATACTTATAAGTGTCGGCATTATCTAAAAAAAGTAATTAAGAAAACTGAAACAATTGTATGTTTAACTTATAACGAACTTTTAATATTTAATCTTTTGATTAGAATGTCCCTTGTGTGTGGATTTCAATTGAATGATAAATACGTTTAGATTATACTTATTCGATATACCAAGAGCGGATCTTAACCTTGGCAACCTTTTAAGAGGGGAATTGGGTAAATAGAGGAGTTATATGGTAGATTGTAATCTTAGGTTCCATTTTTTATTTTTTTCAATTAGACGTCTTGATAGATAAGTTTAGTTTTTTCATTTACTTTCTATTTTTTGTTGCTTAGTATTTTGCTCTTTAATTTCAAGTTATTTTAGTTAATTCTAGATAATTGTTTGGATAAATTGAAAGTTGTGCTTAGTTAGTAACTAATAGTTATAATCATATTTCTTTGTGGGACGAAACTCTTACTCAAATCTAAATTACTTGTTGACCCATACTCTTACGGTTTGTCTATTATCTAGCATAATATGACGGGTTTGAGGGAGAAAGAGAGATGAAAAGATAATATTATTTTTCTATAATTGACCGTATGAAAAAAATGTATTGGCTATACAATACATATGTAAATATCTTTAGATATCCGTGTTTTCTTTAATTTATTCAATACACATTAATGGAGCCCACTTATAATTAAAGATATGAACAAGTATCCTAATGAAAAATGTCAATAATTAGAGTCGGATGAAATTACCATTTTTTCCTTTTCAATTATTTTATTTCTTATTATCCCAAATACGTATAATGTATAATTTCACTTGGTTAGAAGAGTCATAATTCAATAAAGCATATTATTGAATACTTAACATTAAGATTTAATTATTCAATTAATCGTAACTAAATTAGGTAATATTAACTATTAAATCAATAAGAGTCATGATTTCAATATCTATAAAAGTATATTCTCTGTATCCATGAAAGTATACTACTAAACTACCAAACTATTGATATCAATCTAATAGATCATAATATTGTACTTTTTAATAGATCAAATAATATAATTCGTAAATATGAATTCATTATTTATTTCACGACTAGAATACATATTTCTAATTATACATTTGTGATTTTGTTTACTATTATCTAATTTTTTTAGTTTTCATCAGAATTTGATTATTTTTTTATCAGTTCTTTGAAGAGTTCACATATTATTTTTATTTTAAACTTGAAGATCAAGCTTTAAGCTTCTTGGTAAAGTTAAGTATAATATGTATTCAAACAATAAGTTGAGCAAGGGCCTGAATGTGCAAATAGTAGGAAAGCAACTAAATAAAGTTAGTAGCTTTTAAAATATCAACAATATGAATATACCTCAAGTTCTACTATATGAACATCATCTTTTTAATCTTATATGTATGTTCATTTTAATTTTCTTTCTTACTAATTAAAAATTAAAGTAATATTTGGTTGGAAATAATAAGTAAGATTGGGATGTAATTATTAATCGGACAATACAAATGATCAAGTTTTAAGGTAACTTAAGAAGTTATACTCTTGACAAGATTATGACTAATAGTTTGAAAATCCCATTAAATTGTGGCTGCAACATAATATATTGGAGTTTACCTTAGAGGAAGATCTACAAGATTAAACTCAATACTTGGAAGAAGAAATAACTGCAAAGTGAATAAGATCTACATGCCAAAACTAAACACTTGGAAGAAGAAATGACCAAAAAGTGAATCAAAATGTGAAGTGGTTACCAGTGTTGGATTTGGTACCAGAAAAAATTAGTTTCATTTCAAACCTCAAAACTTCATTAGAGAGAATGTAATATCTTAACTGAGGGAAAAAGTTGAGAAGTTGATATTGATGATATGATCTTACTTACTCACTCTTGGGATTATATATTGTTTGATCCTTCTTTAGGAAATATTTCTGGTGTATCTACTATATGCAAGTCTTGTTGTATTATAATTGATGGTTGTGAAGTTTTAGTTGATTTGATTGTGATGCCAATAGACCAATTTGATATGATCTTTCGCATGGACTAGTTGTGCAAATATTCAACTATGGTTGATTGTCATAGAAAGAAGGTCACTCTCCACTTTAAAAATGGATATATGGTCTTGTATCAAGTTGGTTTTAATCCCACGAGGCCTAGTCCTCTTTTGAGAGCATACATTGGTGGAAAAAGGAAATTAGAATGTTATGAGAGTCTATTTGCTATCGATGGTGAAATGGGAATCGCATATCAATACTAGTGAATATCAATGGTTAGTAAATTTTCAAATATTTTCTTGAATATTTACTTGGACTACCACCTAATAGGGAAAACGAATTCTGTATTGACCTAATTCTTAGAGCTTAACCAGTCTTCTTTTTTGCTTACTGTATAGCTCCTACAGAGATGGCTGAATTAAGAAAGCAACTTGATGACCTATTATCTAAAGGGTTCAATAGGAGCACTACCTCATCATAGGTTGCTCTAGTTCTTTTTGCCAAGAAAGCTAATGGTACACATGTAACGACCAGACTTTTTCGGACTGTTAACTACTTACATTCTTATCTTTAAAAAAATTTAGATGCTAAAAATTCATGACAATTTTTTTTATGCTTTTATTTCTTTTTTAAGAGATTAATATTCATAACTAACAATTTACTTAAATTTTGAAAACAAGTAAATACTTCTCAATGGTTAAGAACCCTTTATTTAAATTTGATTATAAACTTTTTATTAAGGTGATTTAAATAATGCACAACCATAAAGGGCTCCCAGGTGAGGAGGGGGGTCACATACGGACAACATAAGTCCCAAGCTCTCCTTAGATAGTTTAGGTCTTTTTGAGAGAACCCCTTTATTTTGCATTTATTTAAATCAAAATATTTTCTCTTTTAGATCTCAAAAAAATGTTTGTTTAACTTCTATTAAATCGAAATATATTTTTCAAGTTCAATTTGATTAAATCATACATTACGAAATAAAATGCCAACTTATAAGTACGTTTTCAAACAACATCAAGCTTACATAACTGAAATCATTTGTCAATAATAAGAACATATGCAGAAGAAATTTTAATGGTGATATTCCATTGCCTATGCCTCACATCATCCCCACCTCAATTCCAGCTAATGCATCAATCAAATCAGAGGTTTCTTTCCTTTGATACCTATAGCATGGATACTCATAAAATGTGAGCTTTTACTCAGTAAGTACAATGAAATTCTCACAAAATATTTTACTTATGAACAAATAATTCTCTCTTTTTTTTTTTTGAAAGTCCAGTTATGTTATTTTATGAAATCATTACTATACGCTTTATTATAAGATATTATATTATGATTTTATCTCATTTTTGATTGTAAAGTCTTTTATATTTCTTATGGGCCTTGGTGTACGTACCGAGTGTGCAGTACCGAATGGGGAATTAGGGGAGCGACCTATCTGAAAACACCCACGGTCATAATCTTAACATACTTTTCCTCAGGAATCCTCGCTTAGGGGAGATCGGTCTTATTTTCCCTCAGATATCCTCACTTAGTGGAGGTTGGTACGACATCTTTAAATTCTTTATCTTATTTAGTCTTTTCTTAATATGAGTGGGTATGCTTCAATAAACTATATTCAACTATCATAGCATTTCCTTTGTTAAAGTATGTTGAAGTATGATAACATTGTAAAGTAAGCATACATCATTTTTTTTTATAGCATAGGAAAAAGTATCTTAATAAGCATATATTGTACATAAGCCATACAATAATAATATAAAGGCAAGTTAATACATAAAATTAATTCAAACATATCATACTGCAAATATGAAACATTTTCAACCATCCATGCCATAGGTGAAATTGTACTTACCTCATAATACGATTGTCCTAGTTCCACTTATTAATTACGTATGTCTAGATCGAAGTTTTCCCTGATGTATACATACTCTATTTGTTAGAGAAATTTAAAGTGGCTTTATACTGTTTTTTTTTTTAACTTCTAATTACTTAGTTGGCTTAAAACGTTTAAGACTCAGTCTTGATCCAGCATAAAAGTTCACGTTTGAGAAACAATGTCATGTTATATTCATTAACTAATTTATACTTTCACTTAGATGGATGAGATTTGACTCTCCTTAATCTTGATCATAGTGATCTTTTTAATCTATCAATAATTTGGTTATTGATCGCGCTTTTTAGGCCTATCACTAAACTTAGGCAAAATACAATTAGAGGCATACATTACTTATTTCCTAGAATTGATTTCATAGCTTAAATTTAAGTAAATCTTTTCTTATCCCAATTAGAGATCTAAAATAAATTTTTTTTTATTCTTATACCAAATTTCCAACCCAATATTTCAAGTTTTATAATCTATATGTTTACCCAAAATCTTAAGATTTCTAACATTTATGCCCTATAATGGTAAATATTGAGTTATATTTTATTTTTTTGTTAAAGATTTTTCATTTATTTACTTTTACACTTTAAAATAGTCTTAAAATTGCCTAAAATAACTTTCTCACATATTTGACCCATATTTTGTCAAAATTACACCTTTGACCAAAATACTCAAAAATTTTGCATTTTAGTCCTTCTAACTTTTGAGCAAACGTCTTTAATTTTTCGAAAGCATTTCTAATGGGTAAAAATCTATTCTTAAGGATCTAAGTCTAAATCGTTAAGCTTGGTTTATTTTCATGCATATTTTATTTTAGGGTCTTACACTTAAAAATCTTCCACTTTTTGTGTTTCGTCATTTTGATTTTACTATTATTATTATTATTTTGCATTTATTATTATGAAGTATTCATATTTAGAGGCTTAAGAAATCAACAGAATAAGTCTAAATGTAATATAAATTATATAACTTCTAAAATAGTTCAAATATGTTATTACCTATTTATTCTTTTATATAATCTATTTAAACATATAACAAGCAAAGTGAGGGAATAAATACCTTCCAAAGTTAGATCTTCTTTTTTCTGTCTCCACCACAAAATTAAGTGCTTTCTTCTCTTGATTATAATTCTAAATTTCTAGAGTCAATGAGTAAAATAGCTCTTGTGGATTTGGAAGAAAGTGAGGTAGAAAGAGATTTTTTTGTTTTTTGAGAAAGAGTAATTGGAAATTTAAAGATAGTTTTGGCTAAGTAATTGAAAGGTTAAGTATGGATTTGAATTGCCAAATGAATGATCTATTTAAAGGCTATCCATAGAAGCCATCCAATAATACATACTTTCACATTCTATTAAATAATCCAAGCATCATTATTATCAATTTGTCAATATATCTTCTTTTCCTACTCCATTATCTTATCTTTTACTTTATTTTATTTTAGTGTTTACTCATCCACTACTTTTGTCTCTCATCTTTCTTCATTTTCAATTATTTGGAATCCAATACCACTAGCTCCCAAAGAAAGTCTCCATTATATTAATCTTTTTTATACCTTTTGAATTATTTTGGAGACAAAAGTTACTAATTAGTTTTGTCTATGTCTTCCACTTTGAATTATGGCCACTAATTTCCAAAGAACATTTCCATTATAATTTTCCTTTTTTCCTACCTTTTGAATTACCCACAAACTTTATCCCTTTCCACACGTTTAAAGTTATTACCTTCATAAGGTAAAACTTTACTACTCTTTATCTTTTTCTATAACTTATTTTTCATCCTTAGATTGATTTGTCTACTTAATTCTTTGTATTCTTAAATCCTAGGTATTCAAATTATGGCATGGTACTATTTTGGTGCAACCATTAACTTTAAGTTATAAAATGTAATAATTTTAATGTGACATAAACATGTCACATTTTTAATTAGGTTATATCGATGTACATAATATAATTATTGTAAAATCAATTTATTATTAAGGAAAACTAACTTAGAATTTCTAAGTTAAAACAAGGATTAGCTATTATTTTCTCACATTATAAAATTTAATATTAAAATAATACTACACATAATTTCAAGTATTTGTGAATGCAAACTTATTAAAATTTGACATTAAGTTTATAATAATTCTACTAATATTGCAAGTCTAAGGATTCTTAGGGGGTTATAATCTCCCCTATTTATAAAATTTTCATCCTCAAAAATTAGAATATTCTTGGTACTTTTCCTTCATCTCTTCTTCTCATTCCCAAGTAGCCTCTTCTATCTTGTGGTTTCACCCTAATACCTTAACTAAGAGTCCTTTCTTCACGAGCCAAAATCTTCACCGGTTTCTCCTCGTATATCAAGTCCGCATGAACTTCAACAGGTTCATGCTTCAATACATGTGATGGGTCTGAGATGTATTTCTTCAGCATGGATACGTGGAACACATTATGCACTGATGCTAGTTTAGGCAGTAAAGCCAACTTATAGGCTAATTTGCCAATACGTTCTAAAATTTTGTATGGTCTAATGCATCTTGGACTCAATTTTTCTCCCTTTCCAAACTACATAACTCCCTTTATTGGTGCTATTTTGAGAAAAACTGTGTCTCCCACTTGGAATTCTAACGGAGTTCTCCACTTATCTACATAGCTTTTCTGTCTACTCTGAGCAGTTTCCATCCTTTTCCTAATCTTTTGTATAGCTTCAGTGGTTTCCTTTATGAAATCAGTGGTTTCTAAATGTTTCTCCCCTGATTCAAACCAATGGATTGGGGATCTACATCTTCTTCCATAAAGTGCTTCATAAGGTGCTGCCATGATTGAGGCCTAGTAGCTGTTATTGTAGAAGAACTCTATCAGTGGAAGCTTTTTATTCTATGCTCCTTTAAAGTCCATGACGCATGCCCTAAGCATATCCTCCAAATTTTGGAATTTCAATTGGTTGTAATTCTCTAGCAGGCCTCTTGTGTTCATTCCATTCCACCAAAAGTGTTCCCTTAGTTCCTTATACATCTTTGTCGCACTAGGATGGACAGAATAAGGGGTCTAGCGTGCCTCAAAAAGGATCTAATTCTTCATTTTGGCATCATTGGGTATGCATAATCTACCATTTAGTTTGAGAATTCTGTCAGTAGAGAGACTAAACTCGGTCGGTTTTCTTTTTGCAATGTCTTCTTTAATTTGAGCTAAGACAGGATCGAGCTCTTGGATTTCCTTCATATTCTCGAAAATGTTTGGTTTAAGAGTTAATATAGATAATTTACCTATTATTAACTCTAAACAGATACTATTTATATCCTCTTATAAGGGTTAGACAAAGCTTTTATTGACATTAGTGTTGAAGTAGTTATATGCTTAGTGCATCTGCAACCCTATTTGCCTTACTCGGGTGGTACAAGGTTTCATAATCATAATCCTCCACTAACTCAAGCCATCTACGTTGCCTCATGTTCAACTCTTTCTGAGTAAATATGTACTTCAGGCTTTTATGATCGGTGTAGATTCGACATTGAGCCCCATATAAGTAGTGTCGCCAAAGTTCGAGAGTGAATACTACAGCAGCAAGTTCTAGATCATGAGTTGGATAGTTTTTCTCGTTCTCCATTAATTGTCGAGAACCATATGCTACGACCTTTCCATTTTGCATTAGTACTGCTCCTAGTCCCAGCTTCGATGCCTCACTATAAATGTCGAACTGCCGTTCGTTTGATGGGATGGTAAGTATAGGTGCACTAGTAAGCCTATTATTCAACTCTTGGAAGATTTCTTCACACTTCTCCATCCATTCGTATTTCTTTCCTTTTTTTGTAAGGGCTGTGAGAGGAGCAGTGAGCTTTGAAAATCCTTCTACAAATCTTCGGTAATAGCCAGCTAATCCCCAAAAGCTCCTCACTTCAGTCATGGCTTTGGGTGCTGGCCAATTGTTCACTGCCTCTATATTGGAAGGATCTACGACAACTCCTTCCTTTGCAACCATATGTCCAAATAAATGGACTCGGTCTTGCCAGAATTCACACTTAGAGAATTTGGCATAGAGGCGGTGTTCCCTTAACTTCTGCAATACGAGTTTGAGGTGTTGTTCATGTTCCTCTTGAGACCTTGATTAAATCAAGATATTATCGATAAAGACTATGACAAATTTGTCCAAGTATTCCTTGAACACTCTATTCATCAAGTCCAAAAATGTCGCAGGAGCATTGGTTAGCCAAAAAGACATCACTAAGAACTCATAATGCCCATATCGCATTCGAAAGGCAGACTTTGGAATATCACTCTCTTTAATTCTCAGTTGACAATAGCCCGATCGCAAATTGATCTTTGAGAAAACTGTAGCTCCTTTAAATTGATCGAACAAGTCTGCTATCCTTGGCAAGGGATATTTATTCTTTATGGTCACCTTATTCAATTCTCTATAGTCGATGCAAATTCTAAATGTTCCATCCTTCTCCTTAACAAATAGCACAGGTGCGCCCCATAGTGAGTGACTTTGTTGGATGAAACCCTTGTCTAACAACTCTTGTAGTTGAGTTTGTAGCTCTTTAAGCTTAATAGGTGCAATCCTATAAGGTGCTTTGGAAATAGGGGCAGTACTAGGTAGTAATTCAATCTCAAAAGAAATTTCTTACGTAGTAATTCAATCTCAAAAGAAATTTCTTACTCTGGCGATAGTCCTGGCAAATCATCAGGAAACACATCAATGTACTCCTTGACGATGATTATATCTTCTGGCCTCTTCTTTTCTTCTTTACTATTATCTAGAGTATTAGCTAGATATCCTAGACACCCGTTACTCAACATTTTTCTTGCTTTTATTGTTGAGATCATCACTCTAGATTGTTTCTTAGTATCTCCATTATAAGTGAGCTTTTGTTCTCCTAGAGGTTTGAACGTGATCCTTCGACTTCGACATTTAATGTTAGCATTATACTTTCCTAAGAAGTCCATTCCTAGAATGACATCATAATCAATCATTCCTAGGATGAGTAGGTCAGCATACAGCTCCCTAGTAGCTATAATTATTGGAACATGTCTTATCCAATAATTTGTTGTCAAAGTTTCACCTGATGATAGAGCTACATATAAAGTTCTAGTCATTCTATCACTATTCTAAGCCATTCTTTTGGCAAACACATGTGACACAAAACAATGCGTTGCACAAGAATCAAACAAGATATATGCATTTTGAGTGGTAACAGACAGCTGACCTATGACTACATTAGAAGTTCCCACATCTACATTCTCCCTCATAAAGGTGTAGACTTGGGCAGTGGTTTCTGGAGGTGCCTTCAATCTTCCTTCACCAATCTGGGGTCCTTCAAGTTTGATCTGCATATTGTGAATTTGAGGTCCTCTTGGCTTAGATGTGGTTGGCAGGTTAGCTTGATTCTGTTTACTGTAGCAGTTCTTAGCATAATGACCCTTCTTGCCACAGAGGTAACAGGTGTTTAAGCCAAGGCGACATTCTTCAGGGTGTTTCTTCCCACACTTAGGACATGGTGGAAATTCTACCTTGGGCTTCTTTTGCTATTGGGGTTCTCCTTTTTGATTTCTTTGGCTACCAAAGTTATTCATTCTCTTCTTTCCACTATAATTATTGTGGTTGTTATTGTTGCTAATCTGGATCTTGTTATGGCCAGATTAACAAGATCCAGATTGGGTCCCAAATCGTCTTTGGTTGTTATCTTGATTCGGTTTAGCTTGCCCACGTTGGTTCTTCTTTGATTCGAAATATTTTTGTCGTTCTTCCTTGGCTTGGGCAAGATGATATTCTGCTCTGAGTGCCCTTCCAACACATTCTGCAACTGTAGTTGGTAGTTTGTCACCACCATCAATGACAACTACTAATTCAGGGCAAAACATTTCAAGCATCCTCCTTACTCATTCCTCTTCAGTGGGTACCAAATAAGGACACAGTCTTGCAAGTTGGTCGAACTTTCGTACAGCCTCGGTGACTATCATATTCCCTTGTTCGATGTTAATGAATTCATTTTGCTAGGCCCGTATCGCTATATGATTATAGTATTTTTGGTTGAATTCATGGATGAAGTCATTCCCCGACATTTCTCTGACGTTTCTTCTCATTTTCACTGTCTCCCACCAATATTATGCATCTTTCTTCGAGACATAAGACACACATAACATCTTTTCATGGTCATTAAGGTTCATAAAATCTGGGATGATTTGGATTGACGATAACTATTCTTCGGCCACCAAAGGATCCGTCGATCCTTCATAAAGTGGTTCTTAGTGCTCGACACATGGATAAGATATTACAGATTCTGGCTGTAGTATTAGTTCTTCCTCTTGTGGAAGAGATTCTTAATTGTCCACTTGAGGTTCGACCTTCTCTTGGCATTGTTGCCTTAGTTGCTCTCGAAAGTTCCTTATCTCCTCTTCTTGAGATTGGAGTCATTGTTGCAAGTTAGCTATAAGATTACTAAGTTTGGGTGCTTCGGGTGCATTTAATAGACTGGCTCGCGGTCTTCCTTTTCCTCTTGCCATTTTTTTTTAGTTGACTCCTATTAGTTCAAGTTATTATTAGTTATCTCGACTTCGATTATGAGGAAAAAAGAAAAATTTAGTAATAAGACATATAATTATATTATTTCATTAATTAAAGTACAAGATAAGAATATATAAACATTTCTAGTCTACTCTATATTTAATCTCTTCTATTAGTGTTTGAAGGTTCGGTAGGGTTTCCTTCTGGATCCTCTTCTGGTTCCTCTTTAGAGTCTTCCTCATTGTCATTAGTGTGTCCTTGTCCGGTGGGTATGGTTCTCTCTGCATCTATTCGTGGTCATACCCTTCTTTGCTCTTCTTCTAGGTTTCCTTGTTGGGAAGGTGTTCTTGTAGCATTCCTGCGAGATGATCCTTTAGCAATACTCTGTTCTATTTCTCTTTGATATTCCTCTTCTGCATAAATTGCCTTTGAACTAATGCGTTCAAGATTCATATCAATAAGTGGGTTCTGCATCTGTCTTTGGATATGATTTGGGACTCCATTCTAATAGGTCATAAGCAAAATACTATTAGGCCACCTCAGTGGGAATAAACGAACAACTTCCTCAGAAAAATAAATGTTATATTCTTCCATAGATTCGCCTGGCCCCGTAGGAATACTTCAGCCTTTACCTATTCCAGAATTGATTTGGGACGAGATCATAATGGATTTTATGACTAGCTTACCTTAAACTTTGAGGAAGAATGATGCGATTTTAGTGATAGTCGATCAGTAAAAGAAGACTGCTCACTTTATATCAATCAAAGTGGCTATTCACTTACCTAACTTAGTAAGCTCTATATAGAAAATGTTATTCGCTTGCATAATAGGGTACCTTTGAGCAAACTTTTTTATGAAGATTGAAGATTTACTTCTTAGTTTTGGGTAGCCTTATAAAAAAATTTTGGAACACAGTTAAACTTAGTACAACTCATCACCCTAAGAAAGATGGCCAATCTGAAAGAAGTATTCAGATTTATGAGGACAGGCTTCGTTCTTGTATATTGGATTTTGATGAAAGCTTGGATGATCACTTGTCATTAGTGGAATTTTCTTATAACAACAATTACTAAACTAGTATGGGTATAGTTTTATATGAGGTATTTTATAGTTAGCATGTAGATCACCCTTGTATTGAGTAGAACATGAAGAGCGTATCACTTTTAGACTAAAATTGATTAAGGAAACTACTGAGAAAATAAAAGATATTTAGGAAAGTCTGAGAGAAGTTCATAGTCGTTAGAAAAGTTATGTAGATCCTAAAAGACACGAGAGAGAGTTCGAAACTGGCAATTATGTATTTTGGAAAGTAACTCCAAGGCATGGTATTACAAGATTTGAAGTTTAAGTGAAAAGTAGCTCCAAGATATATTAGCCCCTTCGAGATCAATAAGAAAATTGGACTAGTATAGCTTATTGTTTTAACCTACCAGCACAGTTGAATCATGTATATATCGTGTTACATGTATCGATGCCGAGGAAGTATATAATAGATCCATCACATGTCATTCAGTATGTATATGTATTGATTCAAGAAGATGCGTCTTATGAGGAGCAACTTGTTCACATTCTTGGCAGAGAGTTAAAAATACTTGGTAAGAAGGAAATACAATTGGTCAAGGTACTCTAGGAATATCACATATAAGATAACACGACTTGAGAACTTGAGTCCGAGATGTATAAGAAATACCTTTATTTATATAATTTTTAACTTGAAGTTGTGCTTTAATTTCTCATGTGTATTGTAATTTTCAATTGTATTCAAATTTTGGGACGAAATTCTTTTAAGAGGGAAGGATGTAAAAACCCGATTTTTTAAAAGCATAAAAATGTAATTTTGTCCAAGGGTATTCAGGTAATTGCACATTTTTGGAATTTAAAACTAATAATATCTGAAATAAACTTAAATTGAATGTAAGTTTAAGTTCATTTAGGCAAAAGTATAAAAAAAATTTGAAAATAGGGAACAAAAAGCAACTTTTGGAGGGTGTAATTTTAAGAAATTTTAGAAAACTGGGTACAAACATAATTTACGAAATAGTGCAAGGCCAGTTAGATTTTGACATGTGGCCTATAATTATAAATATTGCCTTTAAATCTTTCTAGCTTCTCTCTTTCTTCACCCAATACCCTCGGAGCTCTCAAACACCAAGTCCTCTGCCATCAAGTCTAGTCATCCTACCATTGCGCTCCATTGTTGACGTGCTAGCTCACAACCACCGCCATAAGCTGACGAAGGATTACCATCCCTTCTTGCTCCACCTCGCACTATCAAGCTCGACAAATCACGCCCAATAGCCATGAGTTTCCACAACTCTATAAGCCATTCGATGAAATCAATGCTAGTCGCTGGTTGAAAGAGCAAGCTCACGCACGAGCTTCGACCTGTTCTAGACTATTTACATTGTTCAGAGTTTTTTCTTGAGCATTAAACTATGTACAATCTTCGAGCTAGATGTTCTGAGAGTTAAACTTGATTATGGTAGGTGTTTAGGATTTTTATGTTGTTCTTTTTTGTTTTTCTTTCTTTTTTGTTTAACTTGAGGACTAGCAAAAAGTTAAGTTTAAGAGTATTTGATGTCCTCATATTTATACATTGTTTGTATATCTTTTCTACCTTAATTCCGTGCTTAATTGTCTCTTGTAAAAAATTTTATCTTTAACTTATCCTATTTTGTTTAATTGAGTAGGTAAGGAAGTATTGATAGAAAAGAGAGTTGAAAGTGACACTTTTCTAGAATAATTGGAGAAGAAAAATATGAAGAAATAAAGTTCATATAGCCCAATTCATTCTCTAAGCCCAAGTGACCAAATAGTGATACAGTTGAATCACTTAGGATACCGAAGCAAAGTCATGTATAGAGCTAGCACGTGAACAAAGTCGTTTATATACTAGTTTTTATAGTATGTGCCTAATGCACATACCCGTTAATAATTAGATTACTATTTGGAAAACATTATGGTAGTTATTAGTTAATAATTGTAGAAAATTGTGAGGAAAAAAAATATAATGGTATTATAGTACGTGGCTCTATTTAAAAAAAAAAAGAAGAAGAAAAAAATATATAAAGGAACCTCCCAAAAATAGATAAATAAATAAAAAATACGAAAATTGAAACAAGATTACATGTAAAATGAACACAATATATATAAATGATATTGATAATAAAAAAAGAGTTTCGGAAAAAATTGCAAATAAGTTGAAAATTAGAAGAAAGGAATATGTAACCAAAAAAAAGAGTATTAGCAGCTCACTATTTATAACATCTTAGGCTTGGCCCAAAAATGTTAAAGGATCGGTGTTCCCATTCAGATAAAGCTAAAGAAATTCATGCGCTTTATCATGAATGCTGTCGCTCAGAGAAGAATTGAGGTAAGAGGTTATATTTAATGCACTTTTGACGACGCTAAAGAGTAAAATAAGAAAATTATATAGTATTTGACAAAGTATTAAAATAATAAAATATTAATCATGCAGATGGAATAAAGCTCTTCTCCCTAGGTAGATTCCTTTTTCTATAATAGTAATAGATGAGTGTGGTGACTCGCGCTTTTGTTGCAGGTCATATTAAATTATAGTATTGGTAAAATAAGTTAATATACGTAATATAATTAATTATTATACTGTACAAATAATTATTTATGAAATATTACTTATATTATTTTCAATATGTCATAACTATTTATTAAAAGATGATATTTGTTTATAGAGTACTAAACTATTGTTTAAAACATTACAAAATGTTGTTGTAATAAAAAAGATTGATTATCCATTTCAAAGCTTTTGTTTTTCTTCTTTTTCTTGTTGTTCTTCATGACAGTTAAAAATAATAATAATTTTAGAATAGGAAAAAGGAATCAAATAGAATTATGTGCTTATTTAAAGAAAGGAAAGATAGTGACTTTTTTTATTCAAATAAAAAATATTTATTTTTTAGTAATTACTTGATTGATTTTCATTTTTCTAATCATTCTATTGATATTGTTTATGATCTGAAATTGAAGAAATATATTATGAGTTAATCAATGAATGATATATTATATGTTCTATTAAGTTAAATATAAATCGATAGAAATTTTTTACCTTTTGGTAATTTTCTTTGGATGAGGTGTTTTTAGATTTAATAGTATGGCAAGTATTATTTCTGTTTCCAAGATAGTCATTGATGTAACGACCCGATTTTTCAAACCATTAACCACTTATATTTTTAGCTTACTTATAAAATAAATTAGAAATTGAATATTCATGACAATTTTTTTTATACTTTTATTTCTTCTTAAGAGATTTATATTCATAACTAACCATTTATTTAATTTGATAATTTTGAAAATAAGTAAAATGCTTCTCGATGGTTAAGTACTCTTTATTTAAATTTTTTTGTAAACTTTTTCTTAAGGTGATTCAAATAATGAGCAACCATAAAGGGCTCCCAAGTGAGGAGAGGGGGTCACATACGGACCACTTAAGTCCTAAGTTCTCCTTAGATAGTTTAGGTCTTTTTGATAGAACCCCTTGTGTTTTACATTTATTTAAATCAAAACATTTTCTCTTTTAGATCTTTTGAAAAATATTTGTTTAAATTCTATTCAATTGAAATACATTTTAAAGTTCAATTTAATAAAACCATACAATGCAAAATAATATCAAGCTTACATATTTAATATCATTTGTCTCATAATAAGAACATATGAGGAAGTAATTTTAATGGCAGTATTTCATTGCCTATGTCTCGCATTCATCCCCGCCTCGATTCTGGATAACCCATCAATAAAATCAGAGATTTCTTTCCTTTAGTACCTATAGTATGGATACTCATAAAACATGAGCTTTTGCTCAGCAAGTGTAATATAATTCTCATAAAACATCTTATTTATAAATAATCAATCTTTTATGAAAGTCTGGTTATGTTATTTTATGAAATCATTATTTTATGCTTTATTATAACATATTGTATCATAATTTTATCTCATTTTTTATCACAAAGTTTTTTATCTTTCTTATTGGCCCTGGTATACATACTGAGTGTGTACTACCGAATGGGGAACCAATGGAATGACCTAACTAAAAATACTCATGATCATATTCTTAACATACTTTTTCTCGGGAATCCTCGCTTAAGAGAAGTCGATCGTACTTTCCCTCGGATATTCTCACCTAGTGGAGGTTGGTACAACACCTGTAAATTCTTTATCTTATTTAGTCTTTTATGAACATGAGTAGGTACAGTTCAATAATATACCCAAACTTATATTCCATTATCATAACATTTCCTTTGTTAAAAAAGTATGCTGTAGTATTTTTACATGATAATATTGTAAAGTAAGCATACATCATTTTTATAGCATAGAAAATATATCTATATAAGCGTACATTATACATAGGCCATATAATAATAAAATAAAGGTAAGTTAATATATGAAATGATTTCAAACATATCATACTACAAACATGAAATATTTTCAAACCATCTATGCCATATGTGAAATTGTATTTACCTTGTAATATGATTGTCCTAGTTCTGATCATTAATTAATTACGTCTAGGTCAATATTTTGTCGTGAAGTATACATACTCTATTTGTTAGAGTAATTTAAAGTGGATTTATACTTTTTTTTTTAACTTCTAATTACTTAGTGGGCTTAAAACAACTAAGACTCCGTCTTAATCAAACATAAAACTTCATATTGGAGAAACAATGTCATGTTATATTCATTGACAAATTTATACTTTCAACTTAAATGGATGAGATTTAATTCTCCTTAACCTTTATTATGGTGATCTTTTTCATCTATCAATAATTTGGTTATTGATTTGATTAATATCATCCTAAATTAGTTAAGTTTCCTTAGTTATTTCTTTTCATCAAATATTTTGAATTATTCTTCATTAATTTCTTTATTCGTAATTAAGGGTCATAATATGATAAGTGAATCAAATATACTAACAACTACACAGATTTAAAATCTAATATCATATTTGCACTATATATTATTAGGCATAGATCACACTTTTTAGGCCCATAACTAAACTTAGACTAAATACAATTAGAGACATATATAATTTGTTTCCTATAATTGATTTCATGTGTTAAATTTAAGTAAATCTTTTCTTATCACAATTAGAGATCTAAAGTAAAGCTTTCTATTTATTCTTATACCAAATTTCCAACCCAAAATTTCAAGTTTTGTAATTTATATTTTTGCCTGTAATATTAAGATTTCTAATGTTTATACCCTCTAATGCTAAATATTGAGTTATAGCTTATTTTTTATTAAATTTTTTTCCTTTATTTACTTTCACACTTAAATATAATCATAATAACTTTCTCACATATTTGACCCATATATTGTCAAAATTACACTTTTGACTCAAATACTCAAAGTTTTAGTATTTTAGTCCTTTCAACTTTTGAACAAACAACTTTAATTTTTGGAAAGCATTTTTAATGAGTAAAAATATGTTCTCAAGGATCTAAGTCTAAATTATTAAGCTTGGTTCATTTTCATGTATATTTTATTTTAGGGTCTTACACTTAAAAATCTTCCACGTTTGTGTTTAGTTATTTTTATTTTACTATTATTATTATTATTTAGCCTTTATTATTATGAAGTATTCATATTTAAAGGCTTAAGAAATCAACAAAATAAGTCTAAACATAATATAAATAATATAACATCTAAAGTAGATCAAATATGTCATTACCTATTTATTTTTTTGTAGAATCTATTTAAACACATAAGAAGCAAGGTCAGGTAATATTTACCTTATAAAGTTGAATCTTCTTTCTTACGTCTCCACTACAAAACTAGGTGCTCTCTTCTCTTAATTATAATTCTTAATTTCTGGAGTCGATTGGTAAAATATTATAGCTCTTGTGGATTTGAAAGAAAATGAGGTAGAAAGAGTTTTTTTTTTTAAAAGAAAATATAATTCAAAAAATGAAGATAGTTTTGGCTAGGTAATTAGAAGGTTAAGTACGAATTTGTAATTGTCAAATGAAGGATCTATTTATATGCCATCCATATGAGGTATCCAATTATACACACTTTCACATTTCATCTAATAATCCAAGCACCATTATTACTAATTTTATCAATATATCTTCTTTTACTACTCTGTTACCTTATCTTTTGCTTTATTTTTCACTCATCTACTACTTTTGTCTCTAATCTTTCTTCTTTTTCAATTATTTGGAATCTAATACCACTAGCTCCCAAAGAAAGTCTCCACTATATTATTTTTTTTTATACCTTTTGAATTATTTTGGAGACAAAAGCTACCAATTAGTTTTTTCAATATCTTCCAGTTTGAATTATGGCCACTAATTTCGAAAGAATATTTCCATTATCATTTTTCTTTTTCTACCTTTTGACTTATTTTAGAGACAAAAGCTATCAATTAGTTTTGTCTATATTTTCCTTTTTTTAGAATTACCTACTAAATTTATCTCTTTCCTTTTCTATTCTACTAATTTAAAGTTAAAACCCCCCTAAAATAAAACTTCACTATTCTTCATCTTTTTCTACAACTTATTTTCCACCCTTAGATTGATTTGTCTACTTAATTCTTTACATACTTAAATCCTAACAATTCAAATTATGGTACAGTACTATTTTGGTGCAACCATTAACTTTAGTTTATAAAATGTAACAATTTTTAATGTGACATAAACATGTCATATTCTTAACTAGGTTATATTGATGTACATAATGTAATCTTTGTAGAATTATTTTATTATTAAGGAAAACTAACTTCAGATTTCTAAGTTAAAACAAGGAATAACTATGGTTTTCTCACATAATAAAATTTAACATTAAAATAATACTATACATATAATTTCAAGGATTTGCAAACATAAACTTATTAAAATTCGACCCTAAGTCTATTAATAATAATTTTACTAAAGTTGCAAGTTTAGGGATTCCTAGGGGTTTACAATTGATGCTGGAAGGGATAATATGGCAGATTCATCATAATCAAATATTTTTAATACAATTGTATCAATTATTTTTCCTCTAGTTCTGAAATAAACTTGAAATATTTTTATTTGTCCGCATAACTGTTCAATTATTGGTGATAATATTGTTGGGTCAGCATAGCCTTCTTGTATTATCAATGTTGAACATGGTTTTTTTTACTTGAACTTGAGCTGCTTTTCTAAATATTGTTATTGTTGTGACACTTGTGTCATCTCAGGTCTGGTATTTAATTTGTACCTGTTGAGAAGATAAAGTAAAAAAATAATTACATATAAAAAAAATAAAAATAAATATTTTGATTAATGATTGATGATATAAATTATAATTTATTTTTATGAGCTTATTAAGTAAAAAAAATATTAATATAAATTATTTAATTATATTTTGTACTATGGAGTTAGAGTTGATGTGCGATGACCATAAGTGTCACACCACTATCCACTTCTCGCCTCGTGAACTTGTCTGGAATATTGGTGGCAAGAGTTATAATACCTGTCTTGATGTATTTTAAATTTAAATATTGTTGCCTTTATAGTGAATTTAACTCACTGAAAATGAATAAAATAAGATATTAGTGTATAATTATATTTTTATTCATATTATTTTTTTAACCTGTTGTGTCAAATAATCTAATTGATTTGATCCTGCAATTGTTTTTCTGTTTTGTATTTTTTGTTGCTCTGGTGGTTGCCTTTCTTTTAGAACAGAAGCTGAAAGACATTCGACGTGTTGTGTTATGTGTTGAAATTTAAATAATAGATTAATAGAAAAAATAATATTTAATGAAGATCAGTAAAATATGATATATTTTTCTATTTTATAATTCAGAAAAATGTATAAAATACTGATTACCTTGTCTTCAATGTATTGGCTTATGGTATGTCTATATTCATATAATATATTGTTGTACCTGTACTTGCAATATATGTATTATATAATTAAAATTTGTGAATATTATTATTTATTGATATAAAATGTGATTATTAATTGCCTAAATATTGTTTTACCATCATAATAGTAAAAACTGTTATGATTGGTTCTACTACAGTTCTAATAATATCTATATTAAAATTTTTTGTTATTTCTCCCTATAGAGTGATTTGTAGTTTTTCTCTCCTACAACGAAAATTAAATAATATTAAATTATGTTCAGTCTAAAAAATAAAATTATGTTTAATATGTGTATATTAGTAATAATTAAATCAATTATGTGATGTTTTGTATTATCAGTGTTCGTGTGATATCTGTTTCTTTTATTTCGTGTATTTCCACTAATATATCCAATAGAAAGGAAAAAAAATCAGACAAAAAAATTTAAATAATTATTAATAAATATTTTAAAATTATTGTTACAATTAATAATACTTGATAAAATATTATGGATATCTGTCCTTGATTGTAGTTAGTCAAAATTAACGAAATAAAATTTATGCATTGGAATATTTGTCGTTAAGAATGTTATCAAATTGAATAATATTGCTCTGGCGTAGCATCACATTATGTGGAACGATTTGATATTTTGGTTTATTGGGAGCTACATTGAAATTACTGATTTGGTACACTTCTTCTTCAGTTATTTTTTGTGAAGTATCATCCATATCTCGAGTTTTGATTATTCTATAGATTACTTCATGCTGCATTTCACAAACAATTATTTAATCATTCTATGATATTTAATGAAATTAAACATTAAAGCATATACATATAATTATATTAAATTATAATAAAGTTTGATATAAGGTAATTTAATATTATTTTTTATCTCATGATCAACTAAAATACAATTAAGACTTATTAGATGCCTAGTTGTGTAATCATTGTCGTGCCAGAGTTTACTAATATGAGCCTTAATTGTTCCATAAATTTTATTTACTTTAAAGGATAATATTAGTGTTGTCATTTTTTTTGGTTTAGTTGCAAAACAGAAAATTTCAACAAAAAAAAGTTATATTAGGAATATATAAGAATTTTATATATAGAAAATCAAAAGAAGTATATAAATATTTATATTGAAATAATATTTGAATTATGTTTAATTAATAGTCTAAATTATATACAAACATAATATTATGCAAAATTTCTTTACAGACTATATTTTTAATATGAGATGGATGTTTATTGATAGATTCATTTATTAATATATATAATCCTTTAGGAGTTGTTACTCAAGACAAAACTATGTATAATTGATTGTGTGTAAAGATTTTATTTTCTAAATAAATACCTATTTTATTTAGTGATTGTCCTTGACTTTTATTTACTGTCATTGCATAACAGGTTCTTACAGAAAACTGTCTTCTTTTTAATGTTAATACCCATATAGATTCATTTACAATCATTTTTATTCTTGAAATATATATTTTTTCAATGTCGTTATTTAAATTTATAAGTTAACCTTCTATAATTCTATTTGTTAATGTGTAATGATTAGTTTTGTTTTATTACATAATCTCATTGATTGATTTAAATTTTATAATAATATTATAGGAGTTCTAACTTTTAGATTTAGTTCATATGGTGGTATGCCATTAAAATTTAAAATATGTAAAAATTCTTAAGGATATAAGAGATTAAGCTCAATAGTGTTTTCGGTTGAGGCTATTATTATATTGTAACTATAATAGGTTTTTGATTTCTTAGGTATTAAAGATAGTATATATTTATTTATATCGTCAGTAGTTTTATTTTTTAGACTTATTATTACTCTCTATCATATATAATCAATATTATTTAAATTTTTATCAAAATCATCATATATTAATTCTGAAATTTTTTCAATTGAATTTAAATCATGATGTATGTATTTTTCTGATATTTTAATTCACATAGCATCTTTATTTTTAGGATCTTTTATTCATTCTGCAATATTATTTTCGACATTTAATATCCATTTAGAAAAATCTAAAATTTCATTTTTTTTCTGGTTCCATAGTATTTTGATTTTAATCTCGTATTTTCTATTAATGATAATAATTTAAAATGTGGCCATAAGTAAGAATTATTTATACATGCATTTATTATATCTTCCTTTATTCCAGCAGGAATAACAGGTTAGATTTGTTAAAAATCACCACCTAATATAATTATCATTCTACCAAAAGATTGGTCAAAATTTATTTCTTAAATCTTATAGTGTTTTGTCTAAGGCTTCAAAGCAGTGTTTATTATTCATGGGTACCTCATCCCATGACATTAATGATGTTTTTTCGATTAGTTTTGCTAACTGTGTTCCTTTTTTGATAGGACAAGTGGAAAATTTATATCTCAATAAAGGTATTTTAATCTTAAATGTGCATTTTTGCTTTTAGATAATAATAATGAAGCTATTTTAGATGATGCAACTGCTAAGATAATTTCATTATTCGATCTGATTTTTATAATAATTATATTCTATAAGTAAATTTTTCCAGTACCTCTATGTCCATAAACAAAAAATAAATTTTTTTTTTATGTAATGATTTTATAACTTGTTCATAAATATAGTATTGTTTATTATTTAAATTCTTTCTAAAATAGTGTTTTCGTGTCTTAATTTATTAATATCGTAGTCTAGTTCTTCCCATAAAAGTTTATTATTTAAATTATTAATTAACGTTCATGTTAGTAGAGGTAAATTAAAATTTGTTAGAGTTGAAGAATTTAAGTTTAATTGCTTTTCTAATTCATATAATACATAGATTCATTTTTAGGAATTTGAAAGTTTGAATTATTGAATGAAGTTTTAATTTTGTGTAAAATGTCTTCTATCATAAGTTTCCAATGATTTTTGAATAATCTTGTTATATCATTTACATTACAAAATGATAAAATTATTGTGAATAATTGTTGCAATTGATGTGATGTTGACTAGAATGATCCTTCTAATATTGATTCATTCCATTCTCCATCATCTCCTAACAAGCTTAATGTAACGACTAAACTTTTTCAGACCTTTAACTACTTACTTTCTTTGCATAAAAAAAATTTAGATGCTGAAAATTAATGACAATTTTTTTTTTTTGCTTTTATTTCTTTTTAAGATATTTATATTCATAACTAACAATTTACTTAAATTTTGAAAACAAGCAAATTCTTCTCAATGGTTAAGTACCCTTTATTTAAATTTGACTATAAACTTTTTATTAAGGTGATTTAAATAATGCGCTACCATAAAGGGCTCCCAGGTGAAGAGGGGGGTCACATACGGACCACTTAAGTCCCAAGCTCTCCTTAGACAATTTAGGTCTTTTTGACAGAATCCCTTGTGTTTTACATTTATTTAAATCAAAACATTTTCTCTTTTAGATCTAAAAAAAAACATTTGTTTAACTTCTATTAAATCGAAATACATTTTTCAAGTTCAATGTGATTAAATCATGCATTACGAAATAAAATGCCAACTTGTAAGTTCGTTTTCAAACAGCATCAAGCTTACATAATTGAAATTATTTGTCTCATAATGAGAACATATGCGAAAGAAATTTTAATGGCAGTATTCCATTGGCCGTGCCTCGCATCATCCACGCCTCAATTCCAGCTAACCCACCAATCAAATCAGAGGTTTCTTTCCTTTGGCATCTATAGCATGAATACTCATAAAATGTGAGCTTTCGCTCGGTAAGTACAATGAAATTCTCACAAAATATTTTACTTATGAACAAACAATTCTCTCCTTTTTTTTTTGAAAGTCCAATTATGCTGTTTTTATGAAATTATTACTTTATGCTTTATTATAAGATATTATATCATGATTTTATCTCATTCTTGATTGTAAAGTCTTTTATTTTTCTTATGGGCCTGGTGTACGTACCGAGTGTGCACTACTGAATGGGGAACCAGGGGAGCGACCCATCTGAAAACACCCACGGTCATAATATTTACATACTTTTCCTCGAGAATCCTCGCTTAGGGGAGGTCGGTCTTATTTTTCCTCGGATATCCTCATCTAGTGGAGGTTGGTACGATATCTTTAAATTCTTTATCTTATTTAGTCTTTTCGTAATATGAGTAGATACGCTTCAATGAACCCAAACTTATATTCAACTATCATAGCATTTCCTTTGTTAAAGTATGCTTAAGTATGATAACATTATAAAGTAAGCATACATCATTTTTCTTTTCTTTTTAGCATAAGAAAAGTATCTTTATAAGCATATATTATATATATAGGCCATACAATAATAATATAAAGGCAAGTTAATGCATGAAATTAATTCAAACATATCATACTGTAAATATGAAACATTTTCAACCATCCATGCCATAGGTGAAATTGTACTTATCTCGTAATATGATTGTCCTAGTTCCACTCGTTATTTACGTGCATCTAGATCGAAGTTTGCCCTGACGTATACATACTCTATTTGTTAGAGAAATTTAAAGTGGCCTTATACTGTTTCTTTTTTTAACTTCTAATTACTTAGTGGGCTTAAAACATTTAAGACTCAGTTTTGATCCAGTAAAAAACTTCATATTCATTGACTAATTTATACTTTCACTTAGATGGATGAGATTTGATTCTCCTTAACCTTGATCATAGTGATCTTTTTAATCTATCAATAATTTGGTTATTGATCGCGCTTTCTAAGCCTATCACTAAACTTAGGCAAAATATAATTTGTGTTTAGTCATTTTGATTTTACTTCTATTATTATTATTTAGCATTTATTATTATGAAGCATTCATATTTAGAGGCTTAAGAAATCAATAGAATAAGTCTAAATATAATATAAATTATATAACATCTAAAGTAGTTCAAATATGTTATTATCTATTTATTCTTTTATATGATCTATTTAAACACATAACAAGCAAAGTAAGGGAATAAATACATTCCAAGATTGGATATTCTTTCTCACGTCTCCACCACAAAATTAAGTGCTCTCTTCTCTCGATTATAATTCTAAATTTCTAGAGTCGATGAGTAAAATATTATAGTTCTTGTAGATTTGGAAGAAAGTGAGGTAGAAAGAGATTTTTTTTGTTTTTTGAGAAAGGATAATTGGAAATTTGAAGATAGTTTTGGCTAAGTAATTGAAATATTAAGTATGGATTTGAATTGTCAAATGAATAATCTATTTATAGGCCATCCATCGAAGGTATCTAATAATACATACTTTCACATTCCATTAAATAATCCAAGCATTATTATCATCATTTTGTCAATATATCTTCTTTTCCTACTCTATTATCTTATCTTTTACTTTATTTTATTTTATTTTTTACTCATCCACTACTTTTGTCTCTAATCTTTCTTCTTTTTCAATTATTTGGAATCCAATACCACTAGCTCCCAATGAAAGTCTCCACTATATTAATCTTTTTTATACCTTTTAAATTATTTTGAAGACAAAAGTTACTAATTATTTATGTCTATGTATTCCAGTTTGAATTATGGCCACTAATTTCTAAAGAATATTTCTATTATGATTTTTTTTTTTCCTACCTTTTGAATTACCCACAAATTTTATCCCTTTCCACTCTTTTAAAGTTATTACTTTCCTATGGTAAAATTTTACTACTATTCATCTTTATCTATACCTTATTTTCCATCCTTAGAATGATTTGTCTACTTAATTTTTTGTATTCTTAAATCCTAGCCATTCAAATTATGGCATGGTACTATTTTGGTGCAACCATTAACTTTAATTATAAAATGTAACAATTGTAATGTGACATAAACATGTCACATTTTTAATTAGGTTATATTGATGTACATAATATAATTATTGTAAAATCAATTTATTATTAAGGAAAACTAACTTAGAATTTCTAAGTTAAAACAAGGATTAACTATGTTTTTCTCATGTTATAAAATTTAACATTAAAATAATACTACACACATAATTTCAAGTATTTATGAATACAAACTTATTAAAATTCGACACTAAATTTATAATAATTCTACTCATATTGCAAGTCGAAGGATTCCTAGGGGGTGACACTTAATGCATCACATTCTACTTGATTTGTTGAATATGTTATACCATTAATAGTTCATATGCATTCAAAGCTTGTTGTACCTTTTTGATGATTTAATAATAATTTTAGGTAATATAATTCTTAGAGCTTGGGTGGATATAAAACGTGTCCAATTGAATATCCTAATTTTCTTTGAGTCTAAATTTTGTCTTTGTTATTCTATGCCCATTTAGTGAGAAAATTTATATAGGAAAGTTGTCTAAGTTCTGTATTAATTTTATTTATTTCCATCCACTCTATCAAAGTTATTTTTTGAATTCTTGGTTATTCGATTATATTTTCTAGACATTGATTTAAACAAAATGTTATATTTTGCATCTGTGGTAAATGTATTGTTAATCTTTGCCAGATTTCTATAATGTATTGGATATTCATATAATCTCCATAAAGATTCATATAATGTTATATACCGATATTTAATATAATTTTTTATTTCATCTATTTTTCTATAAATAATTTGTCTAGATTGTTCTATACATATATTATAGATGTGCATAAAACTTTGAACATAAATCTTTGTTATATGGTACGATAAATCTATTATCAAATTTAATACCTTATTTTTGTATGTAAAATATTATATTCCTATGTTTAGAATTGATAAATTCATTTTCTTCGATAGTTGTTTCACTTTTAAATTATTTAGGGAATTTTTTAGAACAAATTGAGTTTTTCATGCATGGAACATTTATTTTAATAGTACCATATAGTCCATATATCATGAATTCTACTATGATGTTATATTCTTATGGGTTTTTTTTTCAAGATCAGGTATTTTAGCTGAGAAAAATTTATCTATTTATGATGGTTCGGATAGTTTTTCATTAGGATGTAGCAAAGTAAAAAATGGAAATGAGGAAGGCCATGTTTTTGAAATTCGACAATGTATAAATCTACGTAACAAAATTAAAAAAAAAATAAAAAAGAAAGATATTAGTTTTAATTAAAAATAAAAACTACTAACTTTTTTTTTATTTTTGTAATTAAAGGAAATAATATTATCTATCCTATGATGATTATTTTGAAAATTTTATCAATTTTAATAGTAGACAAAATTTGATGTAATTTGAATTTAAAAATTCTTGTAATTATATCTGGCCTATCTTTAGGCTTTTGGCCTAGGATTTTATTTAAGGCGCATGTAATTTTAGACTACTTAGGATTATCTATAAATATTATAAATAAATCGCGATTTCCATATTGTTTGTATATTACTATTACATCTTGATAATCTTGGATCATGCATATAGGATTTCCAGTATAGCTAGATGGGAGGATAATTCTTTTGCCAATTGCTCTAGCATCTATGTCTCCTCTTGTAACAGTGTCTTGGATATCATGATAAATTTTGGATCTTACATTGTTTGGTTTTTTCTGACATAGTTTAATTGGTCTTTTTAAACAGAAGCATATACGTCAACTACATATTGTTAGAAAAGTCTTCCACTTTAAGTAGAATATTATTTTTATTTTCTCGCTATTGTAACTGAAAGTAATAGAATGCTCTCATAGGTATTAGATTTGTTTAAGGTCATTCCATATTCTAATGTAAATTAATTCTATAACCATCTTCTCCATATGAAAATTAGAGTGGGTATTATAAGGCTACATAAGGTGGATGTAATTTTGTAATTCTTTGTAAATTATCTATTTTATCTTGAATTATAATCTCTCTTCCTTTTTCATATTCACAAATATCTCTAACAATCAAACCTCTTATATCGTTTGAAGTAAGTAGTTCGCATTAATTATTATCTGTTGGTCAATGTCCTATCAGTCTTAGTTTCATGGATGGAATTTCATTTTCATTGTACCTATCCTTAACTATACAGAAAAGATTTACTAATTTATTATTTTCATTTAGTATTTTAATTAAGTTTTCAATAATTAGTTTTATTAATTCTTTTGATGTATCATCAAATGAAAATATTGACATTCGGTTTTCAATTTCATTTTTTGTGTCATATATATATATAATTGAGAAAATTTTGGACGATTATTGTTTGTCGATAATAATGATCCTATTAGATGATGTACTTGACCGCTGATTTTAAAAATATATGGACATTCTGAATTTCTTGTACTTTGTTCTATATTTACTCTGAAAGATATAAAAGCAAACATAGAATTTAAATTCGAATATTTTTTTGAAAATATGTATTCAGAGGTCCTCTGAAATAATCAAGAAATCAATTAAGTATAGGGGGAGGTAGAGTTTTTATTGGAGGGAGTTTAACATTTTCATCTTTACAACATAGATTGTATTTCAGGGAATAAGTTTTTTTGGTAGATTCATCAAATTAAAAAGATGCACCGCAATATTTACAGATGCATGAACAATCTCCAAGATCATGATATTTATTAATATTACCTGTAATACAATATAGAACAAAAATATAGAGTAAGATGATATATATAGATTTGAATTTATGATGATAGAAGCAGTTTTGTTTTTTGTTTTTGTTTCTATAGAGAGTAAATAAATTATTCTGTGTGTTAAAATTAGTTGATGCTGATGGCTAAGATAGATGGAAAATTTTTCTTTCAAAATTTGTAGCACTTGATATTAGAATGATTCTCGTTTGATGAGTATTTTTTGAAGCAATACTGGAGTTCTCATACTGATGATTTATAACATCAATATGACTAAGTACAAAATCTTCATTTAGGAGAAAATGATAGCGCTGTTTATGTGTGTAATGATTTAACTTTTCGGACCATTAACTACTTCTTAGCTTACTTATTTAAAAAGTGAAATTTAGTTGAAAATTCATGACAAATGTTTTTTTTATACTTTTATTTCTTTTTAAGAGATTTCTATTCATAACTAACTATTTACTAAAATTTTGAAAACAAGTAAAATGTTTCTTAATAGTTAAGCAACCTTTATTTAAATTTGATTACAAACTTTTTATTAAGGTGATTTAAATAATACGCAATCAAAAAGTGCTCCTAGATGAGAAAGGGGGTCACATACGAACTACTTAAGTCCCAAGCTCTCCTTAGACAGTTTAGGTCTATTTGATAGAAACCCTTATGTTTTGTATTTATTTAAATCAAAATATTTTCTCTTTTAGATCTTTTTAAAAATATTTGTTTAAATTCTATTCAATCGAAATATATTTTCAAGTTCAATTTAATAAAACTATGCATTGCGAAATAAAATGCCAAGTGATAAGTACATTTTCAAACAACATCAAGCTTATATAATTGAAATCATTTGTCTCATAATAAGAACATATGAAGAAGTAATTTTAATGGCGTTATTCCATTGCTCGTGCCTTGTATTCATCCCCGCCTCGATTCCAACTAACCTATCAATCAAATTAGAAGTTTCTTTCCTTTGGTACCTATAGCATGGATACTTATAAAATATAAACTTTCGCTCAACAAATACAATGTAATTCTCACAAAAAATTTACTTATAAACAAACAATCTTTTATGAAAGTCCAGTTATAATGTTTTATGAAATCATTACTTTATGCTTTATTATAACATATTATATCATGATTTTATCTCATTCTTGATCACAAAGTCTTTTATCTTTTTTTTGGGCCTTGGTGTACATACCGAGTATGGACTACCGAATGGAAAACTAGGGAAGTGACCCAAATAAAAACACCCATAGTCATAATCTTAACATACTTTTCCTCAAGAATCCTCGCTTACAGGAGGTCGGTCTTATTTTCCCTCGGATATCCTCACATAATGGAGGTTGGTATGACATCTTTAAATTCTTTATCTTATTTAGTCTTTTCTCAATATGAGTAGGTATGCTTGAATGAACCAAAACTTATATTCCACTATCATAGCATTTCCATTGTTAAAGTATGCTGAAGTATTTTTATATGATAATATTGTAAAGTAAGCATACATCATTTTTATAGCATAGGAAAAGTATCTTTATAAGCATACATTATATATAGGTCACACCATAATAATATAAAGGCAAAGCTAATGCATGAAATAATTTCAAACATATCATACTACAAACATGAAATATTTTCACACTATTTATGCCATAGGTGAAATTGTACTTACCTCATAATATGATTGTCTTAGTTCCACTCCTTAATTATGTATATCTAGGTCGAAGTTTTACCCTGAAGTATACATATTCTATTTGTTAAAGTAATTTAAAGTGTACTTATACTTTTTTTTAACTTCTAATTAATTAGTGAACTTAAAATATTTAAGACTCAGTCTTGATCAAACATAAAATTTCACATTTGATAAACAATGTCATGTTATATTCATTGACTAATTTATACTTTCAACTTAGATAGATGAGAATTAATTCTCCTTAACTTTGATCATAGTGATCTTTTTAATCTATCAATAATTTGGTTATTGATTTGATTAATATCATCCTAAATCAGTTAAGGTTCCTTAATTATATTTATTTTCATGAAATACTTTGAATTATTCTTAATTAATTCCTTTATTCGTAATTAAGAGTCATAATATGATAAGTGAGTCAAACACACTAATGGCTACACAGATTTAAAATCTAATATCGTATTTGCACTAAATATTATTAGGCATTGAGCACGCTTTTAGGCCCATTACTAAATTTAGGCAAAATATAATTAGAGGCATACGTTATTTGTTTCCTACAATTGATTTCATGTCTTAAATTTAAGTAAATCTTTTCTTATCCAAATTAGAGATCTAAAATAAAGTTTTCTATTTATTCTTATACCAAATTTTCAATCCATAATTTCAAGTTTTATAATTTATATTTTTGCCCATAATCTTATGATTTCTAACATTTATGCTCTCCAATGGTAAATATTGAGTTATACATTATCTTTTTGTTAAAGATTCTTCCTTTATTTACTTTTACACTTTAATATGGTCTTAAAACTGCCTAAAATTTCTTTTTCACATATTTGACCCATATTTTATAAAAATTACTCTTTTGACCCAAATATTCAAAGTTTTGGCATTTTAGTCCTTTCAACTTTTGAGCAAGTATCTTTAATTTTTGGAAAGCATTTTTAATGGGTAAGAATCTGTTCTTAAGGATCCAAGTCTAAATCATTAAGCTTAGTTTATTTTCATACATATTTTATTTTAGGGACTTACACTTAAAAATCTTCCACTTTTTATATTTAGTCATTTTGATTTTATTATTATTATTACTATTTAGCCTTTATTATTTTGAAGTATTCATATTTATAGGCTTAAGAAATCAACAAAATATGTCTAAACGTAACATAAATTATATAACATTTAAAGTAGATCAAATATGTTATTAACCATTTATTCTTTTATAGAATCTATTTAAACACATAATAAGCAATGTGAGGGAATATTTAGCTTCCAAGCCTGAATCTTCTTTCTTACGTCTCCATCACAAAACTAGTTGCTCTCTTCTTTTGATTATAGTCCTTAATTTTTAGAGTCAATGGGTAAAATATTATAGCTCTTGTGGATTTTGGAAGAAAGTGAGATGGAAACAGTATTTTTTTTCGAAAAAGGATAATTGGAAAAAGGTAGAAAGTTTTGGCTAACTAAATGAGAGGTCAACTATGGATTTGAATTGCCAAATGAAGGATCTATTTATAGGCCATCCATGGGAGGTATCCAATAATGTACACTTTCACATTCCATCGAATAATCTAAGCAACATTATTATGAATTTGTCAATATATCTTCTTTTCCTATTCTATTACTTTATCTTTTACTTTATTTTTAACTCATCCACTACTTTTGTCTCTAATCTTTCTTCTTTTTTGATTATTTGGAATTCAATACCACTAGCTCCTAGAGAAAGTTTCTATTATATTAATCTTTTTCATACTTTTTGAATTATTTTGGAGACAAAAATTACTAATTAGTTTTGTCTATTTCTTCCACTTTGAATTATGGCCATAAGTTTCCAAAGAATATTTCCATTATTATTTTCCTTTTTCCTACCTTTTTTATAATTACCTACTAATTTTATCCCTTTCATTTTCTATTCCACTAATTTAAAGTTATTACGTTCCTAAGGTAAAATTTTACTACTCTTCATCTTTTTCTACAACTTATTTTCCACCCTTAGATTGATTTGTCTACTTAATGATTTGTATACTTAAATCCTAGCCATTCAAATTATGGCATGGTATTATTTTGGTGTAATCATTAACTTTAGGTTATAAAATGTAACAATTTTTAATGTGATACAAACATGTCAAATTCTTAATTAGGCTATATTGATGTACATAATATAATCATTGTAGATTCAATTTATTATTAAGGAAAACTAATGTAGAATTTCTAAGTTAAAACAAGGAATAGCTATGGTTTTCTCACGTAATAAAATTTAACATTAAAATAATACTACACACATAATTTCAAGTATTTACAAACGTAAACTTATAAAATTTGATACTAAGTTTATTAACAAAAATTCTACTAACATTGCAAGTCTGGGGATTCCTAGGGGCTTACAATCTCTCCTACTTATAAAATTTCCATCCTCAAGAATTAGAATAATTCTGGGTATTTTTCCTTCATCTCTTCTTCTCGTTCCCAAGTAGCCTCTTCGATCTTGTAGTTTCGCCACAATATTTTAACTAATGGTATGGTCTTGTTTTTAAGAGTCTTTTCTTTAGGAGCAAAATTTTTCACCAGTTTCTCCTTGTTTGTCAAGTCCTCGTGAACTTCAACAGGTTCATGCTTCAAAATATGTGACGGATCTGAGATGTATTTTTTCAGCATGAATACGTTGAACATGTTATGCATTGATGTTAGTTCAAACGGTAAAGCCAATTTATAGGCTACTTTGCCAACACATTCTAAAATTTCGAATGGTCTGATGTATTTCGGACTCAATTTTCCTCTCTTTCCAAACCACATTACTCCCTTTATTAGTGATATTTTGAAAAAACTGCGTCTCCTACTTGGAATTATAATGGACTTCTCTGCTTGTCTGCATAGCTTTTCTATTGGACTTTGTGCCTCTAAAAAGTGGAGGTAAGTTGACTGTCGTGATTAGAAATGATATTTCTTAGTATTCCATGTAGTCTGACTATCTCAGCCACGTATAATTCAGCTAACTTTTCCAACGAGTAAGTGATTTTCATTGACAGAAAGTGGGCTGATTTAGTTAGTCGATCCACAATCACCCATATTGCATTGTATCCTTCTGGCATTCTTGGTAATCCAACCACAAAGTCTATAACAATTTTCTCCCATTNACCTTTATAAATACTTAGCAATATCAGTTTTCATTCCATTCCACCAAAAGTGTCCCTTTAGATCCTTATACATCTTTGTCGCACCAGGATAGACAGAATAAGGGGTCTCATGTGCCTTAGAACGGATCTTATTCTTCATTTTGGCATTATTAGGTGTGCATAATCTACCATTCAGTTTGACCGTCAGAAGAGAGACTGAACTCGGTCGATTTTCCTTCTGCAATGTCTTCCTTAATTCGTACTAAGATAGGATCGAGCTCTTAGGTTTCCTTTATGTTCTCAAAAATGTTTGGTTTAAGAGTTACTATAGAAAATTTACCTACTATTAACTCTAAATCGATGTTGTTTATATCCTTTTGTAAAGGCTTAGGTAAGGCTTGTTGGGATTTTTGCCTGAAAAAGCAGATTTCTAATTTTACCTTTTTAAGTATAAACAACTTTCTCTTATATGCAATTATGATATTTACTAGATTAAACTATCTTAGTTGAATAGTTTATTCATCTGAAAAAAATTCCATGACTTTATATGTATATAAAGAAACAAACATGATTAAGTGTTAATTATGG
>JXTB01000312.1:35316-55391 GCA_002914805.1 Parasponia andersonii | reverse complement strand
GTAATCTTTAAGGAAATAAATCTAACCAATCCTTGTGGAGACGACCTTGCTCATCACTGTATGCAATTATTTATATATATATATATATATATATATTTAGAGTAAGGATTTATTTTGTTAGATTCGACACCCACCAACAATCCATAGCGATCTATAATTATGTGAAATAAAACTCGTTAATACCTTATACATTGTCTCACAAATGCTTTCACACGTACGAAAATAAGTAGAAAAGAGAACTCCTATTATACATCTATAACCACCACTGCCTTACTCTCAAAAGTCTCAAAAGTCAATTCCTGTAACTGGGGAAAGAGGTATCCTCTAATTAGTTCTCTTAGTAAGAACTCTCTATGGACTTTAGGTCAAGTTTTGTAAATTCTCATTATTCAAGTAGTGTTCACATCAGGAAAAAAGATGGTCGCTACTTTCAGTTAGAACTTTTGCGACAGTAGTGTTCCCTGGACAAGATGAGAATCATTCCAATTTTTTGGATTCTCATTCTGCACAAGTAAACCAATTATTGATGTTCTATTGCCAAACCTCGACTAAATGTGAAAAGATGTTTTCGTCACGGTTGTCAGGTAGAGGATTTATATTACGTAACATTTAGGTGATAACAAATAACTGTGTATATGTATTTCTTTAAAAAAAACAAAAAAGACAATAATTACCTTTATTATATATTTTGTTCCTGCTTCAAAATAAAGACGTTTATAATATTTAAAGGAACAACTTTCTTCCCATGAATTATATTGACAAAGCAATGACATGACAAAAGCAAAATGGAAAAAGCAAGGTTCTAATCCTAGGTATGTGAAAATGACAAGTATATTAAAGAATTGACACGCATGAAAAATATTATCATCTAAATTTCCTTTTAACAAAGCAAAACATTATGATTAGTGTGATGCATATCATTGGTTATCCTAAGAGGCCGGTTGGACATTTTGAGCACGAGGTCTTAGCTTATTAAAAGCTCAAGAATCTTACCTTTCAACTGCAGTCCTGCTATATTAATCTCTGAAAATTACTAATTTTCAGTTGTTGCAGTTTCTTGTGATTATTACTGCTTTAGACATCAGATTCGAGAAATTAGCCACTAGAGGTAAGAGTACAACTTTTACATGAAGTCTCAAAAGAACATATTTTGAAACATTTTTCAGTGTGTTGCTACCTCGAAAATAAACTACAAAAAAATATGACAGTTCAATGACCGAAAAAAACCACACACAGAGGCGATGTTAACAAAAGCCAAAGCATGTTATCACGATATAAATCTGAAATCCTTTCGGAGTTTTTACAATACTTACATTGAATCAACAAACTTAGTTTATAACCATAATCAAAATCTAAAGCAACAAAGTTAGCAAAGTTGATTCTCACTAAGGAAAATTATGCACACTGTACAACCTATGACATGAATCATTTGTTCAAAATTGATAGGTGCGTATGGCTTTTAATCACAAGGATTTGGAAATGCAGCCTTGCTTGCAGGAAGTAATGGGCCTAATGGCACATTTTCTCCAATTCCAGCAATACCGCTCCTTCGAATGAAGGCTGCCTTTCTGGAGACCAGAAGCCTCATAGCACCATCTAGTGGATGCAATTGATGGAATGACCCCAAAATCTCAGTCTTCAACCTCGGTGTTAAAAATGAAACTTGGAAACACCGTTGTGATGTCCCTAGACATCGAAAGTGTAAATAAAAATAAATTGCTTTCAACAACGTATGTAAACATAAAAGGCAAGGATAGAAAGCTTTTAAAGGAATAATAGGAAATTGTGAGAATTGGAGAAAGAAAAAACAAAACAACGTATGTAAACATAAAAAGCAAGGATAGAAAGCTTTTAAAGGAATAATAGGAAACTGTGCGAATTGGAGAAAGAAAAAACAATGTAAAAAGACATGGGGATGTTGCATACTTCAAGTAAGGAAGAGTCATATTCTTCAAGAGGGTTGGATGTTGAACAGCAAAAAGCTTCCATTCTTCTTTGTTGATTCTACCATCCTTGTCTGCATCAGCATCAGCAAATGTCTGCAAGAACATGTGGAAAATTGTTACTAACATAGCTTTAGAAGATGGCAGGCAACTAAATTGAAGTATCAAGTAACCACTTGCCTTATCAATAATAGCCTCAAGAAGATCATCTGACAATTTCATATCACATTCCATCATTATTGCAACTACCATTTGCTTAACCTGAAGTCAAAGAGAGACCATTTAGCCAAAAGACTACATTTGCTAGAAGTGTTGCTTAACATTGCAAAACAATATGCTTACTTCTTCTCGCTCAATGAATCCAGTTTGTCTCAGATCGTATAGCCGGAATGCAACTGCAAGAAAACACAGCAACCGAAAATTGTATAAAGTCCACCTGTTGCGTTTCAATTTCTGATTAAAATTGCTTCTAGAACACTTACAATCAATTTTTTCTTCTATAGGGGCATAGGGATGGAAGACACTCAGTGCATGGACAAACTCATCAAAGTCAATAACACCATTTCTCTTTTCATCAAAAAGATCAAAAACCTACAGAGGCAGAATAGAGCAATTAGAATAAATACAACTATTCATAGATCCTAGAACGTCTTGGTTAAGAAAATGAAATCCAAAGGAAGAATACATCGAAAAACTTATGTAAGAATTAGGAAGGGGTCTCTCTGTTTGTTTTTCCTATTGTGTTTGCATCTATGTCGTGATCTAAGATTCATACATAAATGCATCCAGTGTCTGGCTGTAAAAGTGAATGATCCAGCATCTCGCAGTGTTCACTGCATACTTTCCGAAATATAATGTTCAAAAGAGATTAGACTGGTCTTATTTACATGATTTGATTCATGCCAGCCAAAATATCATCAATTTTAAGATTCACTAGACAGAACTTGTCACGATGGTTTTACCCGATCCAGAAAAAGATTTTCGCCATATGGAGTTTGGAACAGCGCTAATTGAAGTTCCTCCTACAAGATAGCAAAGATTTAAAGATTATAGACATAGTTAACATACAACTGTAAGCCAAAATCAAATTCTTTCTGAATGTTAGTAATATCAATACATAAATGAATTATCACTATACAGGAGCATTATCTCAATTAAGAATGGCATCCAGAAGTCTATGTTTTGGTCCGTTATTCCAGTATGTACACTTCATCTGGTGAATAAAACAAAATCCATTTACCATAAATTATTATCAGACCCATTACTACATCATCCAGCAATTAAAGTTATTGGCAAAGAGAGACCTGAAAGAATCATATCCTCATAAAAATACCCTTTTTACAACTGGGACTAAATTTGAGTTTCACATAAAAGAAGAAAGTATGTTATGCTGAAAACTAAGCAAGTAAAGCATTCAAATAACAAAAGAACCAAGTAATGAATTTCCCCAATAATCTGGCTGGCATACCTTGTGAATTGACCCATCATCAATGATCGAACTACTCAACTTCTTAAACAACTCATATAATGCCTCCACTTCATTAACAGAAACTACATCATTCCCATTAAAAGAAAAAAAAAAAAATCAAATTCCCATTAAAAAAAATGAAAACAATATTCGAAGATTAAAAGGAGGCTATAGGCGAAATTACATCGGGTCTCGTCGGCGAGGAGCGTGAAATCTTTGAATCGGTATTGGTGACGAGGCTTTTTAGGGAGAGGGCAGCAATTGAAGCAATCAGTGACCGCCAATATCAACACCTCAACTATCGCTACAAATGGTAGAAACGCCGCGCAGACCCGTTCTCCTAGCGTCAAAGAGCTCGATCTCTGTTCACTCAAATTCAATATATATACGCAATTAATTATATAGATTTTTATCATATATTAATAGCAAAGAAAGAATAAAAATCAACCGTAAAATCCATGGTCGAAGGTTGTGAGAACTCATAAGAGCTTTGAATGAAATTGTGAAAAGCTTTCAATGGCGCGTATTTTATGGTCACTGGAAAATTTAGTTGATAGTACGGAAAAATGGTGAGGATGAAGAGGAAGAAGAAGAAGAAGAAGCTTCCTCCTCCTTGTATGGGTATGACTCTGAGGATGGTACTGGTTCAGTTGATTTTTGGGTCTTTGTGATGGGCAAGCTAGGAAGAGGAGAGAAGGACGGAACGAGCAGACATTGGCGTAGCGTCCCTAGTTCTCATTATTAATACACTAAACGAGAGCCACGTGCTTATCCTTAACATGACCTGGCTGTGACTGTGAGTGCTGACGTTCGAGTTCTATTGTTACGCGGATGCTTAATAAGCTTTAGTTGCTAATTAATGCTACAAAGCATTATACACCTTACCCATTATTAGCACCGTGTATGGTCGATCTTTTGCTTACTAATTATAATAATATTTTATATCGAATTATTATGACTTTATTTATTAATTAGAATATTACATGGCATTGTGTGTTATTTAATATTAGCTAATGTTTAGTCTATTATTTGTTAATTATAATGATATTTTATGTGGAGTCTATTAACATCTTATTTATTAATTAGAATTACTTCATAATATACTAATATGTTAGGTGATATTTCATGTTATCCAATATTATGTGATATGTCAGTCTATTACTTGTTAATTATAAAGATATTTTATGTATGGTCTATTAAGATCTTATTTATTAATTAGAATCATTTAATAACAGATTGACACATAATGTGATGTTGTGCATCACCTAATACTATGTGATCTGTCAGTCTATTACTTGCTAATTAGGTCATTTTAGAAATATGACTAAATTTTGGGTCTAATTTAAATAAATATCTTTTTGTTAAATATTTTAGCAAAATGTCCGGTATATATGTTTATATATCAAGTATAAAAAATTATTTACCAAGTAAATTTCAGTACAATAACTGAAATCATTAGATAAACATATCTACCAAATGTAAACATTTATATAATTGGACATTTAGTTATAAAATTTATAAAATAGATATTTACTTATCAAATTTAAAAATTTGGCCATCTACTTAAATTTCTCTAATTATAATGACATTTCATGTAGGACTCTATTAATTTATTAATTAGAATCACCTAATGATAAACTGATATATCATATAGTGTTACGCGCCATCGGTGTCCTATAACATTGCTCTTAATTGTTGGAATAATAAATGTTTCTAGTGTTTAGCATTATACGCTGATAAAGTATTTACTTCATACATCTAAATCTGTATTTTAGACTCAAATCTCTGTTAATTTTAGTGTTAAGTAGTGTCACGACCTAAAACAGGAGTCAATGACAAAGTGAGAATTTAGCAAACTAGAAGTTCATAAATTAGTTATAGAAATATTTTGAAAGTTTCTAAGTCCATCATCATCTTTTAAAAACAATCCAAGAAAAACTATTCCTACAATTATGTGATTACCTTTTAAACATAGACTTAAGTGTTAATGTTCAAGATTATTCATTCATCTCACACAATCATATGATATAAGTTGTACAAACTAAATCCATAATATAGTTTATCCTTACATAACCATTATCCTACTCAACCTCAATAAATCCATATTTTATGTAAATAAGTAACAAAAGTAAAGACAAAAACTAAAAGGGTCTCTAAAGTCTCTAAAGTCTCTAACTATGTCTATTTGTCTAAGTCATTTTAAATACTATATGTGAGGAAGAAGGGGGTAAGTTAACGCCAATAGAAGATTTATTATAAATTTTTATTGTAAACAAGATATTTATTTTTTAAAGTGCTGCATAATTAATAATTTATTCAAAAATTGCATAATAATCTATTTATAAACAATTTTCCAAAGTTCATAATTTCCAAACCATTTTTGATAACATTTTTCAAACAAATATATATCATCAAAATCAAGCACATAAATAAATAAGAATACCATTTGGCCATGCATGAGGAAATGATACTAATGATCCCATATTAAAGACAAGAACTTAAAATTATATTTTTGTCTACAAAATCATAACCCAAATCGTGCAATTATTTTAATTCATTCACGCTTCGTTTTGGAAAACAAGTTTCAAACATGTTTTGGTTTTGCAGAAATTTCACCATCATAATTACTGTTTTTGTCCAAATCTATAAATTATTTTCCTGCATAAAACAACATAAAGTATAAATGGCATAACACGCGATTCAATATATTAATTTTATATATTAAAAATCAACTTATACCACATTTCCACAATTTAATTCACAAATTTTATATTTAGTCAAAGTAAGCAAAGTTATAATCTAAGCTCTCTAGAGTAAACGTTCGAATTCGAAACTCTTTTCGCTTACTTTGAACGGCCACTCTTCCACTAGGTGCCTGATTGATAAAAACTGACCCTTCCATCGTGACGGGCACGTCCAAATTAAATATGATAGACCAATTGTTCGTCATATTCGGTCCCTGACATTAAAATCCTTCAACCCAAGCCCAAATTTCAAAATCAACTTAAGTTCCAGCCACTTTTTAATTCAGATTGAAGTACCACAATATCCTTAAATTAAAAGTTGGATTTCACAAGCAGTAAGCAACCCTTGGTGTTGGTTATAACTTGTCCCATATGTCATGTTATATCACTGAACATGTAAGCGAGATCATGTCTTTTTAAAAAAAAAATAAATGAAAAATTCTATTTATTATGGACAAATTCAATATAAATGTGGAAGCGCAAATAATCTAAAATAGTAAATAAATAATCTCAAAAATTATAATATTTTATTAAAGTATAATTAGAAAGGGATTACATAATTCAAATGTATATTTGTGGGATTTATGGCACAGATGGTCCATAAATTATCTAACACATGACAATTTAGTCCTCAAAGTTCTAATTATGATAATTAATCCCTAAATTTTCTGATTTGAAATAATTTAGTCCATGATTTTTTAATTGTAATATCCTGTTAAATTTCTAACAAAAAATGCAGGTGGACAACAGGTTGTAGGACTTGAAAGTATTTTTATAGAAAATAAATAGAACAAGGGAATTTGAAGAGAAAAAAAATATACTATTTACATTTTTTAAAGGTTCTTAGGGCCATAAATTTAGAGAAAATTTTTCTATGATCTTTTATTATTATGTTTAAAATTTCTAATTTACATTTTAGATATAATTTAAGATGCTATCACGTGCTCTTCGCGAGTATTTTTCATCAAAAATTTAAAAATATGTTGCAATTTAAACAGTTTAGGCACCAAATTGCTTCAAAAAAAAAATTTAAAGAATTAATTCCTATAATTGAAACCTTGAGAACTAAATTATTATAAATTAGATAGTTCAAGACCACGTGCCATTAACCCTTCTGTATAATAGTATATCCTAGCTATTCTAAATCAATCTCTGTAGAGTTGTCTCTTTTAACTCTTATTCATCAAATCTTTTGCGGCAATCGATTTTCAGTTATATGAAATTAAATTAAAAGAAAAAAAATGAAATTTACTATTAAATTTTAATTTCTTTATAATTTAAATATGGATAATTTTTATTTTGACGTAGAATAATGTTCGATTTCATTGTTTTTACAGATAATTTTGTCATTTTATTATGATTTTCCTCAATCTAGCTTAGGGTGGGTCTATTCTCTATTGTCATTCCCATTTTTTATTGTGGTCTCGTTAAAGAGATCTCCTATAAAAATTTTTTGTCGTGGTCTCGTTAAAGAGATCTCCTATAAAATTTAGAGTTTTAACATTTCTTTTATAGAATGGATTAAACGCTTTTTTTTTTTAGAATCTAAATTGAGTGTGAAATAGCTGGAATATGTCTAATATTGTTGTTTGATCTGATGAACATCCCTAAGGAAAAGCATGAATATCTTATATACTCTATTTGTTAAAAATAAAATGAAATATAAAAAAATATACTAAACTATAACCTTCGTAATAATTTAAAGACCAAATTTTTTAAAAAAAAAAATCTCAATTTGCTTTTTTATTCGCTTCCAATTTATGACTAAGTGTGAAAGAAACTTGAATCTATCTTTTATATGCTCTACAAGTTTTGCTGACTCACTCTTTATTCCCAATTTTTGCACTTGATGGATGTAAAATTTGTTGCCTAACCAATATGAACATAGATAATATCACAAGATGATCGATGGAAATCTCCATTATCACATTGTTCCATATTTAAATACACACTGCTGTTGTAGGATTTGTAGCATTTGTATCATATCAAACATTTGATCTATCTTACACACAATTTCTTTTTGCTCAAGAGTGATGAACTCCATATTGTTTCGGTACCTGGTCCCATTATTGTTCTATTTCTGCTTTGCGATTCATGACCTCTTCCCTCTTCGAAACTGGCGGTGGGGGCAAATGCTACGAACGCATATCTAAATAAAAAAAAAGCAAGCAATGATAGGAGACTAATTCAAGTCGTGACCTCCAAAATAAGCTTTTTTAGGAACCTACATCTCCCAAATGCATAAAATGCTCAAATACCTTCTTCACCTCTTTTTTTTTCCCCCTTTTTAATTGAGTACAAGATAACTCACCATCCTATGAAATAGAGAAGGGGCTGTCCCTACTGACAAATAACAAGAAAAACTGACAACTAATAAAGAAAAAATATCATAAAATGATGTTTAATTTCATATTTTTGTCACTGAATTCCTTGTGTTATAAGAAATATGATAAAATCCTTTGAATTTGATTTTTTATTTAAAAAAAAACCCCTTGTAAATTTGACTTTTTTTAAAATTTGGCATTCTTAAAGAAGCTAAATGAGAAAAATTATTAAGAAGTAATAAAATTATTCCTCATAGAAGGCAGATTTAGATTTATCTTACATTCTTACTTCATGTTTAAATATATAGATAGTTGTTCAAAAACTATTATATCACATGTTAGGTCATTCTAAAATCAAAAATTATTTTGAAACTATATAGACAATTCTTAGACTTTATTTTAAATCTAAATATACCTTATCTAAGGTTAAGTTTGTTCTTTTTCATCGATTTCCTCAATTTTCATAATATGAAAAATCAGATTTCAAAAATAGTTGAATTACAAGGATTTTTGTAATAAAAAATTAAATTTAATGGGGATTTCTATATCTCTTTAAAACATACGAGGTTTCGTAAAGAAACAAGGTTATTTTATGATGTTGTCTCAAATAATAGATAATATTATATAGAAACCAACAACAAAATACTTATCTAATCTAGAATACACATTTGAAAAATAAAACTAACAAATAAAAACATATTTATTATTAATAAAGATAAAAATCCTAAAGACTATTATTCATTGGATTTTAATAAATTATTTATTTTAATTGAATAATATTAGGAGTACTAAAAATTTGCACAAAAAACATACATCAAACGATGTGACATCATTTTTCTCTTAAATCTATGAACAAGCTTCTCAAGGGAATATCATTAATTGGAATAAAAAGTGTCAAATTACAATTTAAGAGTAAGGATTATAACTTCAAACTCCTCAAAGAAAAGAGACGAAAAATAGATCACAAGCACAACTAAGAACAAATGTGTAAATTTCCCTAATTCTTCAAGAGAAAGAGATAAAAATGACTACCAACAATTTGAGATTTAAAGTGGGTCGAGATTTAATAAGCCTATATGAGCTTTATACTAGACCCTAGTTCAGCCTAATCCGGTCCAAATTCTTATTAAGAGGTATGGCATTGTTCATAGATCCAACTCATATTTTATGTAGGTTTAAGTGAACCGTGTCTATACGAGCTAAATATAGACCACAATGTGGCATAATTTCTTTATTGTTTTATGCTTTAAAATATCAAATATATCTTACATGAGCTAATATATAGGTCTAATACCCATTCATATTCTTTTAAAATTTGAATAAATTGAGAATAAAAAATAAGTAAATAAATAATATTAAAAATATTTAATTAAAATATTTAATTAAAATTTTTTAAAATTTTAATTAAATAATATATTTAAAATAATATATAAAATGACTAAATATATAAGTAACGTGGCTAAATACTAGCTTTTTTGTTGAGATGAAATGCATGGAGGGAGAACTAGAGTTTTTTGATCTTAAGTTCTCAAAGGGAAAATGGTATGGATCAATCTTAGTTTTGAACTCCAAATTTTAATGAAGGACGGATCCAACCTAACTAAGTGTAATGTCTTCAACAATACAATTTTAAATGGTGTTGTACTAAATGATAAAGTAACAAATTATATATCATTTTTATTGTGCGGTTTAAAATCCTATATGTTGGTCAATATCAAAAAGGGAAAAGTTGACCAAATGAACGTGTCAGGTCGCATGAGTAAGAGTTAAGTGCGACCTCTACTGCATAAGTTAGTGCAACCTTCTTCGAAAGAGTTAAGTGCGACCTCCTCTGAAAGAGTTAAGTGCAACCTCCACCGCATAAGTTCGTGCAACCTCTTCCGAATGAGTTAAGTACGACCAGAATAAAAAGAAAACTAGACTAAGCTTCATCAAAATGGGTAACTTATAAAGAAAGGGAAACAAAAGTTTTTCTTTAAAGATCGACCAGTCATCTCATTTAAGTTATTACCCAATTATATTATTACTCGAATTATATTTTCCGATTATATAGTTACTCATTCTCATAATTGGGAAACATTGAGCTATCCTTACCTATATAAAGGGAGTTCAATGTTTTAGTGGGGGATCTTTGGATCTTTTTGGGGATATCTTTGATATTTTATCGTTTAGATCTTTTGGGAACTTTTCAGACTCTTGCTTCTTCCTTCTGGACAACACATTGTAATTTTGAGCTCTTGTAATTCTCCAGAAAATAGTAAAAAATAGTGGACGTAAGTTCATCTTTTTTGGGGCTGAACCACTATAAAATTCTCGTCTCTTTGTTTGCTTTGATTAATTAACCCTTTTCACACATAAACTACATTTTGTAATTTTTCCAAATTTATTGTTGACAAAATCTCCGTCAACAATTGGCGTTAGAAGGAGGGCTATTCCGGCAGAAAAGTTTGTCCATTCCGCTTCTTTCAATAATGGCAAACACCAGAAACACTACCAAAAACACCAGAACTAGCCAAAATCATCCCCAAAGTACTGTTGCTGCACAGGTAGATCCTGCTCAAGATCAGCCTGCCGTGACTACACCGGAAAATATTGTCCAGTGATAGGATCGCATGGAAGAAGCACTGATGAACCTTCAACAAATTACAAGTCAGATTAATGACTCTCTACGACGACTTGCTGAGGGATAGATGCTAACTCCACCATAGCACGAACGTCCCAGAGAACGTCCTGCTCAACAACCTGAGAGAGGAATTCATATCCTGGAGACAGGGAACCGCGACCAACCTAAAGCCCGATAGGAGCGTCGAGGAGATTGCATCTCCAAGGGAAAAGGCAAGGTCGTAGACTTGCCTCTGATATCTGGTACCGAAAGTTTGAGTACTGATCGTGATCGTGGACAATCTTCCCGGAGAGCAACCATCAATCGTGATTATCTAGAACACGAGCAAAAATGCCAATCGAAGAGTGTCTTTAAAAGGATCAGTAGGGAATCTCGACAGAATCCTATAAACCTGAGATAACATCTGGATCAACAACGTAGTCAGGAGCGATCCACATCGCATCACAACGACCAAAGTCGATCTCGTCGCACTGTTTCATTGGAATCCCTAATGTTGTAGTAGACCCTACCTAACCAACCTGCCTTATATCATGACAACGATCAGAGGCCACTCCGACCACCAGTAAGAGAGAATGTTCTCCCTCTGAACGTCGATGTTTATAATCTGAGGATTGCTTTAAATGCATTTGCTGGTTGGGACAATGAGCTCATTTATGGGTATCATCAATCGCCATTCAGCGAGGAGGTTCGAGTTGCCGCCTTACCTGCTAGATTTAAACTTCCCACTATAAATACTTTTGATGAGAAAACTGATCCGCATGACCATATGGATCACTTCAGCGACTTGATAGAACTTCATCGTGTTGATGATCTTGCACGTTGTAGATGCTTTGCTGTAACTCTCACGTGAGTGGCGAAGAAGTGGTTCTGAGGACTCAAGTCTGGCTTAATCTCGTCCTGATAACAGCTTCAGACTGTATTCTTGAGGCAATTCTAGGCTGCAAAGAATTTTACTGTTCCACTGGTAAGTCTGTCTGCTATTCGGTAAGGCCCAGAGGAAACTCTACGATCTTATCTAAATCGTTTTATCTCAGAGTTGGCAAAGGTCAATAACCCATCTGAGGGAGGAGTTTTAACTCTAATAATAGCTAGGGTACAACCAGAAACTAAACTCTGAGAAGAGTTACTAGAGCGAGAATGCAGAACCCTTGAAGACTTTTATCGAAGAGTTGGTCGACATCTAAGGGTGGAATCTTCACGCGAAAACCTTCATAAGACAACAAAGGGAGGAGGAAAGGATGCTTCCAAATATGCGACAACATCAACAACAATAATGATAAGAAGTCGAACAAAAGGAATAATGAACAATCGACTGAGAAGCAGCGCAAAGAGAAAAAGCAGGAGATTCCAAGAGCTCCCATAAGGTTCAATAATTATACTGAATTGAACGCACCCATAGATCATATCTATGTGGTCACAAACCAACAGGAGCGGTATCGTCAACCGGAACCAATGAAAAGAGATAGAGCGAGGCGCGACCCCAACAAGTTTTGTCGGTATCATAATGACATTAGACACGATACAAATAACTGTTTTGCCCTGAAAAATGAGATTAAAAGATTAATTAAAGATGGACAGTTACAGCAGTACTCTAAATAGAATAATGAAAGACGAAAAGAAAACCGACAGTGACCTCCAGAAATTCAGCGCGAGGTGCGAACTATTTTCGTAGGACCACACGTTGGTGGAGATTCCAAGAGAGCACAGCATAGATATGCACAAGAAGCTCGACAGCAGCCGTTGACCAATGTCATGCACCTTAAACAGCGACCACAAAAGCTTCAACGAGAACCAGATATAGATATTACCTTCACAGAATAAGACACGAGGGAGGTCCATTATCCACATAATGATGCGTTGGTCATAAAGATCAATTGTGGAAGCATGCATGGCGAGTATTGGTCGATAACAGAATTGCTATTGACGTCCTGTACTACGATGCCTTTAAGAAGATGGGGTTGAATAAAAGCGACCTAAAGCCCGCCGTCACTTTACTCTACGGATTCACTGGTAACAGCATAATGCCTATGAGCATGATTGAGTTAATGGTCAACGTTGAAACCTATCCTAGGGTTTCAACAGTAATGACCCAATTCTTGATTGTAGATTGCCCCTCTGCATTCAATGATGTACTGGGAAGACCAACACTGAGGGAACTACGAGCAGTAACATCGATCTATCATCTCATTATGAAATTCCCGACTCAACAAGGAGTAGGCAAAGTGCGAGGAAACCAATATGATGCACAGACTTATTACAACAACTCTTTGAAGCTTATAGCAAAGGATGCGACACCTCACACAATGATAGTCCAACTACAAAGAGAAGCGTCAGGCGAAACGACAGTTGAAGCGTCAGGCGAAACGTCAGTCGAAACATCAATCAGAACGACAAGCGAATACCTCGACCCTCGAGAAATCGATGGAGAAGTCAAAAATGGACCCATTGAAGACTTGGAGGATTTGCCATTTGATAGGTCCTCCAAGATTTTAAAAATTGGAGCGAAGCTTCAAGAATCTGTGCGAGCTTCATTGGTCACTTTCCTGAAATTTTACTTGGATGTCTTCGCATGGCAACATTTGGACATGGTCGGGATCGATCTGAATATCATATGCCATTGTCTTAACATAGATCCAACAAAGAAGCCTGTACAGCAAAAAAGAAGAGCTATGAACCCAGCGTTAAAGAAGAGGTAGAAAAATTGCTCGAAATTGGATTTATCAGGGAATCTTTTTACCTGAACTGGCTTGCTAACCCGATTTTGTTAAAGAAACCCAACGGGAAGTAGAGAACGTGCATCGATTTCACCGATCTCAACAAAGCATGTCCGAAGGACAGCTTTCCCCTTCCAAGAATCGACCAGCTTGTAGATGCGACATCGGGGCATAAACTCTTAAGTTTCATGGACACATATTCTAGATACAATCAAATCCTCATGTACGAGTTAGATGAGGAGCATACCTTATTCATCACTGATCGAGGATTATACTGTTACAAGAAGATGCCCTTCGGACTCATCAACGCAGGAGCAATCTACCAGCGTCTTGTCAACATGATGTTTGTAAAACAAATTGGCAAGACAATGGAAGTATATGTTGACGACATATTGGTAAAGTCGAAGAAAGCCGTAGATCACATCAAACATCTTGATGAGATGTTCAAAATTCTCCGAAAATATCAAATGAAGCTGAATCCCCAGAAGTGTGCATTCAGGGTTGGATCTGGAAAATTTCTGGGTTTCATGGTCAATCAGTGAGGTATTGAAGATAACCCTTAGAAGATACAAGCGCTGATTGATATGCAATCTCCTCACAAACCTAAAGATGTGCAGAGCCTGGCAGGAAGAGTGGTCGCATTAAGTCGATTTGTATATAGGTCGACGGATAAGTGTCAACCATTCTTTAAAGTATTAAAAGGTTCAAAGAGGTTCGAGTGAACAGGAGAATATGAGTAGGCATTTCAAGAATTAAAAATACACTTGGGTTCTCCTCCACTCTTGTCGAACCCAAATCCGGGGAAAGAATTATATTTATACCTCACTGTTTCTAAATATGCGAGAAGTGCTGCGTTTATTCGAGAATATGAAAAGATACAAAGACCAGTGTACTACGTACGTAAAAGACTACTCGATGCCGAAACAAGATATCCAGAGATGGAGAAATTGGCATTAGCACTCATTGTAGCATCCAAGAAACTTCGACCTTATTTTCATGCGCACACCATCAAAGTTTTCACGAACTTTCTGTTAAAGTAGGTTCTGTAAAAACCCGAGGCTTCAGGATGACTACTTAAGTGGCCAGTTGAGTTAAGTCAGTTCGACAAAGATTTTCAACCCCGCACGAAGATTAAAGGGCAAGCTCTTGCAGATTTTATTGCGGAGTTCACATATGATGTCAATCTTCCCACAGAAGTAATCGAAAAACTTGCTACAGATTTATCCGGATTGTGGAAGCCTTATGTCGATGGATCATCAAATGAGAGTGGAGCTGGTGTGGGCTTAGTACTAATCAGTCTTGAAGGGCACAATATTCATTATGCACTTCGCTTCAAATTTCCAGCATCAAATAATGAGGCAAAATATGAAACATTGATAGCCAGGCTAAAGCTCGCACAAGAAATGAAGGTCGAAATGATTGAGGTATACAGTGATTCTCAGCTGGTCGTTTGTCAAGTGAACGGCGAGTATCAAGTAAGAGGAAAGAGAATGATGGCTTATTTACAGGATGTACAAAGATTATTCTCGACATTCACTGCCTATAACATTCAACTTCTTCCTCGCATTAAGAATACTTGGGCAGATGCTCTAGCTAAACTCGCCTCAACAAAAGATGCCGAATTACTAAAGGTGGTCCCTGTCGAGTTTCTTACAAAACCAAATATCGAAGCAGAGCCCCAGATAGCTATGAAGGTTGATAAAAATTATTGTGGATAGATCCTATAATGAAGAATATACAAAATGGCGATCTCCCCGAAAATAAAGACGATGCAAAGCGACTTCGAATAAAAGCAGTTCGCTATGTTATCTATGACGAGAAGCTTTATCGAAGAAGTTTTAGTGCACTGTTATTGTTATGTGTCGATGAAGAAAAAACAGACTACATTATGAGGGAAATTCACGAAGGAATATGTGGAAATCATTCCGGGGGGCAGGCACTTGCGAATAATATTCTAAGATAAGGGTATTTTTGACCGACCATGAAGAAGGACACGATGGAATTTACTAGAAGGTGTAACAAATGCCAACGATTTGCAACTATTCCTAGAATGTCACCTGTTCCTCTCACTCCAATGACTAGTCCATGGCCATTTGCAGTATGGGGAATTGATATTATCGGAATACTTCCATTGGTGTGAGGTGGATTGAATTATGCAATGGTCGCAGTCGATTATTTTACCAAGTGGACAGAAGCTGAAGCTTTGAGTACCATTTCCACAAAAAAGATGATAGATTTTGTTTACAAATCTATAATCTGCCGTTATGGTATACCACATACCATAATTTCTGATAATGGAAAACAATTTGACTGCGATGAGTTCCGTAACTTCGGCAACAACTTAGGCATCAAGAAGAATTTCTTTGCTGTTGTTCATCCACAAGCCAATGGACAAGTTGAAGCGATAAATAAAATACTTAAACACAATATAAAGGCAAAGTTGGAAGAGCATAAAGGAGCTTGGCTAGAGGTACTCCCTGAAGTTTTATGGGCTTATCGCATCACTCAAAGAACAACTATCGGAGAAAGTCCATTCTCTTTAGCTTACGAATATGAAGCAATGGTTCCGGTTGAAATTGGTGTGAGCTCTCTACAACGATCATCCTATGAGCAAGATCGCAACAAAACACTAATGAGGATTGAGCTTGATCTTTTAGAAGAAAGGCGTGAGTAGTCTCAGCTTCGAATCGCATCACATCAATAGTGCACTGCTCGATATTATAACTTTAAAGTCAGATGAAGAGGATTTGAAGTTGGTGACCTTATTCTCCAGCAAGTCCTACCTAATAATAAAGAGCACAGTGCTAGAGTATTTGGAACCTCTTGGGAAGGACCGTATGTTATTCAACCTGGGACATATAAGTTAACTCGCACTGGCAGACAAAAGATCGAGCATGCATGGAATGCAGAACAACTTCGTCGCTATTATCAGTAAATTTTCATGTATACCTTTATGTATTCATCATTCATCAATAAAGATATCTATTTATTCATCATTCGTTGATTGTCATTCGTTGTTTGTCATTCGTTGATCGTCATTCATTGTCCGTCATTCATTGTTCGTCATTCGTTGATCGTCATTCGTTGATCGTCATTCGTTGTTCTTCATTCGTTGATCGTCATTCGTTGTTCATCATTCGTCATTCGTCATCATCAATAAGGGTGTCTCCTCATCGATCATTTGATTTGGTACCTTTTATAGTTTTATGGCAGTTTTCGAACACCATAAGACTCGGGGGGCAGTAGGATCAGAATATTATCTCCTACTTGCTTCCTAAGGGACTATGCAAAATGTCCATTTAGAGGGGTCGGAATTTTAGATCGCCGAAATATCTAAAATTCCTTAAAATCTTAGGATTTTCTCCTCGCTTCATGCCTTAGCATGTCGTATTATGTAATTTCCCTCCTCGAACAACAAAGTAACTAAGCAAAATGTTCATTGTTCGATGTGATATATTACTATATTTACATTTTGCCATGGAACTTTTAAAAAACAGTATTGAGTTTGCATCACTCATACTTGCTGTTTTCTTAAGCGATCTAACCTATCCTAACATAACCATTTTAAGCGTGTTGGATTCGAATCGCAATAGCATACCAATCAGTCACCTAGTGATTGACTACTTGGTTAAATTAATTATCTTCTATATTACGACTTAGTGTGTTGATTGTTTTGTAGGAATAAACGTCTAATAAAGAAAGCATTCATCATTGATAAAAGCTCGCACCTGTATACAAGCAAAGAAATACAAATAAGAAGGGGACTAAGCCCGTATTATTCTGAAGTTAAAAAAAAAATAAAAAAGAAACACAATTTTTATGCATACGTGCTCGCTCCACCATCTCCAGCTTTGGTAGCTTCCGCTTCCTTTCAACTCCGGACAAGCTCGACCACGTCTTTGCCGAGGATGGAAAAGTCAAAGTCTAGATGCTCGTAGAAGATGTTATATATAATGGTCGACAAGGCGATGTCACTGGCTTTCTCATCGAGCTTTTTGACTTCAGTAGCCTTGAACTCTTCAATAGCCTTATGAGCCGTATCTGTCGTCGCCTCCTTTATACGATCCGAATGCTCAGAGATAGTCTTTTCAAGCTCTTTAATTTTCTCCTCGAGCTTCTCCTTTTTGAACTTCTCCTTGGCCAGACCTTCGAGCAGCTGCTGCCTCTCTAGATTGAAGGCTTTTTTCTCCTCCTCACGAGCCTTCTCCGAGTCCTCGAATGCTTGAGTTATCTCTTCGACTTTTTCGGCCTTCTCCAAACACTCAAGGACTGGGTCATGCATCAGGACAGCAGCTGCAGCAGTCTGAAAATATAACACATCAATACTAGAAAAATGCATTGAAGAGAGAAAATAGAATATGCTTACATTCGCCAACATCCTCATCGCAGAACCGAAGGCAACCCTGGTCAATCGTCGCTTCATTCTCTCCCAGCCATCTTCAAAAGTGAAGCGATCAATGAAGGCTGCACTCATACCACCCTTCTCCGATAATTGGTTAAGGAGTACAAAAAGCTCCTCGTATTTATCAACCTAGTTCGGTTCCGAAGAAGTGGCAGTCTCCTTGGATGGATCGGGATGGCTCACAGTTTGAGGCTGAGGAGGAGGCGAGCTTATCGGGATATCCTCGAAGGCGATTTTAGGTTTCTTGGAAGTGTCGAACTTCTCTTTCCCTTTTGACGTCAATAGAGGTGTGCTCTCTGGCATCTTGGACTTTGCCATTAACCCCAGAGTGGAAGACGGTGCTTGTAGTCTGCTACCAATAACCATTTCTGTACAGATGTAAGTCAGCATGCGAGGTGACATAATACGATGATGATAAAAAAAATAAATAATTACCTTCTTACTGTGGAGAAGCTGGTAGTGATGCGGTTTCTGGAGATAATGGTTCTGAGGTTGTAGAGGTGGCAGGTGCTTTACGCTTCCTAGGTTTGGAAGACGAGGCACTCTTTTCCGTCTGCTTCCTCAGCTTCTTCTTCTTCAAGCTCGAGGGTCTAGTCGAACGGACGGTGGAATCCGGGAAGGTAGCTCCCCTTGGAAGTAGACCGCAAGTGACTAAGTTCTTGGAAGTCCCAAGTTTCTTCCAATTGAATTCTTCAATCGGAAGGTCGTTTATTCTGTACACCCTTGCGAGCTATTCTCTGGAAAGTCCAGGTCGTTCTCTATTATCTGCGATGACATACGAGTGCGATCAGAATAATATGATTATACAGAAAAGGCGATAAACTGAAAGTTACCTACCAGGATTCTGAAAGAAGCCATTATCCGCATAGTCAAAGTGGAAAAATGGATTTTTCCAATTTTTCATATTGTTGCAAACCCCGTAGATAGTTTTTATTGCTTGGTTCGACCACTTGCTCGTATAAAAGAAGCCGAAGTCTGATGGGTTTGATTTCACTTAGTAAAACCAAGCGAACTCTTCAGGAGTGGGGGTTTCTAAGCCTAGTGTATGGTATAGTATGTACAGACCTACCATGTATCTATAAGTATTTGGAGTTAGTTGAAAAGGAACGACTCCATAATAATCGACGATGAATTTTATGTAAGGATGAAGTGGGAGGTGGACCCCGCATTTGAGAACTGCTTCAGAAAATGAGGCAATTCTATGAGGTGGTATATGTGGTCGATTGAACTCCATGGGAAGGCGAAGAGGGATGGCGATCTTGTAGTTGCACACGATCTTGCTGAGCCTGTTCGTGGTGCAGCTCGTCCTTATATTGGTACATGATCAGTCTCACTCTACATATTGATAACCCGTTGCAAATGCAGGGGCATCTCTGATATGCCGAGGCCATTGGTCTTGAGGAAGGTCGCCTATGCGAGGACTACTTTGCCTGACCCTGGTTATCTCAACTTCGTGTTCTGGCTCAAGATAATCTTCGAGGTTTATGGAGCTAACGCTGTTATTGAAAGATTCTCCTGAGAATGCATTCCCTTCTCTAAAATCCTCACTACTAGACATTTGAAAAGAAATATGGATGGATTTAGTCCTATGCGAGCATCAGGGATCTTAGCTATATGCGAGTAGTTTTGGGGTCTCATCCTAGGATTGCATCAACAAGCTGCTCATCGAATTTTTTCTAATCGATCTACGGATTCTTAAAAATTGTTCGAGCAATTCGTTAAAAAAAAAAAAAACTCTTTCACGAGTTCGTCTCTGTCAGTTATCTAAAAGAAAGTATTCTATAAACCAACGAAGGGGATCTGAAAAATTCTCATTCCAGTCCATCCGAGTGTGGGACGGGTTTTCATTCAGGACAT
>JXTB01000312.1:23787-35021 GCA_002914805.1 Parasponia andersonii | reverse complement strand
CCATGATTAGAATGCCCTAGAATTGCTAAGTGTTACTTGTTATTAATTGCATTTAATGTTATTTAATTTATATAGTATTTGTGCCTAACTTGATTTTATGCAGTGATAATGTCCAACAGTGCTCGATCAATGTTTACGTGCCCTGATTTAAAATTATAACGTAAAGTTTACATTTACTGCATATTGAAAATTTTTATTTGTCATTTATAATACCGATGATGTAAGCGGGGCACGTACGTCGTAAGCATTCGGAGGACATTCTTACTTTTCTTGACTTTTTAATTTCGCTTGGACTTAATGTAAGTAAACCATACTTAACTGCTTTAATTGTTTATAGGTTTTATATTGTATAATTATGTGTTATATGTGTTTTACATGGGAATTGATGACATATAATATATTATTTTATGTGAGGCATGGTCATCCATATGCATGACATTATTTTATAAAATGGTATGTTTCAAAAGAACAATAGTTTAAAATGGAATGCTTTTTCTAAATTAATTAAAGATTTTGAAAAGTAAGATTTTAAAGAAATTGGTGTGTGTCTGTGTCTAAAGGGCTGAGTGGGCATGGGACACGGGGGACCGGCGTACCTACCAAGATAAATGATAATAGACTATATTAGGGAAGTGCCCCATATGATTTTGACTCTGGGGACGACAGACCTTTTTCGGGATTATTAATGTGTGTGTGGCTACATAGGCTAGGTACACTCACTTTATACCTCTAATATGGTTCTACTAAGGAGTCAGTAGCAAAGTAAAAAAAAAAAACTGGTTCAGCAATCACGGCCCACTGATTACCCAAAGCTTAGGCATTACACTGAGCGCTCTCAAAGATTAAAATAAAAAGTCTTCAAAGTTATAAAAAGATCACAAAAAACATAATTTAGAAAAATAACTAAAGCATGCCTCATCAATTGTGTGCATTGTGGTTTACTTACTAGACTTTTAGCTCATTATATTATTTAACATTTTTTCAGGTGATGAATAGTAGCATATCGGATGGTAGTGATGAGGCAACTCGACGACATGGTGGTCTAGTGGTCTACATTTAAATTGATTGAATATTTTCTAATTTTTATTTTCTATTAATGACATTTTATATTTTTAAAATTTTTTTCTTTAGATTACATGACTTTCAAATTATTGTTAGTATTTTCTTTATGAATTTAATAGAGACTTTAATGAGATATTTATTTTAATAAAAAAAAATATTCCGCATTTCTTTTAAAGTTTAAGGAATTCAATTATAATACCTTCTAATCTAATAACCTTAGACTAAGGTGGTGTTACAAATGGAGTTGAGGGGCAATTGTTGTGCGGTCTAAAATTCTATATGTTGGTTAATACCAAAAAGGAAAAAGTTGACCAAATGAACGTATCAGATTGCATGAGTAAGAATTAAGTGTGATCTCTACCGCATAAGTTAGTGCAACCTCCTCCGAAAGAGTTAAGTGCGACCTCTTCCGAAAGAGTTAAGTGTGGCCTCCATCGCATAAGTTAGTGCGACCTTCTCCGAATGAGTTAAGGCGACCAGAATGAAAAGAAAACTAGACTAAGATTTGTCAAAACAGTAACTTACAAAGAAAGGGAAATAAAAGTTTTTCTTTAAAGATCGACCAGTCATCTCATATAAGTTATTACTCAGTTATATTGTTACTCGAATTGTATTTTCCGATTACATAGTTACCCATTCTCACAATTGGGAAATATTGAGCTATCCTTACCTATATAAACAGAGTTCAATGTTTCAATGGGGGATCTTTGGATCTTTTTGGGGATATCTTTGATCTTTTATCTTTTAGATCTTTTGGAAACTTTTTAGACTCTTACTTTTTCCTTCCAGACAACACGTTGTAATTTTGAGCTCTTATAATTCTCCAGAAAATAGTAAAAAATAGTGGACGTAGGCTCATCTTTTTTGAGGCTGAACCACTATAAAATTCTCGTCTCTTTATTTGTTTTGATAAATTAACAATTTTCACACACAAGCCACATTTTACAATTTTTTCAAATTTATTGTTAACAAAACCTCCGTCAACAATTTTCAATTATATAATTTTAAATATTGCTACTCCAATTTAAAATAAAGTGTGGTCGAAAATAATGACACGTAATTTAGTTTAAGCTTTTCATGTTCCTGGTTATATTTATTTTAATGTACTAAATAGCATTTGCTTTAAAGTAGAAGGTATGCGAGCTTTAAACTATTACTTTTGTTGGGTGCAGTTGCTTTAAAAAAATATGCCTACAGTTTATGCAAATAAACAAATACAGCACTAGATTATGTTAAGAATAATGTCATCGCAAAAAGGTTAATTTTCTTGGTCCATAACTGATTAAGGATCGTGTTGTAATGTCAACTGGTGGGGGAATCCAACGGGTTGTAGGAGCAACTGAAAGTGGTCGGCTTAGTCGAAGAAATAAATCTTGCCGTGTGCTTTTGAGTAATCCCAACTTCTATTTAAAATTTTGTCTCAAAGTAGAAAACTCCTAAGTGTCTTGTGCAAATTAAGAAAAGATACAGACTATGGAAATTCTCGATTAGGTATCAACGGGATAAAGTCAAGAGAAAATGGATGGGACGCCACAACTAAAATTTAAATTAACAGTCCGCAGATGATTTTATACTCTCTTAAACAATGGATTTTAAATTTTTAACACTCTTGAATTTAATTATCTGTACCCGAAAATTATCTCACAGCACTCCTTAATTAAATACAAAAATAAGTTTATTCTTTCTTTACCAGAGATATATTGCATACAATTCCTAAAATACCCATTTCCAATCCTTCCCATCCTATAGTTGTATAGTCCATCTTCCTTCCATTATCACATCACTCCATATCCATGCCCATTAAAAATAATAATTAGCAATTTGTTGTTCACTCTGAATTCTTAGATGAACTTCCACATATATTAATGAGTGCTCTAAAGGCTTGTTTGACTTAAAAGTGCGTGGGGAATCAAGGGAAGGTATTTGTTGTGTTCTATATTGTCTTCTTTTCTTAGTTCTCTGAAATAAGGTGGAAAAGAAACTGGAACTCCGGATGATGAACGAAAAATTATGCTCAAAACAAATATACATAGAGAATTATTCACCTGAAACAACTCGACTGGAAAAAAAAAAATGCGATTTGGCAAAAGCAGGGAATAATATTTGCATATAGAACTATTCACCAGATTTTTGATTTTGTTTTCTTATCCCATTTCATCAATAGGTACACCTCACAAAGAATTTAACTGGACCTTCTTGATCCATTTATTTTGTTTTCTCCTTAGATTTTTACTTAATTAATTAGATCAATTAAATACAAGTGATGATAGTCTGTGATCATTTCATTCTCTCATGAAGATTTTAGGTAAAGAGAAATGTACTTGAAGGGAGAGAGAGAGAGAGAGAGAGAGAGAGAGAGGACTGTGACTTTGAAAGTTTAAAAATGATAATTTTTTTTTTCAGGTAAAGTGATAATATATTTTGTTGGGTATAAACAAAACTATTGTTCTTGATAGTCTTCTGAATTTTTTTTTTAGGTAATAATCTTTTGATATTTAAATATATGTCATATTTAAAATGGGGTGCCTACTATTTCTTTTTAAAAAAAAAAAAAAAAAGAAACAAAAGAAACAAAGGTGACTATATAAGTGTTCTGGGTGCAAAGATATTCGCCCTTGTCCTTAAATCACAGTACTTGTGTCAAAATTCCAGTCTTAACCCTCATGACGAAATAGACGGAATAGACAATTCTAAAGTGGGAATGAGAGGAAATGTCACATACTACCCTGCCAAATGCTCAATAATAACTTGGATTTTTTTTAGAAAGTTAATGTTTGGACAATTTTTGGACAGCAATGTAAAAATCAAAGTAACACCAGTATAAACAAACAAGAGAAGCCGAAACTACAAGGAGTCTGCCAAGTTATAATTTGCGTGTTTCATTTTGCTTACCGTAAGCATATTAAAAAAATGATTGAATATTATTAATATTGATTTTCAGATTAAAAATTTATAATAAATATATATTTTTTTTGGTCAAATACTAATTTTAATTATTATATTGACCAAAATATTCTTAAAAATATAAATATATAATTTTTAAAAGAAATCATATATAAAACACATAAAAATTGTTAAAACGGTTTTATAGATGATATTTAATTTATGTAGGTTTTTCATTTTTAAAAAAATTATTTTTAAAATATCTGTTCTTTTAATTATATATTTTAATTTTTTTAAATTTAAAATGTATATTTAAAATTTAAAAATATATTTTGATAAACTCAATGGTTAAAATTAGTGTTTGACTAAAAAAAATATAAATTTGTTACAAAATTTAAATTTAAAGATCAATATTGATAATAATCAAAATATAAAATATAAAATATAAAATATAAATTAAATGAAGTAAAATATAAAATATAAAAATGTAATTAAAATGTTGATAATAATCAAAATATAAAATATAAATTAAATGAAGGAAAACATAAAATATAAAAATGTAATTAACCGAGTTTGGAAGATGAAATTATTTGTACAAGAACTGGGGACACCATGTGGGAGACCCAGTACTGGATGCCGATGATGTTAGGTTGATGCCGCGGCATTAAAACCATTAATATTGTGAATAATTGTGTTTTTTTTCTTTGTAAATAAAATGGGTAATCCCATTAAAAAGGAAAAAAAAAACACCAAATATCACGTTTAACAAACTCAATACATCTACAATTATCAAATAAGAAAACAGTCATGCAATAGGAATATTAATATTCAAACAACTCTATTACATATATGTGTATATATTTTACAAATTATCGTGGAACAAACACATCATCGATATTTCTTTAGTCTTAAAAAGAAAAATCTTCTCTTTTTTTTTTTTTTCCTTTCAGAAAGAACTAATTACGTAATGCGATGATGTTTGGTGATGTGTTTTTGAATCATATGTGAAAATATTTAAAAATTTTCAAATTATAAATTTGGCCCAAAAAAAATATTTTTAGATTTTTGAGTTTAATGAATTAAACATGATATTTTAACCATAATTGAGAGATATATGGAGATTGAGTAATAATAAGGACACACAAATTTTAACACAAAAGTCACACACTATAATACAAAAGTCACACACTATAATGTAGCATCCAAGCAACTACCTAACTGATGTGGTCCTATTTTAAAATATATAAGTAGTTAAAAAGCATACTAGGTCGTTATGTATGCTTTTTCTATATAAATTATGTGTCTATAGTATTACACTTTGAAGATTATATCTAAATAAAATAAGGGTTATATTTTTTTTAGAATAAAAAATAGGGGTTATATCTAAAAAAAACGGGTTATATTTGCATCCCTTTTAACATAAAGACACACCTTTGCTAAATAAAATGACCAAATCGGACGAGTAAAGAAAAAAAAAATCTTCTAATTGCACAACCTTCCCTGTTTCCGTTCTTCTTCTCCTCTGTTCTTGTCACATATATGTCCCCTTAACCCAATGCCAAACGTTTTTTTAAGCTTTGCCAAGAAAATTTAATGTCCTTCTACATTATATTTTCATGTTCTCACTTTAATGTAGTTAATAATACCAACAAAAAAAAAAGTGAATTGCAGTAAACTAGTTAGAAGGAAAGCGAAGATAAATTAAAAACACAAAATAAAAATAAAATAAGATCTCATAATTTACATTAATCCTCGAATCTTTTTTATCTCAACAAAAAAATCTTTGAACTTTTTCCTTTTTTTTTTTTTTGGCCTCAACATTTAAAACTTCATAGTTATATATTTGTAGAATTAGGTTTGAGCATATGTCTAAATAGGAATGGTTTTGTCTTTGCTTAAATGAATAATTAAGCGAAAGAATGACCAAACAAGGGGGAAAAAAAAATGTGTGAGAAAGTTATTGATGATGTACTATCCAGAAATATTGCTCGACGAAAGTGATGGGATATACGCTATAGCAGTGAATGGAACAACATACACAACTAAACTAGTCACTAAGGATAGTTTTGTAATAAAAGAATTATTTCTTTTATAAAATGGGTAATTTCATACCATTAAAAGGTAAAAATATGGCTTTCAATCAAATAACGCAACACACTCTTAACTTTCAAGATTGTCCTCTATAATTCTCTGCTCTTTCCCTTCAATGTTATTGAAAGTTATATGCTAATTAATTGCTATCACTTCACCAAAGTAAAATAATAATAATAAAGATTAGCTAAATTAATGATTCTGTACCAGTGCAAAAATATCATTTTAACCCTTAAATATTGAAAATAAGATCATTAGTCCTTAAAATTACTAATTTCACATTCGTCATTTCAAACTGTTGTGCGGTCTAAAATCCTAAGGTCGCATAAGGGTTAAGTTCGACCTCCTCCGTGATAGTTATATGCGACCTCTTCAGGTTATATGTGATCTCCTCCGTGATGGTTATGTGCGATCTCTTCCATAGGTTATCTGTGACTTCTCCGTGTAGTCTCTTTTTGCATAAGTATGTGCGTCTCTTTCTGTATAGGTGGTGGGTGACCTTTTCCGAAAGAAAAGGGAAACAAGTATATGCTATGTCAAACAGGAAACCTACAAGGAAAGGGAAACAGAAGTCTCCTATTTTTGATCAACTAGTTATCCGTTTTGAATGGTTATCCAATTATGTTGTTACTTAATTTACGTTATCCAATTATATAGTTACCCGTTTATACAATTAGGATCCTAGAAACATAGGGTTACCTTTACCTATATAAAGGGGACTCAATGTTCCGAAGATAATCAAGTTTTGAGTATTCCAATAGCTTTTCAGTTTTTCCAATTTCCAGACGAGACATTGTAACCTTGAGTGCTTGTAATTCTCCGTAAAATAGTGAAAAAACAGTGGACGTAGGCTCATCTTTTCGGGGCTAAACCACTATAAAATCCTCTCTTTATTTGCTTTGATTATTAACTCGATTTGCACAAGCCACATCTCTAAATTTTTTCTAAATTTATTGTTGATAAAACCTCCATCAACAATTGGCGCTAGAAGGAGNAACCTTCAGCAAGTCACTAACCAGATCAATGACACCCTGCGACGACTTGCTGAAGGGCAGATGGTGACCCCACCACAACATGAACGTCCCAAAGAATGTCCTGCTCAATTACCTAAGAAAGGAATACAGATCCTAGAGACGAGAAGACGCGGCCAGCCAAGAACTCAGTAAGAGCGTCATGAAGATCGCACCTCCAAGGGGAAAGGCAAGGTCGCAAACTTGCCTCTGGAATCTGGTACAGAGAGTTCAAGTATGAACCGTGATCGTATACAACCTTCTCGTAAATCCACTAATAGCCAGGATCGCTTGAGCGGCGAACAAGGACGACCATCGAGAAGCATCTTCGAAAGAATCAGCAGGGAGTCAAGACAAGATCCTGTAGACTTAAGACAGTATTTGGAGTGATGACGTGGTCATGATCAATCTGTATTGCATCACAACGACCAAAGCTGATCTCGTCGCACTATGTCACTGGATTCCTCTCATAGGTCGAAGAAGACTCTACCTGACCAACCCGCCATGAAATAGGATAACGAACGAAGGTCGCTTTTACCGCCAGCAAGGAATGATGCTTTCCCTCTGAACGTCGATGTTAACAATTTAAGGATCGCATTAGATGTACTTGCTAGCTGGGATGATGAGCTCGCTGATGGGTATCGTCAGTCGCCATTCAGCAAGGAAGTTCGAGCTGCAGCCCTTCCCACTGGATTCAGACTTCCCACCATTAACACTTTTGATCGGAAGACTGATCCACAGGACCATATGGATCACTTCAGTAACTTGATGGAACTTCATCGGGTTAGTGATCATTCACGCTGCAAATGTTTCGCTGTAACACTCTCAAGAGCAGCGAAGAAGTGGTTTCGAGGACTTAAATCCGGTTCAATTTCATCCTGGCAACAATTACAGACGGCGTTCTTAAGACAGTTTCAGGCCACAAAGAATTTCACTATTCCGCTTGTTAGTTTGTCCGCAATCCGGCAAGGTCCAGAGGAGACTCTATGGTCTTATCTCAATTGGTTCACTTCAGAGCTAGCGAAGGTCAACAACCCACCTAAAGGAGGAGTTCTTACTCTTATGATGGCTGGGGTGCGACCAGAAACAAAACTCTGGGAGGAATTGCTTGAGCGAGAGTGTAGAACTCTCGAAGACTTCTACCGAACAATTGGTCAACATCTGAGGTTAGAATCTTCACGGAGAATCTCCAAAAGACTAAAAAAGGAGGAAGGACAGATTCGGCTAAAGATGCAGTCATTACCAATAACAGCGGTAATAAGAAAAACAAGAGGAATAATGAACAGACAAATGAGAATCAGCCTAGACCTAAAAGGCAGGAGATTTCAAAAGCTCCCATGAGGTTTAATAATCACACTGAATTGAATGCGCCCATAGATCATATCTATGCGGTCACAAACCAGAATGAGCGATTCCGACAACTAGAACCAATGAAGCGGGACAGGGCAAAGCGTGACCCCAACAAGTTTTGCCGATATCACAATGATATTAGGCATGAACTAATAATTGCTTTGCCCTGAAAGATGAAATTGAAAGGCTGATTAGAGAGGGATGATTGCGGCAGTACACCAGGCAGAGCGACGAAAGGCGAGAAAAAGACCAATAGCGACCTCCAGAAATTCAGCGTGAGGTACAAACTATTTTTGGAGGACCGCATGTTGGAGGAGATTCCAAGCGAGCACAGGATAGATATGCGCGAGAAGCTCGACAGCAGCCATTAACCAACATCATGCATCTTGATCAGCGACCACGCAAGCTTCAACGAGTGCCGGAAATGGATATTACCTTCACAGAGCAAGATGCAAGAGAAGTCCATTATCCGCATAATGACGCGCTGGTCGTAAAAATTAACTGTGGAAGCACACAGTTGTGGCGAGTATTGGTCGACAACGGAAGTGCTGTGGACATCTTATACTTCGATGCCTTCAAAAAGATGGGGTTGAATGAGAGCGACCTAAAGCCTGCCGCCACTCCACTCTATGGTTTTACTGGTGACAGCCTGATGCCTATGGGCATGATTGAACTGATGGTCAGCATTGGGACCTTTCCAAGGGTTTCATCGATAATGACCCAGTTTTTGGTGGTAGATTGCCCATCTGCCTTCAACGCTGTGCTAGGAAGACCGACATTAAGGGAACTTCGAGCTGTCACCTCGATCTATCATCTAACAATGAAGTTCCCGACCCAACATGGGGTAGGCGAGGTGCAAGGAAATCAATATGATGCGAGGACTTGCTATAACAACTTACTGAAACTCGCAGCAAAGGATGCGACGTCCCGCACAATGATGGTCTACCTGCTAGAGGAAGCGATCGAAGCGTCAGTCGTGGCAGCGGATGAAGCATCAGTCATGGCAGCGGATGAAGCATCAGTCGTGGCGGTGAACAAAGTGTCAGTCGTGGCAGCGGACAAAACGTCAGCCAAGGCAGCGAGCAAAGCTCCAGTCGGATCATTAGATAAAGCGTCAGTCGAATCGTCAGTGAAAGCGTCAATCAAAACAACCAGTGAAGACTTCGATCCTCGAGAAATTGACGAAGTCAGAACTAGACCTGTTGAAGACCTGGAAGATTTATCATTCGATATCATTCGATCTATCTTCCAGGACTTTGAAGATTGGAACGGAGGTTCAAGGACCTGTGCGAGCTTCATTGATCGCTTTTCTGAAGTCTAATTTGGATGTCTTTGCACGGCAGCATTCAGATATGGTAGGGATTGATTCAAGGATCATATCCCACCGTCTTAACATAGATCTGTCCAAAAAGCCTGTACAACAAAAGAGAAGGGCCATGAATCCAGAACGCTACGTCGCGTTAAAGGAAGAGGTGGAGAAATTGCTCGAAATTGGGTTCATAAGAGAGTCTTTTTACCCTGACTGGCTTGCAAATCCGGTCTTGGTGAAAAAACCTAATGGGAAGTGGAGGACCTGTATTGATTTCACCGATCTCAACAAGGCGTGTTCTAAAGACAGCTTCCCTCTTCCGAGAATTGATCACCTTGTAGATGCGACGTCGGGGCATGAATTTTTAAGCTTCATGGATGCGTATTCAAGATACAACCAAATCCCCATGTATGAGCTGGATGAAGAACACACCTCGTTCATCACTGATCGAGGGTTATACTGCTATAAAAAGATGCCCTTCGGACTTATCAATGCGGGAGCGACCTACCAACATCTTGTCAATATGATGTTTGCAAAACAAATTGGCAAGACAATGGAGGTATACGTCGATGATATGTTAGTCAAGTCGGAGAAAGCTAAAGATCACATCAAGCACCTTGATGAGATGTTCAAAATCCTCCGAAGATACCAGATGAAGCTAAATCCCCAGAAGTGTGCATTCGGAGTAAGATCTGGAAAATTTTTGGGTTTTATGGTCAACCAGCGAAGGATCGAAGCAAATCCTCAGAAGATACAAGCGTTGATTGATATGCAATCTCCTCGTAAAACCAGAGATGTGCAAAGCCTAGCAGGAAGAGTAGCTGCTCTAAGTCGGTTTGTATCCAGATCAACCGATAAATGCCAACCTTTCTTTGAGGTGTTGAAGGGATCAAAAAGGTTCGAGTGGACGGAGAAATGCGAGCAGGCGTTCCAAGAATTGAAAAAACACTTGGGTTCCCCTCCACTCTTGTCGAAACCAAACCTGGGAGAAGAATTATGCCTATATCTCACTGTTTCTAAGTATGCGACGAGTGCAGCATTAATTTGCGAGGAGACAAATATTTAGCGACCTATGTATTATGTGAGTAAAAGACTACTCATGCTGAAACCAGATATCCAGAGATGAAAAAATTGGCACTGGCACTTGTCATTGCATCAAGAAAGCTTCGACCTTACTTCCATGCTCACTCCATCCGGGTTTTCACGAATTTTCCGCTGAAACAGGTCTTACAGAAACCTGAGACGTTGGGACGGCTGCTTAAGTGGGCTGTTGAATTGAGTCAATTTGACATCAATTTTCAACCTCGCACTGCTATAAAGGGTCAAGCCCTCGCAGATTTTATCGCAGAATTTACATACGACGTCAATTTTCCCACGGGAGTACTCGAGAAACCTGCCTCAGATACATCAAAGTTGTGGAAGTTTTATGTTGACGGGTCATCGAATGAGAATGGATCAGGTGTGGGCATAGTTTTAATCAGTCCTGAAGGGCACAATATTCATTATGCGCTTCGCTTCAAATTCCCATC